>CAHIKZ030003702.1:2177500-2245000 GCA_903632075.3 Acanthosepion pharaonis
GGATCAAGGAAAACAGTCAAATTTTTTACATGTAGAGGAGATGGGCACTGCCAAGCAAACTAACTGACCCAATATGGTACCTGGTCAAAAAGAGTCATTATTGACAGAATAGTGATTTATGTGTATGTGTAGTGTGTATGTGTTTTGTGTTGTGTACATGTTATTGAATGTCAAGTAGAGATATGTATGTGAATGTATGTGAGCATGTGTGGGCATTTCTGTATCCAGCATGTGAGCATAGGTGTATTGTGTGAATATGCGTCATGGAGTAGTATATATATATATATATATATATATATATATATATATATATATATATATATATATATATATATATATATATATATATATATATATATATATTATATATATATATATGTGAATTCAACATTGAAATGTTTTATATAATTAAGAACAATTAGGTAGGCAAACATTTATATATTAAGAAGAAGGTAGAAATTTTTTATACGTTGAAATATATATATATATATATATATATATATATATATATATATACGTTGAAATTATATTATATATATATATATATATATATATATAATTTCAACGTGTAAAAGATTTTCCCAATATTGTAGTTAATATTTAAAATTTATATGGCGTTTTCCCATATGAATTTACATGGCATTTCCTATATAAATTCTCATTGAATCAAAGATCTTATAAAAAGTATAAGATTTTTTAATTCGGCTGAAAAGATCTACCGATTTGCCATACCTGCTTGTGTTTAATCTTTCTTTCTTTCTTCTTCTCTCTCTCTCTCTGTCTGTCTCCATATATAGTATATATATATGATACATACAGATATATATATATATATATATATATATATATATATATATATATATATATATATATATATATATATAGTGGGGATAGAGAAAGATAGTAAACATTAATATGAACACTATTTTATGGACCGTTAATTTTAATTACTATGTTTGCGATATTGTTGACCATTAACTATAACAAATCTCAACCTCCATATATAAACATATATATATATATATATATATATATATATATATATATATATATATATATATATATATATATATATATATATAATCCATATATATATATATATGTGTGTGTGTGTGTGTGCGTGTGTGTGTGATTATATTTAAGTACACGTTTTTGTTATTTAATTCTTATAATGTAATAAAACGTGTGGCGCAAATCCTTATTATCCTTGTGTGTTTACTGGCTACGTAAGGTGATTTGTTTTTATCAGAATAAATAACTGTATGTTTGGCTGCAGTTAAGGAAGAGCATCTACAGTTGGTCTATCTGATATATATATATATATATATATATATATGTGTGTGTGTGTTTGTGTGTATGTGTGTGTGTGTGTGTGTGTGTGTTGTTGTGTGTGTATGCACGAATACTCTGTATCTCACTATCAGGTACGCAATCTCGCATACACGTACGCAAACCCGCGTCCACGCGCGCGCACACACACGTACACACACGCAAATTCACACACGCAAACACGCACACGCATACACACATTAGATCATTTTCACGTTTAATAATTTGAAGTTATACTGATCGTCTAGCGCTTTATCGTGGGATAATTGAAACTGAGCTGATATAGAAACCTAGATGGATTGAGTTCGAAAACTTGTGACAAAATACAAATAATTTTAGTAAAAACGTATATTCCTGCTCACATACCCTCGCATATATGTATGTATGTATTTGTGTGTGTGTGCGTGTGTGTGTGTGTCGAATAGATATAAGGAAGGCGTGCCTGTTGATTCCATTTAGAAGTATTGCAATGACAAAATCTCCATTGTTATTGCAGCCACCTCTTACTTGCGAGGCTAATCAGTAGATTTGGAGTTGTTGCAGAATCTGGTTTTAAGAATTCAACCCACACTCAACATATAATAATCTTTTCCCGCCTCGATTCATGTGTAAACACTATGCTCTCTGTATTGATTTCGAGGGAGAAAATAATCTTTTTTTCTCGCAATCTCTCTCTCTCTCTCTCTCTCTATATATATATATATATATATATATATATATATATATATATATATACAATTTCTATCAGACACACACGCACACACACACACACACACACACACACACATATATATATATATATGAATTAAGCCAATGTAAATGTGCAGTTACATGACAGTTATAAATCCTCTGCATATCCGAATGTCCTTGTATCTGAAAGCGGTATATAGAGATGTTTATGAAGGCGGTTTGCTGCGTATATTATGTAAACACAGTCTATCTATCTATCTATCTATCTATCTATCTATCTATCTATCTATCTATCTATCTATGTATCTCAAAATAAAGAAAAAATCACATGTTTCACTTTTATTAAATCTTTCTCAGATTTTGAAAGAAAACAGACAAAAAGAGAGAAACTGGTATATTAAAAAAAAAAAAATTCATTTCATTCATTTTACTAGTATCTCTCTTCCTATCTCTTAAGGTATATATATATATATATATATATATATATATATAAATTGTGTGTGTTTCTTTGTTGCTTTAGTGTGTGATATTTGCCTTGGCCTGCATCAATCTCTGTATTTGTCTCCCTATCTTTTCAAGAGACTGTCCATAACTATCAATCTATCTGTTTGTTCTATTTATATGTCCTTCAACAGTTCGATCAATAATTTGTTTTGTTTCGTCATCCAGCCTTATTTTTTCTCTGCCTCTTCTTATATTCTCTTTATTTTCTCTGTCGCTCACGCGCGCACACATACGCACGTACACAAACACGTGTGTGCGTGTGTGTCTGTGCTAATGTGCGTGCGCATGCGCGCCCGTGTGTATGCCCCCAGCCTCTGCCTCCGTATCGCTCTAACCCTGCTCCTGCCTGGGCCCGTCACTAGCTCCTCACTTTAGACTTTCTTTCCACGCACGTGAGCTTCTCCTCAATTTCTGGATCTGCGCTCTTCCTCTCTCTCTCTCTCTCTCTCTCTTTTCTTTCAGTCACACACACACACACACATTCTCATTCTGCTTCTCTATGAATGTATTTTATGTATCTATCTATATATTTCACAAGACATGTTCAACTTTTACTATCTCAAAGTGCCTTTCTGGGCTTTGATTGTCGAGGTTTTTAAACAAATTTATTTTATTTTCCCATTAAGCAAATATTTGAAGATTCACTTTTTATTTGAGTTAAAAAAATATTTGTTCAAACATTTTTATAAATTATTAAGCTTTTCATGTTCATTATTAAAATTACTATTGATGTTGTGAAACCGGAAGATTTTCGTGCGTGTGTGCATTTATCAGGTGTCTCGTATTGTTAATCAAGGTAGACTTTTGATTATTTCTATCGGATAAGAAAATAGATACGAACAGAGAAAAATAGAAATGATAATAATTTGTGACAGAGAGACAAGGAAAGACTGTAAACAAAAAAACAAATCAGACAAGATTAGATAGGCTGACAGATCATTGAAAAAACATCGATAAATACAAAAAATACATCGATGAATACATAGATATGTAGACATTTTTCTCAATCTGTTCACATCACTATCTATCTATCTATCTATCTATCTATCTATCTATCTATCTATTTCAGTCGGTTCATCTATCTATCTATCTATCTATCTATCTATTTATCTATCTATCTATCTATCTATCTATCTATCTATTTCAGTCGGTTCATCTATCTATCTATCTATCTATCTATCTATCTATCTATCTATCTTATAGATATGAGCATGCTTAGATGGATATAAATGAATAGAACTATATGAATAAACTGTGATAGATAACTGATACACACACAAACATATATATATATATATATATATATATATATATATATTATTTACAAAGAAGGTTTTGCCAAAGGCCTGTAACTACTTAAAGTTTCATGTGTACCTTAGTATACAATCTTCAGGGTGCTTAACGTGCATACAAAACTTGTGGTCGATGGAGACACCGTTTTTATAAATAACATTCGTTCTACTACAAAGTATTAAGCACACTTTGTCTGCCTAATCTCTAATTTTCTACTTCTTGATAGATATTTTACCTCTTAAATAATTTTGTATATATATATATATATATATATATATATATATATATAGTGTTTCTTTTCTGGATATAAAGTGTGTAAAAACTGTTTGAATGTTCTATATATCCGAGCGCTGTTCTATTTTGTTTTATTTTCTTTTTAACTGGATGTGTAGATTTTGTTATATATATATGTCTAGAGGGATGGAATATTTTTTATTTATTTTCCAAACACGGTCAGCACATTGTAACCTTGTTCATAGTTGATATTATTGACTTTTTTCATATAGTTAATGCTCATAATATTTTTGGCCATTTCATATGCGGATGAGGTTATCACTGTTTTATTTGCTACGAGTAGAAATAAAATATCATAAATAAAATATTATAAATAATATTCTTACTGTGTAATCTAGATAAGCAATATTATTTATGAATTCACATGTCCCTTAATGAATTGCTATCCGCATCAGACCAAATTCTTAAATAATTATATTAGATATCTATTAGGTGCTAATGATGCATATACGCGTAACATCTCTCTGACCATAGCTCAGTTAGGACGCATTTAAGCACATACTGAAACCTAACAAACTCCATCTGCAACGTACTCGTAGAAAATACAACTATAATGGCCTCATACACATGTAAAAAGGGGATAAAAATAAAAGAAAGCATTAATAATAAAAAAGAAAAAAAACAACACTCAACGATGAAAACGGCCACAATGTGCTGACGGTGTTTGGAAAATAAAATAAAACATTCCCAAACTCTACATACATATATTCATGATCTTCACATTCAGTTAAAAATGAAAATATAAATTATCCTTGATAATGGTTAATAAAATAGCCGAAAGCGCTCGGATATATAAAACAAACTTTTTTTATACACTTTGTGTCCAGAAAAGAAAAAGAAAAACACTTCTACGGGCACAAGAACAATTGAATAAAATAGATTAATGGCAGTAACTTATTAGTCGTCTTTAATGAAACTTGTATAAAAATGGGGTTGCTGCCGAAATACATACACACACACACACACACACATATATATATATATATATATATATATATATATATATATATATATATATATATATATATATATATATATAGAGAGAGAGAGAGAGAGAGAGAGAGAGAAATATGAACTGCCTGAGATAGACAAACATGAACAGATATGAAGATGTTTTTTCACTATCTATGCCTCCAATTTCCTCATTGTTGCATTCTTTTGTGGTCGAGATTCAATCGATATTTTTGATACTGATGCTTATTTAAATGCTCGAATGAGATACGAATAGACCCTTCCCCTGTAATTTAAATTTTAGCCAACAGTGATAAGCTTAGAATCTGTTGAAATATATATATATATATATATATATATATATATATGGAGGTAAGTAAAGGAGTAATTATATGTATCGTTTGATATACATGCAATTTCTCTTTTAGGGTAGAAATATCCAGGCAGTCCTGATGTCGTTACAATAATCAATCATATTCAGATTCTGAAATGTATAATTAGCTCATTTTACGCATCATTTTACACACATCTATCTATCTATCTATCTATCTATCTATCTATCTATCTATCTATCTATCTGTCTATCTATCTATCTATCTGTGTCCCAACCTTAAAAACAATTGATACATTGCTCTTCTCCACTTGTAGAAATTCATTCATATGATATGATCTCTGTAAATAGGCTGTCTTGCTGTGACAGCTAAATGGAATTTAAAACGTGTTGCGACCACAGTAATGGAGTACTGTCACTAATACCCGCAATTCTTTCTTTCGGGCTATTGTAGTATCGTTAAACCAGTTACACGTTCATTCCCGCTAGACAACACAATTTGTACGCTTAGATGTGGTCTAATATCGGGTTGTAAGACAACTGCCCCTGGAAAATTGCCCAACCCCTTGGACAATTGTCCTCTGATAATTAACAATTGGACAATTGACCCATAGGAGAACTGTCCCCCACAAAAAAGGGAAATTTTAAGTTTTGCTCTTGGCAAGTTGTTCATAATCGATCAGGAATTTCTTTGGATTGAGTATAGGGTTGATAGTGAGGAATTTTTGAAGAAGGTCTTGGTAAGTTGCTTGTTGTTTGTTTGACAACAGAGCATATACACAAGGAATAACTTGTTTTGAAGTCAAAGAATGAATAGTGTATAGTTGGTAAAAAAATTCAGGTACAACTTGAAATGTTCCTTCACCCAACATAAAATGTGAGAATTGATTATTGTAATTATTTTTTATAAACATTATTTAAACCAGACAGTTATTAATTGTGTAAATATTAATTATTGTATTTGCGTATAGCCCACAATTTGCAATTTTAGTTGTATAATTCTAGTGATATAGAAATATAAATCTTATTGGATAATACTTATGGGAAAACAGATAAAACATCAAAATAAGACGCTAATTAGTTTTATTAGTATCCACAGCCTAAAGTGTTTTCTTTTAATTTTTTCTTAATGGGGGAAATTTTCCGGGGAGCAGTTGTCCTATGGGGTCAATTGACCAGGTGGCAATTGTCCGGGGGAGAGTTATCCCGGGGAAGTTACCCTGATATCCTAAAATCTGGTGTGTGGCGACTGGCAAGAAGGTTAATCACCAAACAGAGAGGAAAGTTGTAGCAAATCCCATTCCAGTAGAACGCACTGTACAGTGTGTATCCATGAGATTTCTTAAACATCCGAAACCCATTTGACGCCATTATATCGATTATAGTGTTACAAGACTGGAAAACCAGCGACGTCTAACTGGGCGAGTCGAAGGTAAATATTCAATTTCATGTCTGGTAATTACTTTCAACATGGTGTTGTGCAAGTTGGTTGTCGTTCTCTTATAATATCGGTATATATTCAATTGACATGCGCAAGGACCACTATCAAAACTTTCGCCATTCTTAAAATTAGCTCCTTATCTCACGTTTATTTGCGTCCGTTATGCTCGTTTGTCCCAGCAAAATAAAAGCAAAACTTAGTGCGAGGGTGACACGAAACTGGTGTCTCTCATCGCCTATTTATACTCCTTTGAGTTGCAGACCTCACTAAATTTCGTACAACGCCATCCAGCAAACACAGACAACTCTAGAACGTACCTGGAATGATATACTCACGAAACAATGCACCGTTAGCTTTATTATCTGGCACATTGATGAAATTTTTCAGTCAAAGGTAAGAAAGAGCTACATGTTTTGCCTGGGAGGGTTGGGTTCTTTTCAATTACTATCGATAGATATTGCAGTTTGTATATACACATCTACACAGCGAGCCAATTCATCATTGGCGGCCACAATCTTAACAACATAAAATACACAGATGAAACTGTGCTGATAGTAGACACGGAAAGGAAACTACAAAATCTCTTAAAAGAGGCAGCGAAGGAGAGCAAGAAGAAAGGACTAAGCATCAACAACAAGAAGACAGAATGCAAGTTCATCAGAAAAAAAAGATGAGCCCGTAATGCGATTTACAGGTCGGGGGACACTAAAATCAAGCAGGTGCAGAAATTTAAATATCTGGGAAATGTTCTGACAGAGGACGGTAAGTGCGACGTTGAGATACGAAGACCTATTGGGATGGCCAAATATGCATTTTAAAAGCTAGGCAGACTATTACTAGACAGGAGGATTTCGTTGGTAACAAAGGCAAAAAGAGTACTGAACTGCTACGTGATATCTGTCCTCCTTTACGGCAGCGAATGTTGGACAGTCTCCTCAAAGATGAAGAAGAGACTTGAGGCAACAGAGGTGTGGTTCTACAGAAGGATGCTGAAGATACCATGGACCGAGCATGTGAGCAACGATGAAGTTTTGGAGGGGAGGCAAACAAAAAAGAAACTCATACTTAACATCAGGAAGAGGCAACTGAAATTTCTGGGATACTTAATGAGAAAGGAGAGCATGGAAAATCTGATACTCACAGGAGGGATAGACGACAAGGGAAGACAACGCGTGACTTAACGGGCAAGTGGATGGCAGAACGGGGTCTGGGAGAAATAACAAAATGTCAAAGTTTATTGAGAGCTACAAGAAACAGGAGGAAACGGATAGCCATGATCGCCTACGTCCTGAAGGGACACGGCGCATAAAAGAAGAGGAAAGATATACACATATACATATATGCCTTTGTGAACCCCTGTGTATGTGTATATATCTATAAATATATCATTTTTATGCAGCTAATGACGCTCTTAATCCGACATTAGTTGTTTTTAGTATAAATTTTACGTTTAGTGGGTACGCGACTTTTTTAAAATGATATTTGAATCAATAAGAATGGGTATATTTTGGTTATCTTTAAGCATTTACATTTGTCTCTATTTCTCAGATGAGGTATTGTAACTATTTACACTTTTTACATTGTTCAGACTTTTGTCCTCATCTTTATTGCCATATTCACCTTCAACATCTGTCTCTATTTCTGAGATGAGGTATTGTAACTATTTATACTATTTACATTGTTCGGATTGTTGTCCTCATCTTTGTTGTCATATTCACGATGTTTCCGTCGTTGTACGCTTCAGCCTTCTTCAGCTGTTTGAAATTTTGAAGACATAGCCCAGTGAATAAAAGCATTGATAGAAGTAATCCAGTGAGTTGACCCAAAGAGTTGTGAGTTCAATACCAGGTCACAGTAGAGGGGAACAAACACTTGGAGAGTTGAGTTACTAAAGGGGATTATCAGAAACTGAGATATTCTGAGGAGGCATGACATGGAGAACTAGAACAATCTAACCCGGTTGATGAAATAAAAGGTGCGGTTCGAAATTATAAACACCTGAAGAAGGCCTGAGCGTACAGCAGCCGTGAATATGACAACAAAGATGAGAATAACAGTTCGAACAATTTTGTGTAAAAAGTATTTACATGTTTCAGGGGTGAGTAAATATCTGAGTCTATATGCATTTAATTTGTTTGGAGTAGGTAAATATTGGTGGTTTATAGTTGAGTCTAGTTAAATATTAGTTGCTTATAATAGAAACTATAAGTATTTACTTGGTTCTAGGATAGTTAAATATTAGTTGCTTATAGTTGAGCCTATAAGCATTTAATAGGTTCTAGCAGAGGTAAATATTGATCGATTAAGTTTGAGTCTATAAGCATTGACTTGGTTCTGGGATAAATATTAGTCGCTTATATTTGAGTAAGGTTATACCCACCAGATGTAGTTGGCGTATTCCAAGCTCCGCCGTGAGGTCAGGACACATATAAATATGTTAAGGTGAAGAGGACTGACTAATAGTCCATCATTTACTCTCTTATCTCTTAACTATAGTCACATGTCAAGATTCTTGGCTATGGACAAAGAAAATGGATAATTAGAACCAGGCCTTTCCTCCGAAGACTTAATTCGAAATGTACAAAAGCAGATTTAATCATAATTCGCACTATAGACCTATTTTCCATACACTGCTATCTATCTATCTATCTATCTATCTATCTATCTATCAAGGATATATAAATTGTAATTGTGCGCTCAATTCCAGCATCGTCCACAAAAATATTCCGTGTGTCTTAAAATAATTAAATATGACTATGAAGTGATATATTTCATTGATAGTATTATGAAGGAAGTCAATGAACAAAATAGACATGTATTTTACTAATACTGTGTAAACTACGAATGGAATCACTTTAACCAAATCGACATTGTTGCAAATAAGTTTTTACGATATATTCGTTTTGCATAACTTGCTAGAGAAATCTTCTGCTTGCCATTTTAAAAAAAGACTTTTAGTAGGATGCAAATGAGGCAATGAGGATGACATACACGTGGGATAAACTTAAATTTATCTATGAGTATGAATGTTTGTATATGCTTAAATATATCTAATAGCTACAGTCAGTCCTAGTTTGTAGAACAATGGTGACAAACGCATTTATTTTACAACAATAATTATTTCATTTTCTGTATTAAAAATCTGTCAGATAAATGAATTATACATCTACCCTCCTAAAAATATAATCTTCTTCGATGTGTTGTGACCCTTTAGAACGTGGGCGACCATAACTCTTCACAACTTCCTGTTCTTTGTAGATCTTAGTATGGTTTGTCTTTTTGCAATTACTCCTAATCGCTGTTCTGTTAAGCATTTACAAGACCTCAGTAGACAGGTTATTCGCTGATTTCTTCACTCTGTCTAGTTTTCAATATGTCCTGTCGGTGTTCAATTCTCCAAGCCCCCTTTCTTCATTATGCGACCTAGAAATTTCAATTGTTTCTTTCTGAATTTTATGTATAAGTGCCCATTTGTTTCTATTTTCAGTAAAACTTCATCATTAGTCACATGTTCAGTCCAGTGGATTTTCAGCATTCAGTACTCTTTTGATTGTTCCTAAGAAATTTTCTTTTTTCTTAATATTTTGCTTAACTTTTGGATGAAAACTCTCGCTATTCCAAAATGCCGGCAGATTACGGTCTCGTATTTTCCGTCATCTATTAAACACTTCCTAGATATTTACAGTTTAGTAATTGATTTTTGCATCTCCAATTTGTAGTTCTCATTTTGACTTGTTCCTTTCGTTGACGACCTAAGCTTTTGTCTTGATACAATTGATGTTCAGTCATTTCTTGTTTCTTTTATTTACTACTTTCTGTAGGAACACCTGTAGTTCCTTTTCCTGTGTCTTCTAAATATATAAACAAGTCAATCTCTCTCTCTTTATATATATATATATATATATATATATATATATATATATATATATATATATATATAGTGATATCTCCACATGTATTACAACAATAATTATATATAATTTACTCTGATTGTAACGCTAATCTGTCCAATAAGGTTACAGTGGTAGCTGATGTCCAAAACGTCTTTAACTAGAGCAAAAGATGGCATGTTTGATCTTCCAAAAGTAAACTTCTCTCCATATTCATCTGTGGGTGCCCTCTCTGCTTTCCATCAGCATGGCTGATGCTAACCTTCAGGACAGTGACTTGTTTCGCCTTCTTGAGCTAACGTTCTCAACTGACATGAATTGGAAACACTATATTGAATCCATTGCTGTTAAGAAAGTTGGTTAACTGTGTCATGCGAGACAATTTTTTCTAATTAGAATCTCTCTTGCATATATATAAGTCTTCCATTCGTTCCATTCGTCCATGCTTAGAATATTGCTGGCATATATGGTCCGGTGCCTCTGCTATTTCGCTTGAACTCCTTGATAGAATCTAAAGAAAATTCAGCAATATTATTGGTCCTGATCTGGCATCTCGGTTTCAGTCACTTTTCCTACCGCATCAAGGTTGCTTCTCCGATTTTTAAAAAATTACTTTCATGGTAATTGATCGGATGAGTTCTTTGCTATGGTACCTAGGCCTTTTTACTAGACTGGCGTGAAGATCTTATCAACTTACAGTTGAGCTGGGTAGATGTAACTAAATTCTTTTCTGGTACTTCTCACTTGTGAAACTCCCCTTCCGGCTTCATGTTTTCCAGCCGACTTCAATCTGCAAAAATTTGATTGCAATGTCAATCGCTATCTACTGTCCTCCTGTTTCCTGTTTCCTGTTTCCTCTTCCTGTCCATTATTAATGTTTCTGTTCCTAATTCTTCCACATCCTGTATGTAACCTCTTGCATTTTAGTGGCTTTATCGCCTTGCTTGGGTTGATATCGAGTTAAAAAAAAAAAGGCTTGCCAAAGAGCTCTTGATCCAACGAAGAATCACTTCTACCCCAAAATTTTAATTGATCATTTGGTCAAATTTGGGGAAGATGGTTAGGCTAAGAACATTTCAGTCATTTCTTTATAAAATAAACACAAGTTATATACAAATGCACACAAACACTAACACTGGAAATGTAGAAATCCATTTCAAAATTGACATTGCATCTCATGAGAGTGAGAGTGATGTTAATGATTGTGGAAATCCGAATTTATAATTGAAAATGAAGAACGACATGTGACAGTGATGCCAGGAAATCTAGTAAAGCACTGAATAATTAGAAAGTAACCAAAAACATTATCATTTTTATCGGAAAACATTTCATTAATCGAATGAAACAATTTGATCAAACAAAAATATTAATTCTAATTATAAACGGAATAATGCTTATAATTAATCTCAGAACTTCAGACAAAACTCGATCGGATTAATGAACATCTGAAATAATGAAGATAAGGATACTAGCTTGTGTTTGGGTCCCAATAACGGCAATTTACTACTTTTCAGTTTTTCTTATTTCTAATTCGCAGCTTGTTCAACCAGTTTCCTAGTATCTATCTATCTATCTATCTATCTATCTATCTATCTATCTATCTATCTATCTACTGTATTCCCAGCACTCCAGTGATGACTGGCATGACCGTTCCCTATTATGTAATTTGATAATCCACAATTTCATTATATTTCTAGAAAGATATTTATCTATCACACTTTTCTTACAAGTTTCCTTTTTGTGTTCTTGTTGACAACTACAGCATTTGATCCTCTGAGCATCGTGGATTAGACAATTCATCTCCAAGTCTTATTGCCTTCCATCGGCATGACTGTACCTAACCTCCATTGCGACTTCTAGGATTAACGTTTTCCGCTGACATGACGTAGATAGATAATACTGAATCAATTGCTAAATATACTGTTAGAAATTTGGTTCACTATGTTGTACTATACAATTGTTTACGTCAGAATCTATCTTACATATTTATAAGACTACCATTCATCTATGCTTTGAATATTGAAACCACATCTGCTATATATTTAGAGATTTTTGAAAAATATAAAGCAGAATCTGCAATGTTATTGATCCTGCCCTAGTATCTCAGTTTCAGTCATTTTACTACCGCCGTGAGATAGCTTTACTGTCTTTTCTATAAATACTTTCATGGTAATTGTTTTGATGAACTTTCCTTTTCGATACTTAGTCTTTATGAATTTAAGCACGCTACGAGATTGGCGGTAATGTCTACTTCTTTTATGTAACCGTAAGTTCTATGCAAACAGCTTCTTCTCTTGCACTTCTCGCTTGTGGAGCTCTCTTCTGGCTTCTTGCTTTGATCTGCAAATTTTAAATGCAGTATCAATCGTTATCGTCTGCCTTTTTAATTTCTGTTCTATCATTTTATTTTATCTCTTCACAAAAGAGTTTTTCCTCATATTCTCTCACACTCAGTAACCATTTGTGTCTTAGTGGCTTTATTGCCTTGATTGGGGTATCATTGCCTTGATTGCAACAATCATGAATTATGAAAAAAGAAATCTGTTTATCTATATATAGAATTCTCTGATTTCCATTAGCCCGTCCGTCATACTCTCTAACATAACCATACATTGACTGATCGGAATCACATTTTGGGAAGAAGTGCAAACAGCTAAGAGGGTATAATGTATAGTTGATTTTACTTGGCTGGGTAGCTTAGTACAATAAATTTTCATTAATTTGTTTTAAAAATGTTGTTATTTAACATATAAAATACTCCCACTTAAAAAAACAATAACAAAAAACAAAAACAATTTAATGATTAAAATAACAAATACTTTTTATAATAAAAATGCAATAACTTTATAGTTTTCAGTTCGCTCTGAGTTTGCGAGAACCATAAACAATTTACAAGACCAAACGCTTCAAAAAGTTGGAATTTGACTCCAGAAAAATATTTACGCATTGGCAGTTGTATGTTGCATGCTCAAGAGTAAGACATACTAAGTATTTATTCTTCGCTGTTAAAAAGGAAAAAAAAAGAAAATTTTCTTCAAAATATTGTTTATCAAAAAGTCTTATAAAATTAGATTAAATTAAATAAATTATTAAACCCCAAAGTATTTTTCCAAACAAATCAGTTTATTCAAATTTCATCGATTGATTTGCGAAATTGAAAGAAATGTAGAGTTTGTAAATCTTGACAAAAATGTTAACGATAAATTTAACAATACTAGAAAGACTGTGAGGATTTCAAGACACGTCATTCTAGTTTTTTAGAATTCCAAGAGCAAACGAAATTGTTTTTATTTTCAAGACAAAGAATGAGAGCAACTTTCTTCTAATCTGGAGCATACGCCATAATATTGGCGCCAACTTCCTCATAGTCACTTCGTGAATTATTTCAGGTGTTAGTCTCTGTTCCATAAATCTGTTCTTAGTATTCTGATGATTAGATTGCAACAATCAACTCTCATTTAACACTTCTATTTCTATTACAACTAGTAATAATTGCACCTACACTAGCACGAATGCGCCATTCATAGACTTAAGAAATATTTTCTCTACTTTCACTTCCTTTTTTCTTAGTTCTTTTCTTCATCTATAGCCTATTATTTCTACATTAGTTTCCTTACACTGTTGTCTAACAATTTTAGAACATTTAGTTCTGCCAATGATACCACAAGTGGCCTTGCGATAATTCCAACTGCGTCAGTTATTAGAGGTGCAACACACTCCTCTTCCCCGATTTTCAGATAGGATCTTGCAAATTTTTCTTAATAGCCTATGCCTTAAGAATAAAAAAAAAAACTGTACTAACAAATACTACTCACACACCACGAAGAGCTTTATCGATGTAAAATGGTTGTGGTTTTATTTATTTCTTTACAAAAATGATCAGTGGAAAATATGAAGCTATTTGTAATCTTAGGTTTCTGGTTGGGACACGGAAAGAAATGTGTATACAACATAAATCAAAGAAACTAATAATAATTACAATTTTTTACCTGTTACATATACACAGTCACCAAAAACAAACAAATAACCAGCTTTAAATATAACAAATAAACCCCCATTTTTTTCAAAAATTTAAAAATAAATATAAATAATTATAATAATAATTTTTACCTATCATAATTTTACACAAACCCCACCACACATATATACATACATGCGAGAAAATATTTTTCAAATATTTTTCAACGGAAAAAAAAAAAAAAAAAAATTCATAATATGACATGGATACATTCACGAGACAATGACGAAACATTTCCGCCACACTTCCAATGTTTAAATTTCAACATTTCAACATACAAATGCGTATGTATAGACATAACACCACCCGTATACATACATGTGTCATAGCCGAAACTGTCTACATATGTTTATATATATGTATGAGTCCCGACGGACGACCAAGTATGTATATGTATATGTGTCTGCATACATCGATGTTTGCGTTAGTACGATGAATGACAAAACGACGAAATTTCCCCCACCACTTCCACAATAACACCAATACACGCAATCTACATAAACCCAAATTTTTTAAAACATTAATCAGTTTGTCTGACGATCGCTAAAGCGTGAAACCCAGGGTCACAAACTCACATCTATCCAACCAAATATGTTAGCTCTATCTCTGATATTGAGCGCTTTCTAATAAGTACTGCAGTATATAATATATAAATAATTATATATATATATATTTATTTATATTTATATTCTCTTTTCACACACACACACACACACACATATATATATATATATATATATATATATATATATATATATATATATACCTCAAGTTGAAGTCTTATATACGATCCATTGCTAAACATGCAGGTATCGCCCTCATGCTATCCCTCTACCTTTTATAAGAGCCCAGTCTTGATAGAGTTCAAAAAGCGTCTCCGAGTCCTTCTTGGAGAAGAATTAATTCACATCCCTGCAACCCCGCTCTCTCTCTCAAAGACGGGATGTGGCGAGCCTCTTACTCCTCTATCGCTACTAACAGGGAAACTTATCAGACGAACTACGTTCCTTGGTACCGCCAAGCCTAACCTTCATGACTAGGATCCATCAAGTCACTTCCATAGTAGCAAACCACCCACATCCCCCCTGTATTCCATGGGCGAGAAGTTCGTTCCCTTCAAGCAGCTTTTTCCCGCGAACCAATGTTCTGTGGAACAGACTCCCAAGAAGATGTCTCCCCGATCACTACAGTCTTAACCTGTTCAAGTCTGGAGTTAGCCGTTTATCTTCTCCTCCTATCCATATAAACTACTATCTTAACGTAGCCATCTACCTCGAGTGGCTACCGGGCCCTATACAGGGTGAACCCTACTGTAATATATATATATATATATATATATATATATATATATATATATATATATATATATATATATATATATATATATACATAGGTACATAGATAGATATATTTCCTTTATTTTTTGCAGTTTCTTTCTGCTTAATATTCCTATGCAAGTTTCTCGGTCAGTAAGCCTGATTCCAAAATGGCTGCGGACCAGACAAGATATTACAGTCTGTTAAGTAGAAAATCCTAACAGTTTAAAAAGCAGAAAATAAAATTAACAATAACAGCAACAACAATAATAATAGTAGTAGTAGTGGCAATAATAATAATAATAATAATAATAATAATAATAATAATAATATTAACAATCTGAACACGACCTAAGTTGAGAAATAAGGTAGAGATCTAAACACTTTCATTCCATTAGATAAAATTTTCGATTCCCAATGCATGAAATGTGATACTTTTACCTTTTGTTTAGAATTTTGCCTTTACCTTTTAAGTGTTTGAGCGTTAATGGTCAGTATTTTAGCGTGTTATTGTCAGAAAGTTCCGGTCGCTTTACTTCTTAGGAGGTTCTAATCGGGGAATTTAATCTTGGCTTTTCATGCTGAAGAAAGAGAAAAGGGAAGAAAAACCCATCGCTTCTCCTTGTAGACCGGATTTATCAGAATATAAACCTGAACTTTTAGGTTTCAAGTTACAATTGTTCTTAAGTGGTTAGACCAACCAAGTGGAATTACTGATTCTCAGAACAGGAACAGTTCAAGATGAGAAATAGACATCCTTAAATTTAAACTTTTCCTAACTTTCAATGAACATTCAGCGAAGACTAATAATTTTATCTTTTCCCTTACGCTAATTCTTCTGAAAATGACTTCTTTCCTTCTATTCTATCTTGAAATGGTCCCAAAATGGTTAGCGGAAAAAAAGATTTCAATGTGGCTAGTGTAGAGAATTGAAGATTATAAAAGAATGAAGTAGGGAAAAGTGTTATATGCTTAATTTAAAATCCTTTATCCTGGACTGACGTTTGGCAGTATGAAGCTGTTGGTCAGCTGCCAGGAATGGAAGTAGGTGTCATTTAATTCTGAGAGTATAATACGTTAGAATTCCTGATGAAATAAGTGATATTTCTTTCTACAGAATGATGTGAACTGTCTATAACATGGCAAGCGAGGTAAAAAGAGGAAAAGAAATGGAACTGGGAGAAATTGTTCTTGCACTAAATAATGTTTTGACGTTAGGTAAAGCCGAGAATTTAACACGTGAAGGTGGTGATAATTTTAACCGTGTCGTCTGTAGTGTAATGTATGCAATCTGAATCCACCAGAGAGACTGTCGGAAGCACAAGAAAAGCACTTTTGGATCTGGAATATTTACAAAATACCGTTCCAATCAATGACCAATCAAATAATAACTACAAAATGCAGGGCAGCATTTACAAGTTTGAGCTTCATGATTGGCAGGGGTTACCTTGATAGCCAACAGGCGGACCTGATTATAAGTCTGCGATTAGAAGCTATTCTAGCGGCATGTACTCCCATTGTGTTCTCTAGGTGAATGCTCCTTCTATACTATTTTGTCTATAAGAAGCCCTCCCCACCCACACAAAGGAATGGTGTAAAGAGGACAAAATCTTGATGTATGTTGTTATTACAAGAGTAATGCCACAGAAATAGCGTACAATGAATAGATTGGATAACGGTGTAACAGAATTGATAAATTTCCTGTAAAAGTCAAAAATCGACTGAAAAAGTGAAACAAATATTGATGGTAGAGTGATTGCCAGAAATGTCGACAGAGTTGAAAGTTTTCAATAAGAAAACCGCAACTAATATTGAAGCAGTATGACTAAAGGAGGAGAACAAAACATTTTCGTTAGCAAGAAACAACGGATAAATACAAAAATTATCAACATAAAATAAAAGCAAATTAAGTGGTGGAATTGATCTAAAAGAACCTGTCTAAAGGATGCACTCCAAAGAAATAGCAATACCGAGTCAATCAATACAGAGAAAATAAAACATTGAAAGAATATTTTACGAATGGTTAAATAAGGAGTGAAGTTCACATCGCAAATTCCAGAAACAAAAAAAAATCTGGTGTAAGGTATAGAAACAGAAATAAAAGCAAAACAGACATGTCAAGTGGTTGAAAAACATGTAACCAAGGCTCTAAGAAAAACAAGAGTTTTGAAATATCTATAGAAACTCTGTAAAAGAACCTTGCAAAATTCCTAGGTATATATATATATATATATATATATATATATATATATATATATATATATATAGTCATTATGAAGTTTATTACTTTATTTGAAGCGATTCAAAATATTCATGAGAAACTAACGGGACAGCTATGCGAATGCCTTTAAGAAGCAACAATCCTTGAATGAATGACATGAGGAAAAATTACTCTGTTCCAGAAAAAATGTCACGGAAGAAACAATTCCAAAAAACTACCGACCAATAACATGTTTTCAACTGCTATGAAAAAAAAACATACTAACTAATGATATGGACATTTCTAAAACATCATGAAAAATCTTGGAAGCTGTGGTCTATTACTCGAGGAACAAAAAAAAAGGAGTAGTGATTTGCTATATAGCGACTTAAACATAAGCTAATGGAAAAAATAATTTTGCCTTAGTATGAACAAACTTTACGAAAACCCCCGATAATAGAATGCATAAATACGTTAAAAAATCCACAACGAATAGTGAACGAAGAGGGCAGAAAATTGGACGCTGGAGCTAGCGTCGGTTAGAATACAACAGAGGAATATTCACAGGGGACTCACTATACCTAGTGTTATTCGAAATAGCTATCTCTGAATTATATACGGAGGATTCACGAAGTCACTTCATGTAAATTGATAACCTAAAATATTTTGTAAGAAAAAAAGAACATGTGACTAGTGATAAGGGTGGGTAGAATCATCAGCTATCATAGGAACGGAATATTACTGTCGGGAAAAAGGAGAAATATAGAGGAAATGTATAGAAAAACACAGTGCAATAACAATAGTTTGAACAAGTCAAGAGGGAAAAAAGCATCCGTATATGCAAGGAAAAGGAGGACTGCAAATGGGACTGTGAATGAAAGTGAAAGAGATGAAGGGAAAAACAGCAAAGAATGCCACAGAAAGGAAATAAGAAAATATTACAGACTATTCTCCGCATCATAAATTTAATTAAGTAATTGGAATGTTTCCCACGTGATGTCGAGAGCAAGTTCAAGAAAAGACAAATCACAATAGCCAAAAAGAAATGCGCTACAACGAAGAGAAGTTTGAACAGAAACCGAGAATAGACAAAGATTCCAACTCCAAAATGTAAAACAAACCGTTATGTGAACACAACAGAAGACAAATCAAAGGAATGGTAGGTAAATCTACATGGACATGGCTGAGAAACAAATTAAGAAGGAACCTCAACTGCATTGCTTTTTATGACATTGTTATATAATTGCTTCTTATGACATTGTTATATAATTGGATCTTATGACATTGTTTTTGAGCTGCTGTTATGGACGGCTAAAATGAATTAGTTATATAAGGGTGAAAATATATAAATCCGAAAACGTGAACTGTTTAGAAATAACTGAGAAATTGAAACATAATTACTGAATAAAGTAAATTGCCCCCCCCCCAAAAAATTAGGCAAGACTACGAGGGAGCGGTAATCCAATAGAAACTGTCGCCTACAGTTTGAACACACAGACCAATGGTAAATGCACAGAGTAAAATTTAGGAAAATGAAACCAGAAAAATACAAGAAAAGTGATTGGGAAGTTGATATACTGAAAGCTGTGCATGCGATTGCATTTTAATCACACACACACACACACACACACACACACACACACACACACACACATATACCAATGTTTTATACACAGACCAAAATCTTATCTTGAATACTGAAATAAATAAAATACTCACGAGCTCAAATGGATCACCTAATTCAGGAACGTCAGAGGATCAAACCCTGTCTTTGTAAACAAATAGAAGCCAGGAAAGGTTCCGTTATTTGAACAAACCACAGAGTAGATTTGTAAAAAAACTGAAATATCTTGAACGCTCCAGAAAGATAATGAAATTGTGGATTGTCAAATTACATAATATAGAACGGTTGTGCTAATCGTTAACGGAGCGCTGGGAACGGTCCCGAAAAGATTCGGAAAATGATTGGACAATATCGAAAGGGGAGACGTTGGAACTAACTATTACTGAAAACAACGAGATTGCTAAGACGAATGCTGGGGAAACGAGGGGACTTTCTGTCACTTTATCTCCAGTGTAAGCCAGCAGTTACTACGTGTGTGAGCCCGTAGTAAACAATAATAATAATATTACTTATTTCGTGTCGGCATTTTGTTTTATTGAAAATGACACTTACGGGTAGATGAAAAGATCATAAAGAAAGTTTTTTCGTTGTTTTTTATTAAAAAAAAACATCTTTAAAAGGTGAGCCAGATTTTGAAATCTTGCCAAAGATGCTTTTTACATTTCCACATCACAAATATTTGACTTCTCCATCATCGCCATCTTTGTCGCTTCTGACGATAAGCAAATGAACTCCAGAATTCGTTTTTTAAAATCTTTTTCCTCTTCTTTTATTTTCCTCTTCTCATCATCTCGTCTCTTTTCTCTCTCTCACACTCTCTCTCACACTCTCTCTCATTCTTTCTCTCTCTCTCTCTCTCTCTGTTTTCAATCATATTTGACTCTTGATCTTTTATCTTCGCTTCTTCTGTTTTTGTCCTCCTCACCACATTCTTGTTCTTATCATTTCTATCGTCTGCTTCGATTCTATTTTATACTTAATGTATTTCGTTCAATTATTCTGACTTTATCTGATTTTACACGGCATTTCAAGCTTTCTTCTTTTTAAGTTTAATTTTTCACTTTTTATAAAAATGGTCTACTCTTAAGATTCTTTTACTTCTAATACTTATAGAAACAACAACAACAACATCAACAACAACAATAATAATAATAATAATAATAATAATAATAATAATAATAATGGTACTTATAACAATATGATCTCCGCAACTACAGCTAGTGACTGTAGCTTTCCTCTCAGGTATTAATCATATTATTGAATTTAATAAATATTAAATGGCTTGGACCGGTGACCCACTGTGAATTGTACAAAGGATTGGGGTTTGACCGGGCACACAGATGATATAGGTACAAACCAGAAGTTATTTGAAAACAAAGAAAAAATCTTGAACTTTGAAATTCAAACTGATTTTCCAACTCACACTAAGAAAGTGCATTTTGACATCAACAACAAAGAAATAAAGACCTGCCAGTGTATGTTGGAATTTTGACAAAGCACAGAGGGACATTGAAAGAAAGAGTAAGAAAAATATTTAGAACTTGCATGAGAATTGAACAAATTATAAAACATCTACGTGTCATTAGTGTCCATCGTTTTAAGGGGTCCTTGGAACGATCCCGAAGAAATTTGAAAATTCATTGAAAAATATGAGGAAAGAATCGAAACCATTCACAAAATTGACATTGGCAAAATAACCTCGAATAATGACGAGGAATACTTGAGTATTGATTTCCTGTTACTTGATCGCCAATAAAAAAAGTATCAGAAAAAGGTAACCAGTACAAAAATAATGCTAATGAATTGCAGTTCTGTCGACATTCATGTAACTAAATACTAAATACTCTCATCTCTTAATAATAATTTCTTACTTTAACGTGACGAAAACAAATTAAATAAAGAAAAATGAAATGAATGCAACAAAGATTGCTGTTACTAACATATAATGTGTGCTGACAAGCTAATATTTTATTGTAATCATAAAGATAAGAAGAATGGAAAAGGATGTAAAACTAGGTTAAAAGCAACAAATATAGAAACAACAATAATAAAGATCATATTGCGTGTAATGAGATCTGAGAAATTTTAATGTCCCATGTCAAAGCACGAGTACTAATACATACAATTCGCTACCTTGATCCTACATTCTGTCATATGTAGGCTGTACTTTCACATTATTTTTTCATGTATTTTATATGAATTATTCGATAGAATATTATCATGATCCAGGGAATATTTTCGATTTAAATGATCACATATAGTATTTATGTTGGTTTTTACAACATTAGTTTCTTTTGTATCTTATAGTGTTCATTTTATTTACGAGGCCAGGGAAGACTATCTTCATTATAAGGATATTTTTAAATGTTTCTAATATTGATAGATCGCAGTTATATATTCTATCTTTTATATTAAATTATTAAACTTTGTCAAAACATCTTTGTATTCTAGAATCGAAATTGAGAATTTAATCTACACAATATAGTCTCAAACACTGAAAGCGTCTAAATAAAAACTGCATTGAGATCCGTCTCATGATTTGAAGTCAAGTAAACAAAATTTGATTTGCAATTTGAGTTTCAATGTTCATGTTTACCATTGCCTAATCTTTTAAGTGTTACGCAATATTCAGAACATTTTTATGGAATTTAAAGCAGATACTCGATGTTCATCTTGTTCTTTGTTCATTTTCTATCTTCCGATAACTAATAGACAAAATAGTAGACAGGATACGATAATATTTATAGAATTATTCGATATTTAAATAAGTGTAAGTCTGCTTGTCATATCCACAAAGTTAATGGCTTAAATCCCACCGAAGGAAGCTTTTTAAAAAAAAAATGAATGCTAACATTTATAAGTCGATGGCTATAACTTTTTTTATTTCGATGCAATTATTCAAATGGAAAATGATTTTTGAGGAAAAATTAAATATATATTTTAAACCATCCGTTGGTCATGATGAAATTCAGTTTCAGTTTGAATGAAGACAATGAAGAAAATAATTTATTGGGGATAGTTTTAGGGATATTTCGATATATATTTAGTCTTCAGAACATTAAAATATCGATTTATTAACAAATAGAATGCTTTCTTGAAATCGAATATCGATTCTATAAGCAACCCAACAATGATAACAAAGTATCTGTAGATTGCTATATATATATATATATTATAAATTAATTGATTTAAAATATGTTTTTTTTTCGCTACACAGTTCCAACCATGTTTCAAAAATAGAAGCTAAAAACCCCGAATTTAATTTTGCAATTAAATTAAAAGCATTAGTTCCATTTCATCTTCAAGCGAATTTTGGAGTAACTTTCAAAAATTACCGGGTTTTAAAGACACAGCTAAAATCACGTTTCCATGGTTACAGAATATTCTACTTAAATTGAACACGGGATGTCTAGATTTTCCTTATGTCAGTATCATTGTATCAGTTATTAGCTACAATTTGGTAAGGGGTAGGGATGTATTTTACAATGAAACCTGACATCAGTTGAATGGATGTCGTCTGGATTTAAAAAAAAAAAAAAAAAAAATTATTGTTAACGGTAAAAAAATTTCAACGTCATTTTTTTTTTTTTATAAATTTAAAGATTTTCGGGGGTTTTTGATCATAATACTTTTTATTTAACTACGATTTGAAATATTCTCCTTTTTAATTTTTATTATACTATATTCTTTTTAAGAACAGTTAAATGTATTAGAATCCATTATATTATGTAGGATTATTTTAACATCAAGTTTAAGTATGTATATGAGGTTACATTTTTTTTTTTTTTTTAAATTTATGACTATGACGGCAAAAATGGTTACTTAATTTCACTGATTTAGTAAACTTTTATTTTATATATAAACCTAGTAATATAATGTTTCTCATGTAAGTACAAAGGACATGGGTCATTCAAAAGCTTACATCTTATGGCATTTCATATTAATTTTATTTTACTATAGGTGTTTTTTTTGGATTCTTTTTAGTGCGTGTAGTATTATTTAAAAGAAATTTAGGTTAGAATTCATTCAATTTAACTACAATTTTAATTACAATTTCAAAATTACAACTTTAAAATTTTAAAATATTTTCATTGTTAGTTTTAATAGACTATATTACTTTATAACAGAAGGAAAATTACTCATAGTAAGTAAAATTATTTTTCCATATCAAAGTATATGTAAATTACAATTTTTAAACTATTAAATTTAAATATTATTTAAGTAATATTAATGGCACTTACTACAAAACTAGCTAAGTCAATTTCTCAGATTTAGTAAACTTTATTAATTAATTAATTAATTTATTTATTTATTTCAAATATATGTAACCTAAGTAATAAAGTTTCATATGTATGTACAAAGAACAGGTTAGAATTCATTTATTTAACTACAATTTTAATTACAATTTTAAAATTACAACTTTAAAATTTTAAAATATTTTCATTGTTAGTTTTAATAGACTATATTACTTTATAACAGAAGGAAATTACTCATAGTAAGTAAAATTATTTTTCCATATCAAAGTATATGTAAATTACAATTTTTAAACTTTTATATTTAAATATTATTTAAGTAATATAAATGGCACAGACTACAAAACTATCTAAGTCATTTCTCAGATTTAGTAAACTTTATGTATTAATTAATTAATGTATTTATTTTAAATATATGTAACCTGAGTAATAAAGTTTCATATGTATGTACAAAGAACAATGGGTCATACATTACCCTACATCATCTAGCTTTTGTTATAATTCCATGTTTCAGTAGGTGTTTTATTGGATTCATTCAAGTGCCTGTAGTACATTTATTATAGAGGTGTTTCGGTTAGCATACATTTTATTTAACTACAATTTTTAAAAGATGCTTATGTTTGAATACGTTTTAACTACAATTTTAAATTTTAAAATTTTAAATACAAGTTTAAAATATTTTCACTGCCATTCCAATAGACTTTTTTTTTATTTATATATTATTTAAGGAAAATTTTTGACAATGACGGCATATGATAGCTATTTCATTTCTCTGATTCAGTAAATTTTTATTTTTTATAAACTTAGTAATATATAGTTTCTCTTGTATGCATAGAGGACACGGGTCGTTTAATGATCTACAAATTCTAGCTTTTCTTATTAACTTCCATTTTACTGTAGGTGTTTTATTTGATTCTTTTAGATGCCAGAAATATTTTGAGAGAGATGTTTGATTTTTATATCTATTTATTCTAAATGAAGTTTGATGTTAGTTGAATCTTTTTTTGAATTCATGGCTAGTGCAACCTATATATATATATTTATGTTATCAGGACTTTCAATCGAAGAGATATTGCATTGGTATACTAATGATTCAGTGCGACATTTATTTTGTAGTGGGCAATTTTGAGGGTTTCTACAGTTACATAGTTTTGTTTATTTCCATCAGTTTTATCTTAATTTTTCCATTGTCTAAACTTTTTTTTGGTTTTGGTATAAGTGTTTATTTAAGATATTAGCATTATGGTTCTTAATGTTTTTTTCTAAGTTTTTTGTACAGCTATAACTTAATTTTAGTGTGTTTTTTATTGAAAATAGTACTTAGTTTACTTTCACTAGGAAAATGCTTGACTATTAATGCGAGGGAATTTATGTCCTAATCTGTTCTTTACCATTTGGTTATATGGGGGAGTATACCAAATAATCTTTCTACATCTGTTTTTTCTATGCTTTCCATTTTCATTTTTTATATAAGTTAGTTTTGGGTTTTTGTAGCCACTATCATTTCGAGCCTTATTATAGGAATTGATATGCTCATCAAAAATCTTGTCACTTGCTGAATTTGTACTAATTCGTTTACTGATAGATAACGGTATATGTTTAATTATAGATGGGGGTGATTTGATTTAGGGTGTATATATAAAGGATTGGTGTTGGGTTTTTTATAAGGTGTGTATGTATGTTTATTTAGATCTAAAGTTATATCTAGGAAGTCTACTTTTTTAATTTAGTACTAACTGTAATTTTAAGCCCATGCTTTTAAATTCTTATATAATATATATCTAATTCTATCTATTTTGAAGTTCGTTGAGTTTCTAATAACCATAAGCCCATCGTCTCTGTACAAACCAATATCATTTGTATTAATTTCATAGTGCGCTGTAAGGTTATATAATATAAAAGGCCAATGAGATCAGAAAACTCAGCTGAGTCTAGTGATCCCATTGTGATGTCAAATTGGTCGTAAGAATTCTTAACCCATTCCTCACCTTTATGTATAAGTACTGATTTTTTTGCATACAGAATAATGTTCCTTTTTTCATCTGTAATATCCGTATAGTGGGTGGCGAAGTCCAACGCATTGATTGGTAATAATTATCAATATCAAATTGTATTAATGCACAATTGTTTTTTCCTTTTAAGTGAGTAAACCAGTTTATCACTTCCTTTGTATTAATCCACAGTTTGAGGCTAATTTTTTCTTTAATTTGTTTATTTACCCTTTCAAGGATCATTTTACTTATTTTTCCTATCTCCGGTCTTGTGGGATTAATTATCCTTGTAGTGGGATTAGCCTCAAAATCTGGTTTATGGTCCTTCAAGGTGATGTAGCATTCTCTTTGGTCTAGTTGTCCTACTCTATCACTGATCATTAGTTTATCAGTGATTTCCTTACTTCTAGTATTGATATCCCGAACTATGTTGATGTCATTGTTATTCGCTTTCTTGTAGTTCTTATTCAAGTCCTTATTTATTAGGTCGTTGTATTCTTTTATGGATGTTTTATAAAAGTTCCCAGTTTTATCGGATTTTACTAAAATTTTATCTGTAGCATTGTGACGTCGTCCCCTGGTCGCAGCGCCAACTGTGACGTTCTATCCTGATCTACCACGGCGCCAGATGTGACGTGGCCGCTCCAGGTTCCGATCCTATGGTCACAGCACCAGATGTGACGTCCCTAAACAGCACCAATTGTAACGTCTTCGCCGCGGCGCCAGCTGTTCGCTCCTCGCTGCTCCGTCCGGGTGTCACTGCTCCAAACGTGGCGTCCGCCTGTCGCGTCAGTCGTGTTGTCTCGTCCTGTGACGACCAACTGGCTTGGTATCGGTCGCGGCACCCAAATGTGACGTTCTAACCTTTTGGTGATTCGGGTGGGAATCTGGTTAAATTTGATATCAGCCTCGCCGTTCCCAACTCGCTTCCAACGCCTGGTTACCAAGGTAACTGCACTGATCTCCAGTCTGCCTACCCACGTTGTGAATTGATCTTGACAGACGAGATCAAACAGTGGTTGGCAAAAAATGCAAATTGAGTTCAACGGGGTGATAACACACAAATATGCATAAAAGAAAATAAAATGAAAACTCAAAAGTTCAGAGTATCAAAAAAAAGGCAACAAACTTTATGTCTAGTTGTTCGATACATAGGACTGCATCTATCTCCCGACCCGTTCTGTGGATTGTGACATGTCGCTTTCGAACCCAAGTTTTAACGCTTCAAGTTGTTTGCTCTGAAAAGAAATTTGTGTTTCGGTGTGTCTTTGGACGAAAGTCGAAAAACTTATTTCGGTGGTCTGGTTCTAAGTCGCTCTTCAAAATAATTGTTCTTGGTTGAAGAGGATTCCGAAATTCTGCGTGAATCTTGGTCAGCTATCTTGGTCTATCATCTCTGCCGCCAGGGCCCGAACTGATTTCTGCCTGTTGGAGCCTGGCTTTTATTGACGCCGACAAAAACCGGGTTGGGTCTGTTGGCGTCGGGGAGTTCCTCGATAATTCTAAATACATATCCACCTCTTTTATTTCTGGTTAGGGATTTTCCACTCTTTTCCATTTTTGGTAACTTTTTTTTCACTCCACCTTTCTCACCATGCTTCTGAGGAGCGTGAACTGCCCTCCCACTTCTTCGTAGCAGCTTCTGGCTTATACTCTGGATGGGGGCGTCGACAGCCTTCTTCGTGTGTCACGTGATCCTCTCGGCCAATGAGGTCTTGGTCGGGTATCTTTCCTCCTCCCTCGTGCGTCACGTGATCACCACTTGACCAATGACGTCTTAGTCGGGCGTGAACAATCCTCGGCTTTGTTTCGAAAAAAAAATACCTTGCTTAACTAAAAAAGAAAAATTAATTACCTCTTCTCTTTCTCTTTTCTTCCTTTCAAATCGCCGTTATCATGAACGGATAATATTCTTTGTTCAACACGTGGCGTTTGTCAAGTAGTTTATCGTTAATTCCTCAAGATGGTTGGTTTTCCCGACATGGCCTCAAAAAGAATTATCTCCAAGTTTTCAGTCAGTCTGACGTCTCCAAGGAAGAAAGAAAAACATTTCTGGTTCTATTCATTTTCCTTCGGTTCATGTGTCTGGTAACAAAATTTTATTATCGCAGGGCAACGTTGTTTTGTTGAAAAGAATTTAGCTAGCGAGACTGCTTGTGTGGGATTTTAATTTTCCATATCTAACTAAGGCTCTGTAGCTACACCTGTGTTTTGTCAATTATCAAAATTAACGTTTTTCAAGTGGACTTTCTTTGGCGAACATTTCTTGATAACACAATTCCATTCGCGCAGGCCAAGTAGGAAAATCGGTCAACGATAACTCGTAGGTGGCCTTTAATTTTCATATCTGTCCAAAGTCTTTTTTAGTGGCCTGTTTCTCGTTACTTATCGAAATAGTATTTTCACTTGAATTTCCCTTGGCCGATGCCTTCCCGTACCAATAGTTTGTTTTCATATCCTTAGATAACACTTCCCTACCCACTCAAATCTCATTGTCATTGTAATGACACTCTTTTGCCATTTGCCACTTATCAAAATAGCCCTTTCTTTTTTTATTGCCTCCTAGCCGTGTGTGTGTCCGCCTATCACCCACGATTCGGATCTCGCCTCACTTTTTCCCTTCCTTTCTTCTTTTCTTTCCTTTCCCTCTCTGCCTTTCTTTCTCTGCCTGGATGCATGGTGCCACACATTTATATCCTTTACAACCTTATCTAGGCGTTTCTGGAAGTAGCTTTTCTTGTCATGGAAATTTATGTTGTTAATTATTTCCAGTAGGTCCTTTTCGAAAGCGAACAAACTATGAATAAATGGTGCTGCATTTTTGCTGTTAAAACCGTAAGTTTCCTTGTAGTTTTTGTTTTTTGGTTCATTCTATTAAGGAAGAAGTAAGCTCTTCATCTCATCCGACGTATAAGTTCCTCTGTTTTATTCATTAATAACACGAAATATTCCTTTTTGTTGGTATTAGGAATGTTCTTCAGAGAAATTCTGAAATTAATTTTCTCCATATTTTCTTCTTGTTAAAAATAAAGATTTAGAGTGCTCGACTTTGATTAGGAGCAAAAGTATGTATATAAATAAAAAGAAAGAACAGTAAGATATAAAATCCAGTGTTCTTATAGATATTTTTATTTTTACAAAATAGTGCTCAATGTAAATTTACAGAGCATTAATAAAAAAAAAAAAAAAAAAATGTAACCTCATATACATACTTAAACTTGATGTTAAAAATAATCCTACATAATATAATGGATTCTAATACATTTAACTGTTCTTAAAAAGAATATAGTATAATAAAAATTAAAAAGGAGAATATTTCAAATCGTAGTTAAATAAAAAGTATTATGTTAAAAAAAAAAAAAAAAAAATCCGAAAATTTTAAAAAAAATGACGTTAAATTTTTTTAAAAATATTTTTTTTTTAAAAAAAAAATCAGACGACATCCATTCAACTGATGTCAGGTTTCATTGTAAAATACATCCCTACCCCTTACCAAATTGTAGCTAATAACTGATACAATGATGGTATTTATCAATTCACCCACAGGAATTGAATGTGGCACAAAGGCCTTTTTTAATGTGGGTATGTCTGAGCCTGTAGGCCCAGCCAAAAAATAAAACCCATCTAAACCCGTCCAAGCGGGCTGGTTCAAATCAACCTCCCCGAACGAAACCCTACCCTTCGGCAGAGCTTCGTCCAGGGGTTCCTCTCTGCAAGCAGAGTTCGACAGGACACCCGACCCGGCAGCCCACAAAGCGCAGATACTACACTTTGATCCTAGCCACCGGGCCGAGCGGGTATTCTTTTTATAGATTTTATAGATAACTGATACAATGATACTGACATAAGGAAAATCTGAATATATATATATATATATATATATATATATATATATATATATATATATATATATATATATATATATATATATATATATATATGTCAGGAGAGTCGATTATATATATATATATATATATATATATATGGGGTAACTGATTTTTTGTTTCGCTGTTAAATGCCTTCGTTGCTGAGTGATCTAAAGCAAGCAGAGCACTTGAAAAGACTTTAAATAAGACGAACGCAGTTTCGAAACCTGCTGAAGTGCAACTGTCTTTTATTAAAGTCTCGAAAATCCAAGCCAGTAGATGGCAATTATACAGTTTAATAAAGAGAGATATCAGCTTAAACACTTGAATCAACTAAATATAACGCATGTACTGCAAATAATAATAATAATAATATATGTGGGTTCGATGTGTCGCTATAAAGATCGAGGCAGATAACAGTGAGCATTTAAATAGATAGATAGATAGATAGATAGATAGATAGATAGATAGATATACTGAAAGAAATAGACTGATCTAGACATAAGTAGTAAAGAATGGAGATTGATCGTGACTTGATTATTAATGTTACAAACAATTGGTAGATAAACAAAGAAATTTTCTTGAATATAAAAAGCTTAGATTAGGTGAGATTAGACATTGATAGGGATTACGTATATCAGGTCTGTAAGTCATGTGTAATCAACGCAAACTCAGATCGGCCAGAGTATACGAGGATGCTGAAAAATTCTCGGCGATGATAAGAAGACCCTCCCTACCAGATTTTGAGAACTTTTCAGCACCCTATCAGAGATTGAAAGACAGGCTAGATATCAGGAAGAAGAAAAACAATGTGTTGAATATAAAGGTATCGATCGTATCCCTTAATGTTGGAACACTTGCGATAGATCTGAAAATACTTGCAATAAATTCAGAACATCTGGAAATCTGACCATATCAATGATAATCTGAAAGCCATCTGAAGTAAATGTTGAAATACGTCGAGAAATTCCTGTCACATGATTAACACAAAGAGTTAACTATTATCTAATTCTTTCACACGCTTTACTGCCTTGCTTGGGATGAACTCGATTTAAAAAAACAAACAAACAAAAAAATGATAGTTATATGTTGAGAACATTATAATGTATATGATTAATGTAATAGCAAAATATCCACGAGAAGACTGGGGAAGCTATAGAAGAAACCGGGCTCCTTCCAAATCAATTTTAATGATCGCCAGACACCAAAGGCGTGACAAGGCAAAGAAAATATTTCATTTGAGAACTGAAGAAGCTGTGGAAAATAGGAGTCATCGTATGAACTTACAAATATATTAAAGTTTTCTTGGATATTTGCAACAACAAAAAAAAACAAACATCATGTGATGATTTACACTATTTACATTGTTTCAACTTCAATCCCAGCAGCAGTAATAATAATAATAATAATAATAATAATAATAATAATAGTGTAAATAGTTACATTTCCTCATCTCTGAAATATAGATACATATCATGTGATGAGTAAAACTATGCGTAAACCAGATTATTATTATTATTATTATTATTACTGCTGGGATTCAAGTTCACATTCTATCGTTGTTAATCCCCCCTTTGAAAGGTATGATTCTTCACATTCTAATTCCTAGTGCGCCAGTTATTATGATCATGACCGTCACATTTATATTCAACACCTTCTTCATTTTTCGTGCAAGCTTTTTTTTTTTTCATTTTTTGTTTCTACCTCAGAAGCACATTCTTGGACGGGGAGCTTAAAGACTCCATCCCAGGGGACATCGCGGAGGAAATCACAGAACGCGTCCCAGTCAGCTCGTTGATAGTAGAACGAAGTTCTAGTGGTAGGAGGTTCTTTGCAGGGGGTGGAGTTGAAGGAGATGTTAACAGATACTACCGCATGATCAGAGTAACCAAGAGGACAGAGTTGCGGGGCGCTACAGGACTCGGGGATGGAGATAAAACACAGATCGAGAAGAGAGGCTTTACCTTCCCGGTTGAAGGCAAAACGAGTGGGGAAGTTAACTATCTGCGTGAGGGATTGAGAGACTGAAAAATTGAACGTTTGAATGCCTGCGTGGTCAGAAGTAGCATTCTTAAGTCACATGGTGACGTGGGCAGAGAGGAGTTGGCACAACCTGCATCATAATGTGGCCTCAGGGTTGCCCACCGGAGGTGACTGCGGGACACCTTTCCATGCGCGACATGGCACTACAAACACCCTGTATTATTATACAACTGTTGATCAGAGCGGCCGCTCAAGACGCTGCCGCAAGAGTTAGGGCTCCTAACTACCAGTCGGAAACAGCAACCAGATACCTGTCAACCGTGTACCCTCAGAATGAAGAGGTGATGCCACAGACTGCATACATCACGGGAGAAACAGAGCTGCACTAATACAGAAGCCAGAGAGAGAGAGAGAGAGAGAGAAAGAGAGAAAGAGAGAGAGAGAGCGAGAGAAAGTACCGGGAACCCCTTCTTAAACAAGAAACAAGGCGTAAGACTCTACTCATGTCCAAGAGAAGGGGGAGGAGTCTTATATTCATACCGTTTATTTACATGGTTGAGTGCAAGTCGTTTACACAATTCCCAGTATAAGATCGTCCCTAACCTGTCGTGCGCCATTTTTATTCTTTATCAGATACAACAACTACTACTAATACTACTAGTATTATTACTGCTAATAATAATAATAATGAAAAACCTTTATCTCATGATTTTGTCGCATTGGTAGGTTTCCTCAGTGTTAAATGAGGTAGCATTATGTTTATCTCCGGATTGGTGTCACTTTCAGATTTATCTTAACAAAGAAAAGAGGAAATATAGTTATCCACCGTAATAGGAGTTAGCCGAATAGCAGCCGAGAAAATGACGCGAGGTATGCAATTCGAAGCGAGTGTATCTCGCCTGTTGAACTGATAAATACAGAATGTGGCAATCGACAGTTTGGGTTTTTTCTGAACGGGATATTCCATGAGTAAAACAAGCGGCGTTAAAATGCCTTTCTTACAAACGCAGAAACAACAGAAATAAATTTCAGCAAACGAAGTAGTTCAAAACGGGAATACAATCGTTGTCGAATATTTCGTTTAAATAATTTGTTTAAATAAGAGCTGTTTATACATTTTAATCCTGGTTTTCTACACCTTGGGAAATCAGTGAGAAGTTTCATTTACCTGGCCGTTATTAATTTGAAGTGTGTTCGATCTTTATCGGGGGTCCGTAATTGGCGGCGTTTAAACTTGGTAATCATCCAGTCATTAAACTTTAGTTCGATCCTTGCTGACATCCATAAACTTACACCCATTTACTAGTCGCAGTAATGTAAAGAAACTTCTACAGAAAGTAGGTTAATAACACGTCACCCAAGCCATTTGTCGTTAGTTTGATTTCTTTAACGGCATTATTATTGTGCCAGATCAACTTGTTTACCCCCAGAACCTTAGGGTGGGACTATAACCACACCAAGCAATACTCTTGCGGTTTCAATAGAAATAGATTTTTTATGGGGCCAATTCCTAAAGGGCTCGAACTATTTTACTATTAACTCATCGGGCAGAGGATTAAGACGTCGATACATGTTTTTTTAAAGAGCATTTATTCGAAGAGAAATGTCCTCACTGGGGTTTGAACTCATTTGGCTGATTCCATTCTCTGTTAAGCCACCCACTCCTGCCAGACGAACTAAGGCTACTTGTATTAGTGATTAGCAAGGGAGACCATTTCTAGTGAATTTATGTCTTAATAGGCACCATACATCCATCGTCGCGTAGCCGATAATTATCGACTGGATATTGACACTATAAAAAAATAATTATTGGCTGGATATTGACACTATAAAAAAATAATTATTGGCTGAATATTGGCCCCGTAAAAAAAAATAGATCAATGGACATTTTCGCAATGTCACTTGAAAACTCATTCATGTAAAGATTGCTTTTCAACTAATATTCTCATTTTGTTGTTTTTATAACACGTTTCAGCCTTTGTACATTTTAGACTTCTTCAGGTGCCTGTGGATCCAAGTAATCCCAATAGGAATTTCGAAATAAACCCTTTATCAAATCTACGATTGTTTTCGTTCCACTGTCCTGTCTTAGTTATTTTCTTGTCCTGTCTCCTCTGGGTCTAAGGTCCGGCTAAGGGATTTAACAACGTTTTAATCCACTTGGCTATTCTATTCTGCTACAAATTTAGAATTAGTAGAAATAAGCAATAATTGAGTAGTTGTAAAAAGAACAAGATTAGATATCCCTAGATTTGGACAGCGGAACGAGGACAAGTTACCCACCACCGTAGTTTAAATAAAGTGTTCAATCCAGCATTCCTTGAAGGTTAACCGGGCCAAAAAACACCAGAAAATGGTCTGAGAACACAACAACTAAAATGTTATGATAATAACAACAAAGGTGGGGACTTTACTCCGAATCTAAATAACGATAATTCCTTGACTTTTTCACATCTACCTGAATCATCAGAAAGATAATTAAAGAAGAAGAAGATGTTTTTCTTTCATACCTGTCAACCGGTTGCGAAATGAAGTACGCTCAGGTAACATTTCCATGACAGGATCAAACAGCAGAAAACGGAATTCTTTGTTTCGTTTTACGCATTGTTTTCGCCTCTTTTGTTGCTGAACAATACACATCGTCGTGTATAATTTTCAGCCTGTAGTAATTTCATTCCACCTGACATCTGGCATAGATAAAACTTCATAGATTATAATAATTACAATCATCATTACCAGATGAGCGGTGTATAAAGATGCTGAACACGTGTTCATTTTATTTGCACATGTTATTGCCAAACCGTTTTATTAAGACGTATGAAGCACCAGTTTTCTTGCATTCATATCAGATTTAATTAATCTTCATTAATTTGTACTTGTCATAGAGACGGACTCAAGTGCAGGTGTAATTTCTCTATGTCTTCAGAATGTTGATTGAGTCCTTGGCTTGTTTACAGATGACAGCATTTCTCTTATTCTCTCATACGCAAAATGAAGTATTCTTTTGAAAGTCACATTTTAAACATTTCTGATTTTAATAAAGAACGGCGTCGCAGAGAGCAGATATCTAGCCAAAAGCATCATCTTATCCATTCAATACTTGCTTACATCATTTATCAGATTATTTTACAAGCAACATTTTCAAATACAAGGTTTTCTTTGGCAGGGATTCGAACTGAGATTCAAAACAATTTATACATCATGATGAAGTCAAAGAAACCAATGACAGTTCTGTAGCAGCTGATAGGGGAATTTTACAGGAAGCAGCTTAACCTGACGGCAAAATCTCTACCCAATCAAGTCTAACACAGAGGGGAATATGACCAAAAACTGCGTATATTCACTTTTTTCCACATGTGGCAAAGAATACAAAAGTGAAACTAGCGTACACTGAAATGTATGTTAAAGAATTACCAAAAGGTCGTAATTCGAGGGAAGACAATGATGCATGAACGATCATGTATAGCTGACAAAGAGAGGCCATCAACTCTTTTAGAATGAAATAAAAATATTAGACAGAAAGCAGTAGAGAATCAGACATCTGTCTAAATCACCGCATATGATAGCATATGAATGCTCCTCAGTAGGCCTAGCGTAGAAATAAATACTATGAGGGAGCCATTAATAAAGAAATTTAAAAAAATCAGTAAAGAGGGCCAAACTTCAGAGTAAGGCTTTAGCAACAGCAGTAGTAAGAAAAGAGAGGCGATCGTGAAGAAAGTCAAGCTTAATAGCATCAGCGGCGGCAACGAATGCAACAAGCAAGCAATGAGAAAATTAGGTTTAAATTCCAGGTTCATTTCTGAAGCGGTGGTTCGTAAATTAGTCGCTATAGTCACTATTAGTCACTATTAGTTATCACAGCAATGACTGCCGAGATATTTTATCGATTTGATTCAGTTGATAGGTTAACTGAGATTTGTTCTTGTCGCAATTATTGATATAAGGAATTATGATTATTATCTGCTTTGGTATTCGGACATTTATGATCACCCGGTCATTGTCCACTCTAGCCTTCTTCAGGTGTCTCTCTTCGTATTCGTTACCATTCTTGGAATTTAGTACCGAACAATCTACTCAACCTATAAAGAAAACTTGTTATCATTATGCTTGACTTGTGGATTAAAGAGCTGCAAGCAGTTGTGAGTTCAATCCTTGGAACAGGTAGTGCTGAAAATCACATACTGGTTCATTAGAAGATCATTAACTGATACGAAATATCTGTTAAACGTGAAGGGAGGAATGAAAACAATCTTTAGTTCGGAAGACAAAGGACGTTACTGAGTCTGACATCAAATGCATCTAAAGAGGATTAAAGGTTACAACGGCCGAGACGTGAATATAACATTCTAAACTATGTTGATCCGATTAGAAAATCATATAATAATGATATCGGTTATTTTTTTTAATTTTTGGATCTGTTTTTTCAAATTTGTAGTTATAAATATTTCAGTCGATAATCCTTAAATAGTATTATTTACAAATATAAGGACTTGTTGTACAAATTCCCAAACTGCCTGCCCAGAGGATGGCCAGGAAGGTACTTGTCTCATGGATGGGGAGGTTACATATTTTCTATTGAATAATCTGTGTTCGAGCTTAAGTAAAAGCCATAGATTTCAGAAGCTGTTTTTCAAGGTGGGTAGTTATTTAAGAGGTACCCATTTAAGAGATACCTTACATGTGTCTGACTAAGTTTAAGTCTCGCATCAGGCGAATATAAAAAATAATTTCATAACGATTGAATAACTACTGTGTATGATTTGCTTTTAACGAAATCAGAAGAGCTTACTGGCCAAAACAAAGTGTTCCAAACTACAATGGTAAGTATATAATATATATTTAAATAATCTTTACATGGACTTAAAACGAACTAGTGAACATCGTTCGAATTACGACTAATGCAGCATGATTCGCTTCAAATGAATGTCTTTGTATAGGCATAAAACATTTTCCTTCTGCACACTATTTTTTTTTTTTAGTTATCTTGAAAAAAAAAACGGACTGGTGAGTAGCTGAATGCTTAGAGAGTATTCTGATCTTGAGAAACCGATTCGAATCTCACCATGATTGATTAACCAAGGAGATAACTTGTTGATAATATCGTTCTGGCCTAGCAATCCTGAAAACATACCACAGTTTAAACCAAGCCTTGTGAGCAAAATTACTCGATGATTAGTCGAAATTCCTCAACAAATGGGCAGATAGAAAGACTTTAGACATGTTGTTTAGTTGCCAATATATCATAAGTGGGTGTCTGGATTTAAAAAACCCATCCCCTAACAGTCTGGCAACGACTTGAAAAACGATCAATGACTAAAATTCTTTTAAAGGAAACAAATAATATGAATTCGCAATCGGCTGCAGACAGAAATTTTTAAAAGAAAGTTTTTCGTCATTATTATGACAATGTTGGATTATGGAAATATAAACTGAATAAAAATCACTGTCTGAATCTAGTAATAGGATGATGAAATGCATATTTTTAGCTGGTTTTATAGCCCTGGTATGATTTGAAATTTGATGCTACACAATCTTCTTATTAGCCGTCTCTTTTGCAAGACTAAATAAACAATGCTTAGTAATGACGCTTACTTAGGAGTTGATAGGAGGTGATTATACCGTGTTAATGTTTGTTTGGTAGATATTAAGAGTTTCATTCATAAGACTTAACATTATTGCAAATGGATGGCTTGGAAACCTGCCTAGGGTACAGTATGTCTCACGTATTTATGATGAAAGTAAACGCACTATATATATATATATATATATATATATATATATATATATATATATATAGTAGCGAGCATAAAGATCAGAACGATGTTAAGAAAAAGTCTAAATGTGAAATAACATTTTATGTTAAAGCTTCATAAAAGATTTTATCAATGAAAAATATGGTTATAAAGGTAAGTTATACAATCCCAAAATATAAAGCTCAATAAACTTATTTTTATAAAGTTATAAGAATAATTAATTAACATTCGAAAAAAATAGATGATCAAAAACATCAGAACGATTAACAAAATCATACTATTATAATAGATTCATCATACCCAAATGAAAATAGCATTCTTAATTCATTAGTACTTTATGTGTAGACCTTTACTTTCAATAACAACTTGAAATATTTTGCTACATGAGCGAATTAATATCTTGCATTCATTAACAGATATTTTCTCCCATTCTTCTTTCAAATTAGTCCATAGTTCTTCAACATTTGTTGGATTCTTTTCCTTAGCTCTTTCATTTAGTAACTTCCAAACATTCTCATATCTGGGCTTTGAGCAGGCCACTCCATAATAGTAACATCCTCCTCAGAAAGAAATGTCTTAACAGACTTCGCTGTGTGACACGGCGCGTAATCTTGCATAAATACAGCTGGTTGATTAAATTCAGTTCTCAAATTATTTAAATAATCTTTACAACCTTCAATATCTCTTTGTATACAGTTGCGTAAATTTTACCGAGTAGCCTGACAAAAAGTCCTGTACCAGCAGCTGAAATCATTCCAAACACCATCACACTTCCTCCTCCAAATTTAACGCTGCTTTTAGTTGCCCTGAGGCGAATGTCGTTCCTTAGGACTGTGTCGAACGAATCTTCTCCCTTCACAACCGATCATGTTAAACTTTGACTCATCGCTGAAATGAACACAGTCCCATTCTTCTGTCCATATGACATGTTCAGTGGCAAATTTCAATCAGCTCATTTGATTCTTTTTAGAAATGTAAGGCTTCGTAGAGGATACTCGACTGTTCAAACTTATTTCCTTATGTCTTCGGGAAATAGTGTGCCTTGATGTTTTAATGCCAAGATTAGCATTAGCTCTTTTAGAGATAACGGTTGCTGTCGCAAATCAATCCTTTTCTGATTCATTACCAATGCATCTGTCTTCCCTTGCAGTAGTTTTCCTTGGCCTGCCAGGTGGTTTCTTGATTTCACATGACACAGTTTCCTCAAGTTTTCTTAAAATGCTATGAATAAAACTTAGATTTCCTCACAGTCTTTGAAATATCCCCAATCGAAGGTTTATCTTCATTACATAAGTTGACTATCAGTTTTCTAAGTTCCAATAACGCCACAGATTTTTTCGCCATGTTTACAATGCTAGTGCCAGTAAAGAGCCAGTGTTTTATATTCTTACCCTAAAAAAATTTCAATAATGCAAAATAATTATTCAATTTTATTGATTTATTTAATCGTTCTGATGTTCTTAATGATCTATTTTTCGAATGTTATATAATTAATCTTATAACTTTATCAAAATAAGTTTGCTCAGCTTTATATTTTAGAATTATATAATTTACCTTTACATCCTTTTTTTTTCCTTCATAAAATTTTCTTTGAAGCTTTAAAATAAAAAATTATTTCACATTTCTTTCTTAGCCTTAAACAGCTATGCATTCTTGGGAAAGTTGGAGTAGTTTATCGTAGTTTTCTCTAAGGTTTTAAATTCAATTTTCCTTCTACATTGACTGCAATTCAAGGCTAGAGAGCCTAGTTCATTATCATAATTAACCCGTACTTATGGACAGAAGATATGAATTCAAGCACTTCTCAAAGGCATTCGTTATAAAAACGAACGCTCACCGATAACTGCTACACTAAACTCTCATCCAATTTTTGTTATAAATTCGTATAAAAAAACTCGTGCATTTCAACATTTGTTTATATTTCTATTATATTTTCTATTTACGATATGTACACCGTTCTGACTATTGTCCTCATGTTTATTGTCATATCCACGACGTTTCGACCGTTGTATTCCCTGGCCTTCTTCAGGTGATATACGTTGGAATTTCGAAACGAATCCTTTATTTAGTTTACGGGGATAGATTGTTCCAGTTAAAGAAATGTTCCACGTGCCATGCCTTTCCTGGATATATCAGTTTCAGTTAATCTCACTTCAGTAACTCAACTGAACTCGCCAAGTTTTTGTTCTTCTCTGCTGTGGCCAGGTATTGAACCCACAACTCTTTGTGTAAAGTCACTGGATTACTTCAACCAAAGTTTTTATCTAGTGGGACACAATATTGAGAGCATTTCACATGGAACTTGAACAATCTATCTCCATTGACTAAATAAAGCATCAGATTCGAAATTCCAACTTATCTCACCTGAAGAAAGCCGGAACATACCATGGCCGAAACGCCGTAAATATGACAATAAAGATGAGGACAATGTCGTCATAGCTGTATATCAGTAGATTTGCGAGAATCAAATCGCTTTGAAATATTTAGAAGGAAACCGTTGTTGCTGAAGTGTACGGGTTGACAGACAAAGGAAAGGGCAATCAGAATGTAAACATTATCTTGCTACTGCCTGAAATAATCTCCGAGATTTCATGTCGAGTACGTGAAGCGGTCCGGGCGATACGTGTCAGCTTATCGCGTTCTCATCACAGCGCGGCTAAGGTTACCGGCAGATTGCTGTAGTCATTTGAAACATGGACTGATTAACAACTTTAAATAAATCGTGATCATCAACTAAAGAAAGAGCAGAAAAGGAAGGAAAAACAAAAGGAGAAATGCACCCCACCTAACAAAAAAAAAAAAAAAAAAAAAGAAGAAGAAGAAGAAGAAGAAGAAGAGTGTGGATTAAATGTTGGATTCTACAAAGAAGGAACACATTTATTCAGCTTTCGGGCAGGTAGAGTTTTCCTTTAATAAAAGGTAAAAACAGAGTATATAAAAAAAAGTGAAAGTTGCCGGAGGGAACTGACTAAAATTTTGGTTTGATATTTACAAGTTGAAATGTCAAGAACTAATCAAAACTAAACTCCATGCTTACCAATAAATTACTCGTACTTTAGTACAATCAACTTCTATTTCAGAGAATTTTATTTCTGTAATTAGAGAAACAAAGTTTGATAAGTTAAAAAGATTAGCTTAAAAACGTTTTGTGGTTGATGTTTTGAAAGTAAAAATGTAAGATTTTAATTGACTAATTGTTCATTCATTAAATTAATCTTAATCTTACACAGAGCCTGAACAACAGTGCATCTGACTAGGATTGAAATCATTGCACGAAATAAACAATAAATATTGCGCTATGGCAGGTTTTCATTTATTTACTGTGGTGCATTGAGAAAACAGTTTCGTTTGAAGTCTATTTTCCGTAGAGTTTGTGTGCATCTGTGTGTACCGTGGTTCTTTCAGGATGAGGATCATTGCCCTTTATATGTTCCTCTTTTTTGATACACTTAGCAATAATTTATCCTTCGTAATCCCTGTTTTTCTTTGTGCTCCTACTTCCTCCATTCACCTATGTTATTCTCTGTTTTTCTTCTGTTCTTCTTAACTTCGATGCATCCTGTGAGTGTTAAATTCTTCAAACCTCTTTTCCTTATACTATTTCCTTAACCTTTCACTTACAGATTTTGGGCATTATCAGTATTTTCTATAGTTTCATTCTCGTTAGAACTGTTTTGTATGTTCAATTTCCTGGGTATCTTTAATTTTCATCGCTAGAATTACATCACCTGAAAGATTTTTTCGTTTGTGAGAAGAGAAGACATCATATAGTCGTATCTCATTCTTTTCTTCGCATCTAATGTTATTTTTCGATTACTTAATGTTCCATTTATTTTCTGAAAAATACATTTCACTATTTCTACACGCTTCCGAATTTGTGACTTCCACTTTCCTTCGTCTGCTATATGGGGGCACCTCGGCGTGGTGTAATGGTTAGCAAGCTTGTCTCGCTAGATCAATTACGACTGAAAAGTGAGGACGACCCTTACTAGGTGTCCCATACCTTCGGCCTTGTGCCACATCTAAGCTACACTTAGAAAATAAAAAGGGCACCTCGGCGTGTCATAATGGTTAGCAAGCTTGTCTCGCTAGAACAATTACGACTGAGTAGTGAGTTCGATCCTCACTGGGTGCCCCATACCTCCGACCTTGTGCCACGTCTAAGCTACACTTAGAAAATCAATACACTGCACATATGGTTAATTTTGACATCTCCGATGTGTAAATCATAATTTGTGGTAACCTTTTTGTACACCACATTTGTATTCAGTCTTAGGATTACTGATTAGTCCGTCTTTGTTCTTTCCTCGTCTACCTTTCCAAGATTTCCTTCTAAATCTGCCATCAACTGTGTCGTCTGCTTACCATCATTTTTTAGATTTAGGCCCGCGGATAATAGATCTTTATGGTTTCTCTAATTTTTTAGAGTTATTTTTTGTGTGCGGGTTAAATAGATCTGGTGATAAAACATATACTCGTCGTATTTTTCTAGTTTGTCCTATTTGATTCCTACTCTATTCCCATACAAGCTGTTTGTTTTCCATACAGACTGAAGTTTATTGGACTATAGCTTCCATAGAAATCAAGCTATTTTTAAAACATTTCAAGACGCTCTCTGAGTCGTAATTTAACAAATGATTTTGTCTAATTTATAGAACATTGTTTTTGGTCTTTATGATTTTCTGTTGCTTTTTCTGATAATTTCAGATAAATAATTTATCATTTCTTGTTCCAACGTTTTGTAAAACCTCCATTGTTCTTATCCGATATCCGTTTCTAATTTTTCAATCTTTGGACATTTCCTATTTAGCCATTGCTTGCTTGCTTGCGCACATCTCCGATGGTTTTGCTTAAACTTTTAAATGCAATTCTGTTCCTTGGCTTTATTTACAATCTTTTCTTGATTGGGTCGAGACTTTCACTAATTTTTCTTTTCTTGTCTTTCCTTCTTCAGGACAATTTCTTTTGATTTTGTAACTAATTCTCCATTTAAAGATTCCTAATTTGAATTTCGGATATTTTCTAGAACCTCGTGATTATTAAGAACATGTGACATTATATACTTTTTTTTTCAAATTGAGTATAATTGTATTAGCAATTTAGGATTTGGTTAACATTAAAGTAATTTTTAAAATCTTATTCTTAGCGGAATTCATATAACTGGAGGTGATCACTACCGCAGTTAACGCTTGGATATATTTTAGAGCGTAAAACTGTATTTTTAATTTGTTTGTTGATGTCATGTATTCACTCTGGTTCGTGGTGATTCAGCGTAGGCTTTTCAAAGTTCAAAAATATCTTGGATATTCTTCAAACCAAGAGTTGGTTGTTACTAGGTCATTATGCCCTAGTGTGGACAATTGAAACCAATTTTCTCCTCACTTGTTGCGTGATCCGAATCCACATTTACCGATAATTTCACTATCTTTTTTCTTCTGACTTATACATTTAGATCCCCTATGAGGATAATGGTTCTTTGTGACTTACTTTAATATTTCGTAAATCTTACCTGTTTCTTCTTCAGTGCTTTTCGATACGAGTGTATGCATGGCTGGATTTGTTTTATCTTTCTGTTTTTATAAATAAAAGGACTCTGTCTGATTATTGCTCGTACACAGACTTCTGTATTTCCCCGGATCATTTTTCATTCTTTATTCCTTCTGAATAAAAGTCAATATCACATCACTCGCATGCACATACATATATGAGAGAAAGAGATAGAACATAACAGAAGGAGAAAGAGAGAAAGAGAGAAAGAGAGAGATGAACATAAGAATATTCGATTAAAACACAAGGTGAAACTCATATTACAGTATGACTCAGTTGTAAGGCAATCGTTGACCTATCACGTTCTACCTGAATTGATGTTAAATCGGGTAAATATAATCAGTGTTTCACTTTTATTTCTTATCACTGCTGCAGGTGACTGAACACTTTCAACTTTTAACATGTTACAATATATAATTCAATTTGATTAATTTTAAAGTATGCGATAGTTAAATATTCATTAAATTTTTTGCCTATATTTTTTTCGTAAATCTGAATATTTTTTTCCAGTTTCCAATGTATCTTTTTTGTTAATTCTTGAATCTAATACCACCCCGCCCAATCCCCTCTTATGGCCTTAGTTGAAATGGATGTTATAAATTAAGGAATGTATATTTTCTGTTCTTCAATCAGCAGTTTGCAAAAATTGAGAAAAAACTTAACTTACTCAAAGAGACGCGCACACTCAGAGTAAGAATTCTTCGGCTTGGTTTGTTTGTTTAACGGCATATCAACTTCTTATGAGTCATTTAATGCCGGCATTTTATTTCTTTATAAGCTTTGGTAATTTTTCCCCCAAAATATATTGCTGGTAATTTTTTTTTTTTGAAAATGTATCGCTGGTAATTTTTTCTAATGTATTTTTATAGTTTCATGTTTTGATCCCAGTTTGGGTGTTCACTCTTTTTCCATAGCTGGGACCCTAACAGATGCTACCACTCCAAGGTGGACGTGAAAGCAACAGCAATTAAGAAGTGGTTCTACGCTCATCAAAATCTTCTGATCGAGACTATGACTTCGGATGTAGTTTATCGTCGTACCCAGGACATGTAAAAGTTTAGTCTTTCTCTTTCCTTTATTGAGGTTTTAAAAATTTACTTTAATTTTTTTAAAAAACTGTCTCAAATACCTTTCAACGAGTGCTTATGATTGGCCAAAATTGGTAAGTATTAACCTTTACATAAAGTTTCAATTTTATTTACTTTCGTATATCACTTCAAAGGTTTTGGGTTATTTTTCACTTCCGCTTCCCAATCTAATTTATTTTGGTTAATTCTTAAATCTAATAATCACCAATCTCCTGTGATGGCCTTGAAATGCATTATATACGTTAGAGAATGTATACTTTTGGTTGATTAGTCAGCAGGTTTGCTAACACCAAGATAATTTGACCTACTTTAAGAAACTCACGGTTAGTGCATGCATTAAACATTGTCCCGTCATGCGGGATAGATTGCCCTTGGATATAAGAAAGGAAAATAACACCTGTTGAGTTTTCCATTTTCTCATTTCACAATTTAAATTTGAGCTCTCTAGATGGAAGCGTAAATTCTATGCTAACAGTTTCTTTTCTCGTACTTCTCGCTTGTGGAACTACTTTCCGGACTAATGTTTTTCAGCCAACTTTAATGTGCGAAAATTTAAATGCAATGTCAATCGCTGTCTACTGTCCTCCTGATCACTGGTTTCTCTTTCCGTTCATTATTAATGTTTCTGTTCCTAATTCTTCCACACCCTGTAACCCCGTGTGTCGTAGTGGCTTTACTGCATTGCATAGCGTGATACCGATTAAAAAATACTAAGGTGCAACAAGACATTGTTAAATTATGCTATATATTCATCTTTTCTCATTTTTTTCTCTGCTCACAAATACTCATTAGTGTTTGCTTTTGTTTATGTAGTTTTGTTTTTACTGTAACATTCAATTTAATAGGGGTAGGGGAGGCTGATGCACATCCGAGGAATCTATGTTTCCCACCTTCTCCCACTGGGCCTTTCAGTTCTTATACATGAACGAATTTGCCTCGGTACCTGAGGTCACAACCTAGTACGATGTTTCTGAGTTAAAAAATAAATTCTGCTGACTTGGTATCTGGGTAGACGAAACGTGCACTCAGGAGGATTCAGAATATTTGTCTAAGGAACACTTTTCTAAGGAATATTGGTCTTGGGAATATTGGTCTTGGGAATATTGGTCTTGGGAATATTGGTCTAAGTATATTGGTCTAAGGAACACAATCTAAACAAACTACGTCTAAGAAATATTTGTCTGGAGAATTATGGTCTGATGTGCGTTCTGATTTCCTACACCTGGGGTTGGTAACCATTAACATTTTTTTTGATTGCATTAGTTGTTATCCTGTTATTCTTGCAATAAAATAAGCAACCTTGTTTAAATAATATAACAAAAACTTCGTTTCTTCTTTAAAAATCCAGACCATGCCAGCCTTCTGAACGAAGTGATCTGAGGTCGAGACAATTTATTATAGTACATTTATAATCATGTGCCTCCACCGTAACACTGCAGAGCTGTCTGGCCCATTCGCTCTAAAAGGTTGTCGATCCCTGTCCTACATTAATGTGAGAGGTCTACGTTCCAACTTTTCAGAGATGGAACACCATCTTCTCGACGCTAAATCTGACCTGTAATTCCTGTCTGAGACTAGTATCTATCTATCTATCTATCTATCTATCTATCTATCTATCTATCTATCTATCTATCTCAGTACACGAACTTGCAATTATGTGCTACACTCCCCACTAATAATAAAATATAACCAATGAAATCGCCACGAAATCCTCTTTCATCTTCACTCGCTATGACGGAACTATGAATGAACAACAAAATAGCCGAGACAATTGATAATATCCTCAGCTAGCATTCATATTTGTGGTGACTACAATATTTATCACAAAATCTGGTTATTCTACTCAGTTGGAATAGATAAAGAATTGACACAGCTCATCGAAGAGTTCACACGTGTTCGTGATACAACAGGACAATAGGCGACCCCGTCTACACCCCTTTCTCAGATTCTGCCCTGAAAAATGCTTCACTGTGCAGTTCCATAGAATGATTTTTCGGAACACATAAGCCGAATTCAGTTCTTACATAGAAGCTCCTTTCTTAGCCTTCTACAAACATACTGCTTCCAAAAATGCCGCCTTCGTCTTTATAGAATGAAGTGTTTTATATCGCAGAAAAAAAAAAACATAAAAAAAAAAAACGAACACCCAGACGTAGTTCAACCCTGAATGTGGTGCAGCCAAAGCTTACCGTAACCACTACCACAACATCTATCACAGAGAACAGTGTAATATTAAACTTGATGCATTCAGAACTATCCGCAATCATAGCAAGAGAGTTGTAGAAATGCAAAGTGCATCTATACACAGGCAGTTCAGGACAATGTCAAAAGCAAACAACGGAGATCTTAGGTGTTCTGAAAAATATCCCACCAAATTATGAATAGAGGCAAAGCGCTAGTGCCTATTTTTATAAATGGCCTAGTCTTCGTCAAATAAGGTAAAACTCTACGATCTCTGAATTCCCCACCTTTTACAGAAAACAAACTTAGTAATAAGTATGTTACAACCTGGGAAGCCTTGATACTTATCAAAAGTCTTGACACTAAGAAGGCTACCGGTTCAGGTAAAATCCAAGCTCCCAGCCTTAATCCTTAAGAATATTAATTCTTAATTATCCCCGATATTAAACAAACTATTTAACTGCTGCTTGAAGGAGAAATCCTTCCCAAGTCTGTAGAAGGTGTCAAGTTTATCTCCACTTTTCAAGAATGTGGGTGAGCGCTCATCCTCGTTTTAGCATCGACCCAGCAGTCTCCTCGGTGTCATTAGCAAAGTTTATAAGGCTTTAATTGATAAGAAGTTTGTTGATCGCCTCAGTAGGGACAACATCTTGAGTGATAAGCAGTACGAATTTCGATCGACTCGGTCCACTGCTGATAACCTAACTACCATTGCTCACAGAATCAGAGGCACTAAACAATAAATACATCTCAAGCATAATCGCATTACAAATATCGAAGGCCTTTGACAAGGTGTAACATAGAGGATTACTGCACAAACCCTCCAAGAATGGAATCATTGGAGGAGACTTCTCATTTATCAACTCCTTCCTAACGGGTAATTGTTAACGGCCTATCGTCCATTTTTCTCTTTATAGTTTATATTAAAAGTTCTCCGATTTTTCTTGGATATCTATGCAGATGATACAACGGTATATGAGGACAAACAGCTGGTTACATTTAATGTCTCAAAAACGAAACAAATGATGTTCCATCATCACCGAGAGGACCATGATTTTCATCTCACGCGATGAACGGATCTTCTCTCAGCAAGGGCCCTGTGCTTTGAGTGCCTATTGGGACTTAAGCTCAATTCAGGTCTCAATTGGAACTCGTACATAAGATCCATCGCTAAAGATGCTGGAAAAATGGCCAGTTCTCTGTATGTCTCCAGTTAGTTTCCAACTCTTCCTGCTACCCTTTAATTTTAATAAAAGAACGTGATCAAGCAAAGTACATGCTGTCATATATGGACAGGAGCTATTCAGTCTTTACTTTCGAGCTTTGGTAGAATCCAAAAGTGACAATATTGCCTTGTGGGTGATGAAGCATTTTCCACCCTACCACCCCTTTCCAACTGACGAAACGTTGCAAGCCTTTCGTTGCTATATAGCTATTTCCATGGAAAATATTCCTTAGTTCCGCTAGTTCTAGCCTTCACGGCTAAAACCAGGATCGGTGGTTACGCCGTGGCCAACCACCTTTAATCTTTTTTAGTATTCCACTGTTGAATGTATGCTCAAGTCTAAGTTTAACCCTAACCCTTCCCCCAGATATCCTCATAAATTGTGTCACTTCCTCTGTCATCCTCTACGTCTGTTTGGTAGTTAGATTTTTTTTGTCTACATCCTGGTATTTGGGAAGCTGGATGTTTGAAATATCACATTGACGGCTATTGGGAACAAGGTCGAAAAAAAGAATGCGATTTATTTAATCAATTACATTATTTTATTTAGTTAATTAATTAATTTTTAATAATACAAATATAATAAGCACGACCATTAATTATATTATATGTACGTCAAGATAGTATCTTTGACGCTGAATTATACTTTATTTAAATATTTACTTTATATAATAATAGTACATAGGATCTTGAGTTTTCCCTTGGGTACTGTAGGGTATGTTGATGTTATCCATTAATGTTTGTCTTATGTTGATAGTTATATTTTGGTCATTCATGATGTACTGGTAGATGTGTGCATGGATTGCACTGAGTGTCGGTAGGTGACAGGTCAATCTGTGCATGTGTGTACAAAAAACAAAAAAACAAAGAAAGAAATCAAAACTAAAACTGATTCTGAGCAGTAACTGCCTTAATCCACATTAGCTGTCTTAAATGCTAATTTATTCTTATTTTTATAAAACCTTTCATCACAAGAGAATCATGAGTCAAAACTACATGTTACAATATGTACTTCTTTTATATTGCTTTTCCAGATTAAGTAGATTCTTTTACAGCATTCAGGAAGTATTTCAGGAATTTACGTATTTACTCATGGTGATATATATATATATATATATATATATATATATATATATATATATATATATATATTATAAATTGATTTATTTGAAATATGGTTTTTCGCTACACAGTTCTAACCATGTTTCAAAAATGGAAGCTAAAAGCTACGAATTTAATTTTGTAATTAAATTAAAGACATTAGTTCCATTTCATCCTCAAGCTAATTTTGGAGTAACTTTTAAAATTACTGGGTTTTAAAGACACAGCTAAAATCATAATTCACGTTTCCAAGGCTACAGATAAATCTACTTCAACTGGACAAGGGGTGTCTGGGTGTTCATTATGTCTGTATTATTGTATCCGTTATTAGTTACGTTTTGGTAGGGGGTAGGGATGTATTTTTCAATGAAATCTGACATCCGTTGAATGCATGTCGTCTGGATTTTTTTTTAAATTTATTGTTAACGGCAAAAATTCTTACGGGATTTTTGGGGTGTTTAGGTTAGAATACATTTTATTTAACTACGATTTGAAATATTTTAATTTTTAATTTTTATTATACTATATTTTTTAAGAACAATTAAATGTATTAGAATCCCTTATAGTATGTAGAATTATTTTTACATCAAGTATAAGTATGTATATTAGGTTACAAATTTTTTTTTTGTATTTAAATATTATTTAAGTGAAATTTATGACAATGACGTCAAAATAGTTACTTAATTTCACCGATTTAGTAAACTTTTATTTTTTATATAAACCTAGTAATGTATTGTTTCTCATGTAAGTACAAAGGGCATGGGTCATTCAAAAGCTTACATCTTATGGCATTTCATATTAATTTTATTTTACTGTAGGTGTTTTATTGGATTCTTTTAAGTGCGTGTAGTACTAAGTTAAAGGTTAGAATTCATTTTATTTAACTACAATTTTAATTATAACTTTAAAATATTTTCATTGTTAGTTTTAATAGAAGGAAATGTATTAGAATTACTTATAGTAAGTAAAATTATTTTTCAATATCAAGTATATGTATATTACGATTTTTAAACTTTTATATTTAAATATTATTTAAGTAATATTTATGGCACTTACAGCAAAAATAGCTAATTCATTTCTCTGATTTAGTAAACTTTATTTATTTATTTATCTATTTATTTTTATATATATATATAAACTTAGTAATATATAGTTTCATATGTATGTACAAAGGACATGGGTCATTCAATGGCCTACATCATCTAGCTTTTCGTTATAATTTGATTTTTCAGTAGGTGTTTTATTGGATTCATTTAAGTGCCGCTAGTACTTTTTGAGAGGTGTTTAGGTTAGAATACATTTTCTTTAACTACAATTTTAAAAGATGTCTAAGTTAGAATTCGTTTTAACTACAATTTTAAATACAACTTTAAAATATTTTCACTGTTATTTTAATAGACTTTTTTTCTTTTTTTTTTCCATAAAGAAAAAACAAGTAAATGTAATAGAATTACTTACAGTATATAAAATTATTTTTCCATGTTAAATATAAGTATGTATATTACCTGATCGCACCTTTTTAAATTTATTCTTATTTTTAAATTTTTAAATATTATTTAAGGAAAATTTTTGACAATGACGGCATATGGTAGCTATTTCATTTCTCTGATTCAGTAAATTTTTATTTTTTATAAACTTAGTAATATATAGTTTCTCATGTATGCATAATGGACATGGGTTGTTTTATGACCTACATATTCTACTTTTTCTTATTAACTTCCATTTTACTGTAGGTATTTTATTTGATTCTTTTAGATGCCAGAAGTATTTTGAGAGAGATGTTTGATTTTTATATTTATTTATCCTAAATGAACTTTGATGTTGGATGAATCTTTTTTTGAACTCATGGCTAGTGCAACCTATATATATATTTATGTTTTTAGGACTTTCAATCGAAGAGATATTGCATTGGTATACTAATGATTCAGTGCGACATTTATTTTGTGGAGGGCAATTATGAGGGTTTCTACTGTTACATAGTTTTTGTTTATTTTCATGAGTTTTTATCTTATATTTTTCCATTGTCTAAATTTTTTGGGTTTTAGTATAAGTGTTTATTTTTTATTTAAGATATTTAAGATATTAGCATTATGGTTCTTAATAATTTTTTCTAAGTTTTCTGTACAGCTGTAACTCAATTTTAGTGTGTTTTTATTGAAAATAGTACTTAGTTTACTTTCACTAGGAAAATGCTTGACTATTAATGCGAGGAATTTATGTCCTAATTTGTTCTTTACCATTTGGTTGTATGGGGGAGTTAACAATAAATTAAAAAAAAAATTCAGACGACATGCATTCAACGGATGTCAGATTTCATTGAAAAATACATCCTTACCCCCCTACCAAAACGTAACTAATAACGGATACAATAATACAGACATAATGAACACGCAGACACCCCTTGTCTAGTAGAAGTGGATTTATCTGTAACCTTGGAAACGTGATTTATGATTTTAGCTGTGTCTTTAAACCCCAGTAATTTTAAAAGTTACTCCAAAATTCGCTTGAGGATGAAATGGAACTAATGTCTTTAATTTAATTACAAAATTAAATTCGTAGCTTTTAGCTTCCATTTTTGAAACATGGTTAGAACTGTGTAGCGAAAAAAAACATATTTTAAATAAATCAATTTATAATATTAATGCTCTGTAAATTTACATTGATCACTATTTTATAAAAATAAAAATATCTATAAGAACACCCCGGATTATATATGTTAGTGTTCTTTCTTTTTATATATATATATATATATATATATATATATATATATATAAAGAGTGAGAGATAGATATGTAGGTGGTTAGATTATTGATTAGAAGTCTGTTTCTTCTAGACTTGTCTGAAGTTTCTTTTGGCTTAGTAATCTTGTTAAGCTAAGTTGAACTTATTGAGAAAAGATAGAAAGTAATAAGGGTCTTAAATCACCACGGATAAAACAAATTTGGGAAAAGTCAAGGATTGTATTGACTTTTTTAATTGGTATTGCCCCATGTAAAGCAGTAAAATCACTAAGACACAATAGGTTACAGGGTGTGGAAGGATTAGGAACAAACATTAATACGAGCGGGAAGAGGAAAGGGTAATCTGGAGGACAGTAGACAGAGACTGATATTGGATTAAAATTTTTGAAGATTAAAGTTGGCTGGAATGCATGGAGCCGGAAGTGCGTTCTACATATATTATCCAGAATAATGTATGAGATAATAAAAATGTATCATTTAAAATTTTGAGACAATACAGGAAGTTCGAAGAATAGGCCGGCTGAAATCCTCGAACAAAAATAAAACACATGCTTATAGGAATTATCGGCTGGTTTCTTTCAATTTATGAAAATTAAGAAACTTCTTAGAAGGCCGAAGACCAGAAAATACTAAACTAAAACGATCATTGTTCAGTTCAGAAATCTTCACCGATAATTTGAATGCCACAGGTCAGCCCAGTCTGTTCTCAACGAGAAAATTAAAATATATTTATATAGTAACTATATATAAATAATATGTATTAACAAAAGTAAAAAAAAAAAAATGGTTAGTTTTTCAGAAGTAAAAATATCGTTAGATTTTCGACCAGGATTTTTTCTTAAAAGAATTATCCTTTCCCAAGCCAGTATACATGAATTAAAAAAAAAAAAAAATATTAAATCAAAATCATCTGTTATTTCAAATAAATAAGACATAAATGTTTTATCAAATTAAAATAAAATGACAAATAATGATTACAGAAATATAAAAAAATAATTAAGTAAATGAAAAATATAAATAGATAAACAAGGAAATAAAAAATTCAAGAACAATAACAACGTTCGCTCATTTTCGTTTATTATGCATTAAATTACATCACTTAGCACCATCCGTAGTTTACCTTGACTTTTAGTTAGGCTTAAACATATTTTGTGGCGCCCTTAAATTAAAACATTAAAACCTACCGATATTTTTTTTTTACTTCTGTTTATAAATGTCACAAGATACAATCCTTATATTTACCTTGATAAATTCCATAGAGGACAAAACGTGTTGGTAAAGAAAGGTTTTCCTTTTGTATTTATTCATATTGTCTTTTTACCGATATATTTAATATTTTATCTGAATTCTTACACACACACACACACACACACATATATATGTATATATATATGTCACAAATAAGAAAAGGAACAGATGGAATAAGAATCCATAGTTATTAGCATTTACTTTTTTACTTTTTTAAAAAAGAGCTCAATACAAACTAGAGCAAAATATTATATTTTTTATTATAATAGATTAGAATAAAAACATTTTACAACGCTTACATGTTTCGGAGCTAATAATGGTTCCTCTTCGGGCAATGTAGTATATATATATATATATATATATATATATATATATATATATATATATATATATATATATATATATATATATATATACAAGTATAGGATTGGTGTATACGGAATAAATTCCAATAACCAACAAATGCTGTTTTTATAAGAATGCTCAATACAGAATAGAGCAAATATAATTATTTATTCAAAAATTATAACATAAAAATGTTATAAAAACACTACAAAAATAGCCATTTCGTTTCAACACTTCTGATGTCTTATCAAGTAATGGTATTGAACACCATTACTCGAGAAGACACCAGAAGTGTTGTAACAAAATGGCTATCTTTGTAGTGATTTTATAACATATTTTATTTATAATTTTCGAATAAATAATATATATATATATATATATATATATATATATATATATATGAAAATATATAGAAAATAGGAAGGAACTGGTTAGGTAAATAATCCAAAGTCCCTTAGTATTTTAGTTATTATTTTTTAAAATAGTGCTCGATACAAAAGTAGAGCATAAATATAATTATTTATTTAAAAATATGATTCCAAATCGCTACATAAGAGGTCTCATGTTTCAAAACTAGAGCCGAAAACTTCAATATAATCCTTTAAATTAAATTGAGTTGAAAGTAAAATGGGCTCCGTTCCATCCTCAAGCGAAATTTTGTTGGAATAACGTATATCTGAAATTTACTTGTTTTAAAATTGAAATCAAAATCCCCATGGTAACAGCTATGGTGAATTTTCTAAATTGGGTAAGCGAGTGTAGGGTGTTTATATTAAGTAGCGGTATAGAGATACTTTCAAGGTGTCAAGTCGGGGAAAAGGTGGGGTGTCAAAAATGAAACGGAAGATGTATTGGCCATCGTCTAGTTTGCTTGTCTATGGAGATTTATTCATTTATTTTATTTTTATTTTATTATGAAAGGGAATTGTGCATATAAAAAAAAACTTTCGTAACGTTTGTTTTTGACGACTTCATAAAGGGTTATCTTATATAAAAAGGTATTTAAACTACTAATTTAGGCTATGGATTATGAAGTGTGTTATGTAGTATGCATGTTTGTAGTTAATTATTCCTACTATAAATCTGATGATTGGGCTATTTGTTAAACAAGTTATATAAATTTTTTTTATCTAATAATTCAAACCAAAAATCTGATGATGCCTACAAAAAACCGTTAACTCGTGTCTATTATTTAATAGATTATTATTATTTTAATGATGTGCAATTTTTCATGGAGGCACAAAGGGCATGGGTCATCCCAAGCTTTACATATTCTAGCCTTGTCAATAATTTTCCATTTAACTTTTGGTGTCTTATTTGTTTCCTTCAGGTGCCAAAAATATTTTGATAGTGAAGTCTGATTTCGTTTGTTTATATTATTAAAGGAGAACTTATGCTGCCTCCATTTATCTTTAAAATTATTCTTTTATTACACTGGACATAGGAAAAAAACAGGAAAAGAAATATCATTTGGTACACCCCTCCGTTCAACCAAAGGGTTAGTATTAAACTAGGACAGAAATTCTTCGCTGTAATTAATAAACACTTCCCCACCAATAGTAAGCTTAGTAATATATTCAATAAGAACACCCTAAAATTGAGCTACACCTGCTCTGATAATCTTGAACGCGTAATAAAAAAACACAATAATAAGATCTTGAACAAACCCCCATGCCAAAACAGTATTAATAAAAACTCTTCACTTAAATCAGACGATAAAAGGGAAAAATTATGCAACTGTAGAAACCCAGAAGACTGCCCATTAGAAAATAAATGTTGTATTAATTCTGTGGTATACCAATGTACTATTTCATCCAAGGAGAGCCCTAGCACTAATATGATATACATTGGATCCACGAAGAATAATTTTAAAGATAGATGGAGGCAGCATAAGTTCTCCTTTAATAATATAAACAAACGAAATCAGACTTCACTATCAAAATATTTTTGGCACCTGAAGGAAACAAATAAGACACCAAAAGTTAAATGGAAAATTATTGACAAGGCTAGAAATATGTAAAGCTTGGGATGACCCATGCCCTTTTTGCCTCCATGAAAATTGCACATCATTAAAATAATAATAATCTATTAAATAATAGACACGAGTTAACGGTTTTTTGTAGGCATCATCAGATTTTTTGGTTTGAATTATTAGATATAAAAAAATTTATATAACTTGTTTAACAAATAGCCCAATCATCAGATTTATAGTAGGAATAATTAACTACAAACATGCATACTACATAACACACTTCATAATCCATAGCCTAAATTAGTAGTTTAAATACCTTACATATAAGATAACCCTTTATGAAGTCGTCAAAAAAAACAAACGTTACGAAAGTTTTTTTTTTTTATATGCACAATTCCCTTTCATAATAAAATAAAATAAAATAAATGAATAAATCTCCATAGACAAGCAAACTAGACGATGGCCAATACATCTTCCGTTTCATTTTGACACCCCCACCTTTTCCCCGACTTGACACCTTGAAAGTATCTCTATACCGCTACTTAATATAAACACCCTACACTCGCCTACCCAATTTAGAAAATTCACCATAGCTGTTACCATGGGGATTTTGATTTCAATTTTAAAACAAGTAAATTTCAGATATACGTTATTCAACAAAAATTTCGCTTGAGGATGGAACGGAGCCCATTTTACTTTCAACTCAATTTAATTTAAAGGATTATATTGAAGTTTTCGGCTCTAGTTTTGAAACATGAGACCTCTTATGTAGCGATTTGGAATCATATTTTTAAATAAATAAATATATATATATATATATATATATATATATATATATATATATATATATATATCGAAACTGTACCCTCCTTTGTAGGGAAAATCACCGATCGAATATTGTTCGCGAACACGTTCTTTACAAAAGATTTCTCGAAGGCGCAGATCGATAGACGTAAATTATTAAATATTAATTTTCTTTCATTTTGGGGGGCGTCTATTTCAAATAAGAAATTGCAATGATAATAACGTTTGAAGTAATATAAATGGTGGATTAAAATAATAATTCATTAGGTCTTTAAATGTATATCAATGACGACGACGACGTCTGTTCCACCAAATGAGAATTGAATATACAGAGTGCGATGGATAAATTGTCGTCTAAATTACGCAAAAATGAAAATAATACTGACATCACATTTTAACAGATATATTTCCGAAAATTCCTCAAAAATATCTTGAAATACTAAAGCATAAATCGCCCTTGACTTCTACCACTTCCTTCATAGGACTTCGGAATCGCCTGCATTTCTTCTGGGCGGTCTCCTTGCCTTCACTTCATCTTTGGTGTTACAAGGAGTTTTGTGTCTCTCGCTTAATTACTCTCCACATATAATAATCAAAGTAGTTGCTGTCTGGGGAAGTTAGGTGGCCAGATGTAAGGTGTGATGTGGTCGTTTGACAGCCATGACTGGGTTCTCCTGATTGTGTGGCATGGTGCAGAGCCCTATTGCCAGACATAGGATCTTCCAGCTGCCATTCTCTATATACCAAGGCACTTGATGTAGGCATCCGTGTTGAGTCTGAGGCCCTGTGGGAAGATGAATGGAGGCATAACATCACCATCACTAATGATCAATCCAAGCTCCATGATGTTTAAATATTTGTTTTTCATCACTATCGCTACATCTTTTGGGAACAAAGTATCCTCTACACTACCCTCAGATTGACGCCTAAAACACTCTGAAATATTCGTATTGCAGCTTCCGGCGCGAATGCAAAGCAGTACAGCATGACGTTTCCAAATTTCTGGTGGAGAGAATTGCGTCATGGTGGATTTTTCTTACAAACGGTGCCCATCTGATCCTACGATAATGTGCAGTCAACAAAATAAAAAAACAACGCGCATGAGCGAAAATAAAAATATAAAATGGCGACAGTTTACCCATCGTACCCTAGGTAAGTTCCACTCGAACACCTTCCCAAGTTAACCGTTATCTTCCCCTTCTATACATATAAACTAACCCTTAACGTCACTTTTTAACTCGAGTGGCCCCGGGCCTTATACATGGTGAAGCTTACTGTATATATATATATATATATATATATATATATATATATATATATATATATATATATATAGGTAACTATACTCATTTCGAAAAAGCTTCGAATGTTTGATTTGCCAATAATCAAATCAATCTCGAAGGAAAAAAAGCTTTTAAAAAAAGAAAGAGCTAGAAACATGAAAGTTTGTCGAAAAAAATGGCACAGATACAGGTTTAAAGCCCAAAGAAAAAACCCCGACACGAGTAAACAACTAACTAACAAAAGAGCTCAATACAACCGTAGATATATATATATATATATATATATATATATATATATATATATATATATATATATATACATATTATAAAAGAAGATCTCATTCTTTGTCCGTCACCCACTGCCGGTCATCTCGTATGTAATGTATATACATATGCCTGTGTGGTGAATGAATCCCTCATAAGTTCATTCGGCTTTGAATATATGTGACTGCCGAAATTGTATTTGAAATTTCGATTGCCGTCCGCATACACAGCATTCAAACAGGCTGCTACAAGGAAAGCGTTAGACCAGATTTATAAGTCTGCCATTCGTCCATGAAAGTTTGGTTGTTCTGCTATGTGTTTAGAGATTCTTCATAAAATACAAGAAAGAATCTGCAATGTCATTGGCCCTGTCCTGGCATCCCAGATTCAGTGACTTTCTCACCGTCTTAAAAGAGTAAAACTACCTTTTCTAGATTTTCATGTTAATTGTTATTTGGTACCTAGCCGTTATGAAATTAAGCTTACTACTAGATTCGTGGTATGGTTTCGTTCTCTTACATTTGAAATGGCGGGATATAACCATAAGTTCTATGTTAATCCTTTTCTTTTCTCCCATTTCTCACTTTTTTTTTCCAGATTTTTGCTTTCTAATCAAACTCGAACTCAGGAAATTAAATTTAATGTCAATCGTTATCTTCTGTCTTCTTAAAAAAAACTGTTCTTTTATTTTTCTCTCTCCTTAATAAAGTTTTTCTTTTTCTTCTATCTTAGTGGCTTTATTATCTTACACGGAGGGAAATGATTAAGAAAGTTGTTCGCTCATTTTTCTTACGACTGCCTCAAGGTCAGCGTGAAAGAACACCTCATGAAGATAGAACTGTGATGATGTTTTGCGATACCAGTTTACAAAACATTAGTCAATGACAAGTGCCAATAGTCCAAACTATAATTAGTATTGCACAAAGTTAAAATCTTAGGACTATCTAGTAAGGGGTGGGAGAAGTTTTTAAAATGTTTGTTTATTAAAATTGCTCTATCATGAACGCCATTCACTATTGTCTTTTTAGAATTCTGTAGGAACCAGTGAAAATGTCTAACAAATTTCTTCAGAAAACTGTGCATACTCAACAAAAGAACCGGGTATCCTGAATTGAAACTTGGTCCACACATGCTCTTTACTACACACAATGGAAAAGCATTAAATTATTTATTTATGAGCAACTAAAATTCATAATGCAAATAATCATATTTGAATATATAATGGAATAAGATTTTTATGACCTGAGAAACTAGATGAAGAACAGCAAAGCAAAAACTGATAAGAAAATTATTTCAGACTAAGCTAGGCATAATGATTTAATGATATGATTCTTCAAAAAAATCTTTTTCATTTACAAAAAATAAAAATAATTTTGCGAGTTTGTACATGTGTGTGTGTATCTTTATGTGTGTGTGCACGTGAGAGAGACATAAAGAGAGAGAGAGAGAGAGAGAGAGAGAGAGAGAGAGAGAGAGAGAGAGAGAGAGAGAGAGAGAGTATGTGTGAAAGAGCGCAAGAGTAGAAATTCCTCTGAGCAATTTAGAAAGAAAAAAAAAATAACAGCCACACCGCAAGGTGTTAAAGAAACAAAAACATTTGATGTTCTTGTGCAAGTTGCTCATTCGTGTGATGTTAAGAAAAAAGATTCTCCTTCTTGGCTTTTGTTAAGAGCGTGACGCTGATCTAATTTTCAGACAGTGTTTAAAAATTAAAAAAAAATCTTATGACGATGAAAGGGAAGAAAATTTAAAAAAAAATTTTCCCTGTTATAAAAAATAATAGGGTACGCGTATTGTCGACGAGCAGGATTACACGACATTACCAGGGATTTTGATAAAAAAGTTTAAAAATTCAAATGTTCTTTCCACATTAAAATAAATCTTAATATCGCCAGAAACAGAACATTATATTTGTGATATGATCCCCAAAGAGGTTCTATGATATTATCAAAATGGAATTGAATGTTTCATAGGAAAGCTTCGAAATTCTTTTCGTTTTTACAGGTCACCACTGTGTATGAGATAGGAACTAAATCAAGCAAGAACTAAAATTGAAATTTCTAGAAAATGTTTGAACAGGGGGACGGAAAATGTGACAGCGAAATCCGAAAGACGCATTGGAATAGTGAAAAAATAACTTCCAAAAATATAAGTAAAATATTAAGAAATAGGAAAGTTCTGAATTATTTATGTAATATCAGTCCTGCTATATGGCAGTGAATACTGCACAATCTCCTCACAGATGTAAAAGAGGCTTGATGCAACAGAAATGTGGTATTACTGAAGGATTCTGAAAATACCAAAACGACGTTTTTTGGAAAATAAAAACATAAATGGCATTAATATGTAGAATTTACAAAGAGACAGTTAGATTTCTAAGAAATGGGAAAGGGCTTTTGGAAAATGTGGTACACACGCGACATATTGAAGGCAAGATTGATAGAGGAAAGCAGGCAATAGCCTACCTAAGGAGCTCGTGAAAACGGTTGGCAGGAGAGATAGCAAAAAGACAAACATTATTAAGAGCTACAAAGGACAGGAAGTTGTGGAGAGTCATGATCCTCCACGGTATGATGGAAACACACACACACACACACACACACACACATATATATATATATATATTTTATAAATCCAATTAATGTCTACAAATATAATAAGTTTCAGCTTATACATAATATCATAGTTTATAAATTATTCAAGTTGGCCTTTCCTGTTAAACGTGTGAGTGATGAAAGTTTCGCGCCCAAACAAGATGGGATTCCCAAATGTCCAGAAATTTTATGCAATTCCTTCGTGCTAATATCATTTCCGGTCTAAAGCTTTACGGCGAATAAACCCAAGATATTTACTAAGTACGAGCCTATAATACCGGCTTGCTCATCACTCTTCCATGTAGGCGCCTGCTGTATTTATTAAACATGACTTTTGTTGAATGACATCAGAATAGACATTATACATAATACCACACCAGGCCATCCAAGAAGTCATGTGTAGCAGGGGGTTAATTTGAGATTATTTTCGTCGACGAAGTGAGAAGAAAATGATTTCACACCTGCATCCGGTTTTGCAAGCGTGTGGAATATTTGGAATATACGCGTTTATATAAACAACTACCCCAATGAGTATCGGGAACATTCTCTCAGCAGACATAACAGGTCGGAAATGTAAGGGAAACATATTTCAAGACGGCTCTATTTCGAAATTAACTGACGAAGTATTAAACATATTAAATACAAAAAAAAAAAAATTATCTTTTGAGTTGTTCATTTTTTTTTTTAATTTGTTTATTCATTTTCTTTTCGTTTTCGTACGGTGTAAAATACCGACTGTTTGGAAATCTTTTTCAAATTTTATTGACTTTATAAGAGTTGGGTAAGTCTATGTCGCAGGTCGAGAATGTAAGCTCAACATATCGTACAACGACAGGCTGGCCGGAAGTAAAAAACGAAGTCAGGAGCTAGATACAATGTAACTATGAAGGATACAACGGTTGTGCTTATCATTAGTAACAGACACATTAACTTCATAACACTTTGTATATCAAAAGATGTGAAGTTTGGATCTCTTAGTGAAAAACAAAGTCATAAGATAGTGAATTGGTTCATTGCCCATGTGCAAGCATCTGAAGTGATGTCATATATTTTCGTAAAATATTCTTAAGTTCTACCTCTGTTGATTCTAAAATATTTCCGCAAGCAACTGTAAATTTGATCTCCAAACATGTGAAGTGGAAGCAATTCTTTGAATACATTTTATCGATTCGCCTCTTGGGACTGAATATGACCCGATAAAAGTGTGAATATGTTATTTCAATATTCTTTAAGCATCTTTAAAGGTCTTTCAATATCGTTCTCTGTCTGACTTAGGAATCCTCGGCGGTCTTAATTAGAAAGACGCATCAAATTAGAAGCTATTTCCTAAAACCTTTCAGACTGTTTAGTAAGAAGAAATGTCAAGTGGGTTGCTCACTCAAGTACAGATTAGGAAGTTGACACCGAAGAATTCGAATTTAAGAAGTCCCTTAGCAGAAATATTGATGCAATACGCTATGTCAGATTTCATTATGGAAGTGAATGTTTTTATAATGAAATTCTTGTAACTGATTCTGATAACATTTTCAGGATGATGTATAATAGCTGGTCGATCGTTTCCGAGTATATCTCTCTGCTAGAACGGACTAACCAATCCCACTTTCAGACGTTTAATTAGTAATAATTCTGTTTGTTCAACACATAACAGAGCTTTATACTGAAACTATACTAAGATGACCTTAGTTACAGTTTCTAAGAGAGAGAACGTATCATCTGACGTGATCAATAGTTCGAACAAGACCCGTACGTTCAAACCCTCGGTCACGACGACTTGTGACTTTGTGCTAGCAACAATTCCGTTTAGCCAACTTTTATTCATAGGGCCTGGGTTTTCAGGTATTTTACAACTCCCTAGTTCGACTTCTTGAAGCCAGTTTCCATACAAATCACCCATAATGAGCATTTTTAACCGGTTTCAGTTTCGAACGTTCCAATTTCCCAAATTCAGGATATACTTACGATTATATATACAATATATCGTATGAGTTTCAAATTATAACATCTATCCTTATTTAAAAAATATTGATTATACCATGTGTTTGGGGCATAATACTTTAATGTGCAAACAAACTAAATTCAAAAATAATTAATAAAAGTTATAGGCTATAGAAACATATCTGATAAAAAACATAAGACTCCACATACTTGAATAAATTATTATTTATTATTTTAAATTACTTCTTGATATTCCGTAACATTCACCAGTCGTGTAGTCACTGATTTTATTAACTTCAACTTTAAAATTACTCGCAGCAGTTTTATTGCTTGTAGAGATCTTTGCCTGAATATTGTTTTCAATCTGTTTTTCTTTTAATGATGGATTAAATGTTTTCTATTGGATTAATATCTGGAGAGTTTGTAGCCATTCCATTAATTTGTTATCTTTGCAACGTTTTTGGCAAATGGGACAACATCTGAATTTGGCCTTGGGCTGTTTTAGCTTGTACCTTGGAACTGCAATTTATTCGGTCGTCTAAGTCTAGTCTTTGGGCATTTGTATTAGTTTCCGTATTAATTTCGTATTCTGTTGTTTTTGGTGCATTTTGAGTAATCTGTTGTGTTTTTTTTGTTTTGTTTTTGGTGGGGTGGACTTAGTTCATTAAAATTTCTAGTTTTGTCCGCTGCGATAAATACGTTAAGTGAATTGTTTATTTTACTTATATCCTCTTTAGTTTTTTTGAAAACATCTAATTGTTTATGAAATTTTATGTTTCTTATTTGATAGTCAAGTTTTTCTCGGAATTGTCTAATTCTTTGTCTTGTGGGGCAATTTCGCTACATTTATAATTTATCATCGACTAGAAATGTTTAGCCTCGACTACTTCTTAGAAAAACATACGCATCCCATCACCATCCACATACAAATTAAAATCAATTAAAAAACAGCTTTAGAGAATGTGAAGGAACATTTTTTCAAGGATAGAATCTTTGATTTAAAGTTTCTTGGGTTTCATTACTGTTTATTTATAATTGTTTCCGATATGATGAAAAATATTAGTGTTGAATAATAAAATCTGACACAACTAAATATGCTATTTTAAATACTCATGATAAAAATCCATAATATAAGTTGATATTCACAAGGTGCGTATATCTATCGTAACATCTATAATATCTATCATCATTATATCCTGAAAATCTGGCGGACAGATATAGTTAATAGTATTTTTAATGTGACATATTTAATAGTATGTGACAACAAAGACTTGTATAATAAAATGTGACACTTTTCCTGCTTCTATTTGCGCCTCTATTCATCTGCGACACGATGGAGTAATGGATAGCGTGAAGGGAGTTCGAATTCCAGTCGAGTTCATTACATTCACTTATCTGTAGGTGAAGAGATGGATTCACAGCTTTCCCTTGGAAATTATGAATTCATCTTTTCTCCTCTTCTACCCCGCCAGCCTGGGTGGCAACCGGTTTTGTAGAAGGAGAGTCTTTTGCTTCCTCCACTCACTGCTATGGCCAAAATCGCAGGATAATCTCGGTTGGCAATCAGTCTAGAAGAAGGAAACCTCTGAATTCAGGCCAGACTAGAGAGGGTTGGGTCCCGTCCGGAAACATCGCTACTGCTGCAGTACATGTTGTGTCCATTAGACCCTAAAGGGTTACGGTACACACGTGATCAACAACAAATATTATTATCCTGTCAAACACCTCAGATTTTCTCGACGCCATGACAGATTTCAAATTTCCTCTGTTTCACCTGAAAGGAAAATTAAGTAAAAATTATTGTTAAACAATGGAGCTAGAGATAAGAACAAGCATTGGGAATAAAAAGAATTGAAATAAAAATAAGTGACAAAAAACAAAATTAAATGACAATTCGAACAGCAACATAAACCCAACTATTAGACCTAAAAATTCTCCCCTATCTTGTCTCGTAAATAATAAAAAATCTGTTTAACATCACCACTAGTAGAATTATTCCTGATAGAGACCATACACTTTTCCACTTTCCTTATTGCAGTCATGCATCAGACGGGTTTAAGCTGAATCGGAATTCCCTTAGGGACTCAACCGTAGAGCGATAGTTAACATTCTTTCCTCAAAGGCTATTTTCTACGGTAGTTTGATTGTTAGTCGATGCTCTAATATTGTGACCCTTTGCCAAACTAATCCAACCCTGATAAATATCTCGACAAACATTATCCATACATAGTCTAATTAATTCACATCTAAACCCAATGAATGGTTTTATTCACTGTTGCTCTTTTTAATAATGTTACTTATCCCTAGAGGAACGGGTTCGATTCAAGTCTGGGAATGATCCAAGCCGGATTTGTTGATAATAACCATTACTGATACGACTAGATGGAGAATATGTCCGTTGGGGATGGTGCATTAATGGAGAATTAAACAAACATTTCCCAAAGGAACATTTTACTGCTTTTCATGCTAGCTTATTCAGACATACAAATTTTCCTCTTTATTGTGACCAATAACAACACAAGAATCTCTCTTAATTCTTTGGACTTTTAGCAATGGTGCAAGAGGAATAAATGTCTCTCTTCAGACAAAAATCGAAAAGATTCATTATTCTTTATGTATTTGGTTGTTTGCCTCCATATTTGCAAACTTTTACATAACATTTCAGTCGATATATTCTTTGGCTTTTCTATATTGTTTGAAATTCTGAGTTATATTGTATATATATAAATTGTGTACACATCTTTGTTGATATCCGTGCCATCATTTAAACCGGTGTATTTCCTCATATATATATATATATATATATGGAGGTGAAATAGAATTGATTTGTGATGAGACGGCATATTTATATTATTTTAGCTGTTGGTCTATTTTTGATTGTGTTACATAATATTTTAAGAAATTTAAACATGTTTCAACTGGAACTTTGTTGTAAAGTGATTTTATATCTAGATTGGCCAACAGTTTGTAAGTCATATGTGTTTCTCTTAGATTTTCAGTTAGGTTTTTCAATTGGGTTACCTGAAATATATATATATATATATATATATATATATATATATATATATATATATATATATATATATATATATATATATATATAAAGAAAAAGAACAGTAAGCTATATAATCCGGTGTTCTTATAGATATTTTATTTTTTTACAAAATAGTGCTCAATGTAAATTTACAGAGCATTAATATTATAAATTAATTGATTTAAAATATTTTTTTTCGCTACACAGTTCCAACCATGTTTCAAAAATAGAAGCTAAAAACCCCGAATTTAATTTTGCAATTAAATTAAAAGCATTAGTTCCATTTCATCTTCAAGCGAATTTTGGAGTAACTTTAAAAAATTACCGGGTTTTAAAGACACAGCTAAAATCACGTTTCCATGGTTACAGAATATTCTACTTAAATTGAACAAGGGATGTCTAGATTTTCCTTATGTCAGTATCATTGTATCAGTTATTAGCTACAATTTGAAAATATTTTAAACTTGTATTTAAAATTTAAAATTGTAGTTAAAACGTATTCAAACATAAGCATCTTTTAAAAATTGTAGTTAAATAAAATGTATGCTAACTGAAACACCTCTATAATAAATGTACTACAGGCACTTGAATGCATCCAATAAAACACCTACTGAAAAATGAAATTATAACAAAAGCTAGATGATGTAAGGTAATGTATGACCCATTGTTCTTTGTACATACATATGAAACTTTATTACTCAGGTTACATATATTTAAAATAAATACATTAATTAATTAATACATAAAGTTTACTAAATCCTTCTGTTATAAAGTAATATAGTCTGTTAAAACTAACAATGAAAATATTTTAAAATTTTAAAGTGGTAATTTTAAAATTGTAATTAAAATTGTAGTTAAATAAAATGAATTATAACCTGTTCTTTGTACATACATATGAAACTTTATTACTTAGGTTACATATATTTAAAATAAATAAATAAATAAATTAATAAATAAAGTTTACTAAATCTGAGAAATGACTTAGCTAGTTTTGGAGTAAGTGCCATTAATATTACTTAAATAATATTTAAATATAAAAGTTTAAAAATTGTAATTTACATATACTTTGATATGGAAAAATAATTTTACTTACTATGTGTAATTTTCCTTCTGTTATAAAGTAATATAGTCTATTAAAACTAACAATGAAAATATTTTAAAAGTTTAAAGTTGTAATTTTAAAATTGTAATTAAAATTGTAGTTAAATTGAATGAATTCTAACCTAAATTTCTTTTAAATAGTACTACACGCACTAAAAAGAATACAAAAAAAAAACACCTATAGTAAAATAAAATTAATATGAAATGCCATAAGATGTAAACTTTTGAATGACCCATGTCCTTTGTACTTACATGAGAAACATTATATTACTAGGTTTATATATAAAATAAAAGTTTACTAAATCAGTGAAATTAAGTTACCATTTTTGCCGTCATAGTCATAAATTTAAAAAAAAAATAAAAAAAATGTAACCTCATATACATACTTAAACTTGAATTAATACATAAAGTTTACTAAATCTGAGAAATGACTTAGATAGTTTTGTAGTCTATGCCATTAATATTACTTAAATAATATTTAAATATAAAAGTTTAAAAATTGTAATTTACATATACTTTGATATGGAAAAATAATTTTACTTACTATGTGTAATTTTCCTTCTGTTATAAAGTAATATAGTCTATTAAAACTAACAATGAAAATATTTTAAAAGTTTAAAGTTGTAATTTTAAAATTGTAATTAAAATTGTAGTTAAATTGAATGAATTCTAACCTAAATTTCTTTTAAATAATACTACACGCACTAAAAAGAATCCAAAAAAAAACACCTATAGTAAAATAAAATTAATATGAAATACCATAAGATGTAAGCTTTAGAATGACCCATGTCCTTTGTACTTACATGAGAAACATTATATTACTAGGTTTATATATAAAATAAAAGTTTAGTAAATCAGTGAAATTAAGTAACCATTTTTGCCGTCATAGTCATAAATTTAAAAAAAAAAAAAAAATGTAACCTCATATACATACTTAAACTTGATGTTAAAATAATCCTACATAATATAATGGATTCTAATACATTTAACTGTTCTTAAAAAGAATATAGTATAATAAAAATTAAAAAGGAGAATATTTCAAATCGTAGTTAAATAAAAAGTATTATGATCAAAAAACCCCGAAAATCTTTAAATTTATAAAAGAAAAAAAATGACGTTGAAATTTTTTTACCGTTAACAATAATTTTTTTTTTTTTTAAATCCAGACGACATCCATTCAACTGATGTCAGGTTTCATTGTAAAATACATCCTCACCCCTTACCAAATTGTAGCTAATAACTGATACAATGATACTGACATAAGGAAAATCTAGACATCCCGTGTTCAATTTAAGTAGAATATTCTG
>CAHIKZ030003702.1:2247500-2547500 GCA_903632075.3 Acanthosepion pharaonis
GTGATACTTTGTATATATTTTGTAAGACTTTAAGATCCAGGTATGAGGTACACTATCGAATGTCTTACGGACCTAGAGACAACATGAGGTTTCTGAAACAGAAAGTGAAAACGAAATCTCAGAAGAACAATTTCCAACGTTCATAGTTATAAAATCACTAGATGATGAAATATCAAAAATATATCCTTTTGTGTTGCAAAGGGTTATATCGACCATGATTGAACTAAAATCTGTAAAGAAAATAATGCACTTTTAATTCTAGCGAAAAAAAATAAGACGCAGAAAAATTACTAAAAATCATGCAACTAGATTACAATACAGTAAAGGCTTTCCTCCATTAATTTCTTAATTCATTTAAGGGAGTAATAAAATTCCCGGATCTGTCACTCTGCTCAAGAGAAGAAATTAAAAATGATGACCTTTTTAAGCAAGGAGTAACAGTCGTCAAAAGAATTCAAATAAAAAAATGACACATCAGTAAACACAAACATATATATTTTGACATTCAACAAACCTACTTTACCTAAAGAAATAAAGATAGGATACTGAAAATTCAAGGTAGAGCCATACATTACTACTCCCCGTAGATGTCACAAATATCAGAAATTTGGTCACCTACAAAATCTTTGTACGAGAGTATCAGTTTGTCGAAGGTGTTGTGAATTTGAGTCTGATTATGAAGAGTCAACCTGTGAAAGGCCTTCTTTATGTCCAAACTCAAAATTCAGCAGACTCTAAAGCCTGTAACATCTGGAAAAAGGAAATAATAAGAATAAAATACAAGCAAAACTTCTTGTTTCAAGAAGCCAGAAAACAGGTCGAATCTTATTCACTTCCAACATCATATGCAAATATCGCCAAAATATCGAATCACCAAAATGACATACAAAAGAGCAAAGCAATAAGAAGCCAAGATCTTGTAACTATAGTAAATGAATTAAAAAGTCTAATAAAAGTACTAAAATGTAGTATATCAGACAAAAATCAAACTCCAATAGACAAAACAAATTCTATCCCGTCAACCGCAATCAAACAAGAATATATACAAAACAATTAACTCTGAAAATCACAATCCAAAATACAAAAATCCTCTAAACATTACCAAGAGGATCAAAAGGTGCCAAACAAAAAAAAAGACAAAAATAAATAAAGAAAACATAACAAAACGAAATGGACATAGATGAACCAAACTTTATCCCATCTCAAACAAGGAAATGGTCATCATCCAAACAAAAAGTATCAAAAGAATCTAATGGAAAATCTAAGGAAACAAGATCAAACAAAAAAGCAGAAACTAAGACCTTCAAAGAACAAAACATGACAAGAAACAACGATTGGAGAGCATAGAAATTATGAACATTTCATCCACTAAACATAAATCGGAGAAACAAAAAAAATCTCTTAACACCCGGGATCAAAATACTATGAAAATGTAAAAGTGGGTATTAATACCGGAAATACTTTGGGAAAAAATTATTACCAGCAATAAATTTTTGAAGGAAAAATTATATTACCAGCAATACATTAAAAATATTTCCAGCAATATATTTTTGGAAAAATATTACAAGCTATACTTTTTTGAAGAAAATATTACCTGTAATAGATTTTTGAAGGAAAATTATTACCAGCAATAAACATTTTGTCGGCATTAAATAACCCGTTGAGGTTGATATGCCGTAAAATCTAATGAAACTTAAGCCTTACGGTAATCTATCCAGACAGTACTGAGATTTGTCTTTGTATTGAAACAGTTTTCTAGGATCATCCTATTAATAAGTAATTGGAATTTACATACGTAAGAGCCGCTTTTAGACCCTTTTGTTCAAGAGTTAGTATGAAATAGATCAGTTTTGTCAGAATACATGTCAACAGTAAGGAGTGGGAAGTAGTTTCACCATTCTTGGGTAGGAGGAAGATAATTCCTTTGGTTAACCATGCCGGAATTTTAGTAAGATCATTGACCATTTTCTAAAGTTCTTTGGCTAGTGTTTTGTGTGCTGTATATAGATAATAGAGGCAAAAGATAGGAATTTTATCTATTCCAGGAGATTTCTATTTGTGTGCTTTTTTTCAGTGCACATTCAACATGTTCTTCTGTGATTCCCGCCTATATTTGTTCTAGTTTATTTTTCACCCTCTCTACCTCTTACCTCATCCAATCTGCATCTTTCTTATGTTCTTAAAGGTAAGTTTATATATTTTTTCCAGAACTGTACAACCTCTTCCATTGTTGGGTGGTCCTTTTTTGTTTGCCTATTTGTAAAATTTCTTCGCATCCTGTTTGAAAATTTTTTTGTTGTGTCTCTAGAATCTTGATCTTTTTTTTTTTCACAGCGTCTGATTCTTTGATCCTTAAGTTGTATTGTTTGCATTATTTTTCCTTAGCTGATAGGACTTCATTCCTTATTTTCTATTTTCTTTTGACTTTCCTGCCTATTCTAGTCCTTACATTTGTTCATCTTGCCAGTTCATTGAGTACTAATAATTCACTTCTAAGTTGTTCAATTTCTTTCTCAATTTTGCTTCTCCAAGGTGGATCTTCATGTTTTTGAGACACTTTTTTTTGCTTTAATGATTCATTTTTTAATTGTTGCTATTGCTGATACATATTTTGCTTCGTAGTGACTTATATGTGGATCTACTTCATCCAGAAATAATTTAAGTGCTGCATTGTAGAGTTTAATAGTTTTGAGTTTATGCTTTGTTGGCTTTAATTTTGGGAGTTGTTCTATTTCCTCCATTTCAATATTTTGTGTCTGACTTATAAGTCTCATGATTTCTTCCTCGGCTTCTTGTATATTATTCTTGTTTTCCGTTAAATAATACGGTTCAATGTCTTTTGGATTCGATTTAATTGTAGGTTTGTGAGCGACTAACATCACGCCTTTCCAACTCTTCTAAACTTTAAGCATCATCTTCACAATGATTGGTTTGTGTCATGGGTCCTTACCTATAACTACAGAATGAACTCTTCCTAACACTACGTATACTACCCCTTTCAAGAGAGAGGGTCGAATCAAGCCGAGCTTCTCGACTTGACGGTCGAACTCTCTGCTCTTGAGCAGAAAGGAACCCGGACGAGGTTCCGTCGAAGGGCAGAATCTCGTTCGGGGTGAAAGACCTACCCTATCTCGTTTTTACGAGTCATACGGGCATATTTTTGGCTGAGCCTACGGGCTCAGGAAACCCACGATAAAAATGACCTTGTGTCGCATGCAACCCTCGTGGGGGGGGTGGCTAGATACTGAATCAAGCCGAGCTTCTCAGCTTGACGGTCGAACTCTCTGCCTCTGAGCAGAGAGGAACCCGGACGAGGCTCCGCTTAAGGGCAGAGTCTCGTTCGGGGAGGTTGACCAACCCGATCCCGTTTATACGGGTTCTACGGGCATTTTTTGGCCGAGCCTACGGGCTCGGGAAACCCACGTTAAACTCGGCCTTGTACCACATGCAACCCTCGTGGTGGGGTGGCTAGATACCGAATCGAGTCGAGTGGATAGTAGTTCACTCCAAACAAGACTGACAGTCATACTAACACCTTCCACCTCTTGTATTATTATTTCGTGTAATATACATTCGTTATTTCTACTCTTGTGTCCTAACCTGAACCATAACAGTTTCCATCTCAGTTTCTTCATTTTGATCTGTAGTTTGTGTGTTTTTAGTACTTTTATGTCCATTTCTGGTTCCCTTTCATATTCTGTTGATTCATTTATTCTGGTTGCAGTTCTTTTTATTTCTTTAATTTCAGCAATCGGTTATTTCTCACGGTGTACCTTATTACATTGTCTAGTTCATTTTCGTCAGTGTACTTTCTAATTGTTTGTCCAAACTTTTCTTACCAAATGTCATATGTTTGCGGAGTTTGTGCAACACTCCATATAATGTAGTCATAACGAGTTTGTACTTCACACGAGACCATTTTACGTTCATTTTCTTTCTTTAAAAGAATGGTTGTGGATCTAGTTGGAGAATTCGCAGAGCTATCATTGGGAATCTGAAGATTCATCATGTGTGTACAAGTTTGTTCCTATGAAGATTTTTCGAGCTGAAGTAGTTTCTCTCTTGAGGGATGAGCTCCCTGTTTATCCACTGGAAGAGCCATACTGGACATTTTGGTTTGATTTTTAGTTCTCATATTGTTCACTTGAGTGGAGCACAGGTCCAAATGTCCACTCAAAGTTGTTCGACACATTAGGTAACGGTCTTTTACTGACACGGTTCCGAAGCCTGTAGGGGAGTGTTCGCGACCTCATAATGGAGCAGCCATTCACTCCATGAGTTGGGGGTTGTTGTTCGGTGTTTTTCTTTTCTGAGATGACTTGCCAAGAGACAGAGACGCGACTGGAATCTAAAAAGAAAGACGTTAGAAAAAGACATTGGAAAAAGAAGCTATTATTATACTAAAGTATTATGTTTAAATAATATATTATATATTTATAATTATTTTATAATTATGAAAAAAAGACATGGTTATTATTATTATTAGCAATTCCATGCTTCACGAGTTGACATTTAATAGATTTTTACCAAGTCTTTTACCTGAACCCTGATTTAAAGGATTTTTTTTTAAAACTTGTTGAATATATTACACTGAAAATATTTCTGTGACAATCCAGTCACTTATATCTCAAATAGTAATCAGTTTCCTGGGCTATTGTGTATCTGTATTCAATTTAATCATTTCTAGTGATCCTATTATTTTTACAATAGTGAACATTTAAAGTTTATTTATTTCCTACCTTTATAATTATAATTGTATTCGTTGTTGCAGTTGTTATTATTGCTTATTTTTTTCATACGTAATGCTTCAAATATTTTTCTGTTATTAAATTCCAATAAACGAAAAATATTATATTGACAGAACATTTTACTCAAATATTAGAAGTGATAATTAAAACCACACAAGAAGTAATTTTAGAAAACGTGACTTACTCATTAAAATTAAAAATATTGCCGATGTTTATGCCTTTAGCCTGATTGTGAACGCGCACACACACAGTGCCGATTTTTAAAGCAGTGCTAAATGTCATAGAGTCAAATCTGTCGTGTGTTAGTTGAAACAATTTAACAAGAAAAACAAACGCAACTGTCAGACATCACACACACTTACATGCACCCACAAACACACTCATCACAATATATATATATATATATATATATATATATATATTGAATGATCAAAATGTTGAATTAAAATAGATGCATTTAATTCTTTAGAAATCACTTTGTTTACGTTTTGATATGAAGCTTTTGAGAAAATAACCTTACTTGGTTCTTGGTTGCTGAGAGATGGAAATAAATAAATACGCTGTTTAATAAAGAACAGACCATTTAATCAAACTTGGGTAGCCATTAAAAATAATATTTAAACAATAAATTAAAATATATCGGCTTAATAAATGAAAAAATCGATTATATATATATATATATATATATGTATATATATATATATATATATATATATATATATATATATATATATATATATATATATATATTTGCGTGTGTTTGTTTGAAAAGAGACTTGAAGCACAGGAATCTGATATATATATATATATATATATATATATATATATATATATATATATAATTGAGTAATTCATCGAGTTTGCATATGTATATATATATATATTTGTATATATATATATATTCCAATCTGCATACATACACACAGATATATATATATATATACATACATATATATATATATATATATATATATATATATATATATATATATATATATATATATAATAAGATAAACATACATGTATATGAATTATATTCTTATCTACGTAAATACATACACACATATGTGCGTGTGTATATATTTGTGTATGCGAGGTTGTATATATATATATATATATATATATATATATATATATATATATATGTGCGTGTGTGTGTTGTGTGTGCGTGCGTAAAAGTCAATGCCAAATCAGGAGATAAAGCCGCCTTTAAATCTCATTGAAGGTCTGACAATTTTCCTCTAGGGAGCAATTTCATTATTTAATCAAAATATAAAAGTAAACGTTTTTTTTTTTCCCGCCATCAACGACCACTTCTCGTTTTCTCTCCGTCTCTGTTATTTCCCCACTTTCCTCCATTAACTTTTTCTATCCCTTCTTCTATCGGCAGGATCTATTTTCACTTCCGAAAGTGAAGACAATCATCTCTTCAGCGTTACCACCGCCCATTTGATATTGTTTAGCAATTACAAATTGCTATCTGTAGGACTTGGTTGAATCATTATCAAACGCCTGCAGCAGCAGCAAAATTGTGATGAGAATACGCTAATGTAAACAATGTGGAACTGATTTGTCGACACCTGACGTGGGTGGAGGCAGTACAAGAAACTTTGGGTTAGTTATCTAGTAGACGTGTCGATATGACAAAGAAATCCAAATGTAAAACGTACGCGAAAGAATTAATAACTGTAAACGATAGACATGATGATTGCAAAACTGACCTTAACACGTTCATTGCACCACGATGCATTATGTTTTTATGTATAGCTACTGGATATTGCTGGATTTAGTTTATGTCTTGCTGCACTAACCAGGGGTCATACTTATTTTATTTTATGCGATCTTTTCTGTTAATCCTCCGCAAATAACGTAAAGTAACTTATCACAAATATTTATTCACCCCAAGAAATTATAAATTTTAAATCAAAATTTGTTTAGCTTGCCTTGTATCACCTCCAACCCACAAAATAAAAAATTACCAAAAATCATGGTGTTATTCCCATTTCGTAAATGCTGATTTTATTCGATGTACTTACAAGGAATTCTTTATAATTAAAAAAAAAAGTTTTTGGTATGTTTATCGGTTTGAGCGCTGAACCAACATTTTGAAATAGCACACCCTATTCGCTCATATTTTGGGGGTGACCGCAAAGGTCAACTCAACCGGAGTGCAATGAAAATACCTCACGCTTAGAGAATTTTGTGTGAATTTTAGTAAATATGAATTCTTATTATTTTGGGGTGAATTAACAGAGAAGATCCATTGTATATTGCGCAATCTCAGGTATTAGTGAACCTGTTAAGAGTTAGGAGTGAAATTGTATGAAAAAAAAACTTGATCTTTTTCGCTTTCAGTTACAAGATGCCGAAACTCTGTTAGCTTTAAGATAGTTTCGAAATGAAACTAATTATATTCACTATGATTCCTTTAATAAACCCATTTTAGTCTGACCCCATACCACAAAAAAAAAAAACTCACAACACATCCAAATTGGTTTGTATGACAATATAATTTAATTGTTCACAACAAAGTGACCTATGGTTAATTATCCAGATTGGTTTAGTCTGGTACAAGCTCATGCAAACGGAGCACTTGCTAAAGACTGAACATATTTCACGAGCAAAGGATAAGATGAAAAAATTGTGTTCTGACTGCCGTCAAATTTTAAATTTGACTTAATTATTCAATATAAAATATAAATAATTCAAATACCTATATTTTTAGTATTGGCATAAAATATATATAATAGGGACATAAACAAGTTCCCCCTTTAATCACTAAAACATATTATCACACAAATTCAGAGAATTTTTCGATTAAATATCTTAATGATATTAATGATTATAGACTAAGAACAAAAAAAAAAAAGGACAGAACTTTTGTAATCCTGAATATTTTTTCAGCAACATTCCAAGAGTTTACCGTTAACTTTCATCTTTCTTACCATTTTCTCTACCGTTTTATAAAAAGCGACATTAATAAAATGGAGTCCAAGAAGAAATAATGAAGTATATATCAACTCAGTCTATTGTAATAAAATTAACAAATATAAAATGGCGCCACACTGGTTAAAAGAATAATGAATAGTGTATTGATCAAGAATTTTGGGAAAGAAAGTAGGGATAATGAAATGTATTAAACTTGGAAGGTACTCTTTCAAAAGCTTCAGCTACAAATTTCAAAAAATATATTTTCTCTGTGTTACATAGATAATTATAAAGGAAAATGTAACAATAATGACAAAGAAAATAGTTCATTTAAAAATCGATGGAAGAAAACGAAAGATTTAAATGTCAAAACGTGAAGAACGGAATGTGTAAATTAGAACCTGTAAACTATTTGGTGAACAATCAATCCCAACGTCCGTGCAAGGGGGTAAGATCTAAATTAAATTAAAATAATTACCTAACAAAGTATCAATTTGGAGAAAATATTGGTTCGAAGTAATCTGGAAAAGCATGGTTGTTATTCTTTTTTTTTTTTTTTGTCTTTTCCGGGGGTAGGAACGATCATGACTCTTCGCTACTTCTTGTTTTTTGCTACTCAAAGAAGATCTGCAAAAATGTAACTTTTGAGCCATTACCACATCTTGTTCTTATTCTGCCATCCATTCGCATAAAATCACTAAGTAAGTTTCCCCTTGCTTTTGTTTCCTTCCCTTGTCTGGCACTCTTAGATTCTCTACCAACACTGTCCCCACTAGGTCTCTCAGCTGTCGCTTTCTGATTGTAAGTACAAGTTTTTTTTTTTACTAGTTCTTATATTCTCGTTGTTCACGTGTTCTATTCATGGCATTGTCGGTATTATTAGCAGAACCAAATCCCTGTCGTTTCAACTCACCAGCATATAAGAGATTAAATGATTAAAAACAATGGAGCTGTTTGTTAAATTTGTTCAAGCTAAATCTGGAACCAGCAGGTTAATTCGATTTATGTTCAAATTAAAGAGTGGATAATTTGAAGGACAAGGTTTCGGTTTTTGACTTTTGCATAAACATGGGAAAGTGAAAGCAATGTTTATTTATTTACGAGAGGGGGTGCTGAAAAATCGTCAATCCACGCAAAGGATCTTTAAAGACAACTCTAATGTTTGGTTATTTTATCATATTTTGATATTTCTGCAGTCCCTTATTGGGTAGAGAAAAGGGATTCGTAGTTTACAGAAGTGAATTCTAAAGCAGAAAAATAGATATCCTTTTTTAAATATTTTCAAAATTGGATGGACAGTCATCACGTGCCATCTTTGTGATTTTATTTTCCAAATAACAAATAGATTAATAGAAATTACCTCATAGGTACTTGATTATAGTGACTGTGTGATGTTAATCTTAATGAATATCTACACAGATAAACCTTAAGAGAATGTAATAGATCGATCGATAGATAGATAGATAGAGTTACAAGGTTATATTTCGTATAACTTAAATCTCATGATTTATATGAACAGACTGAAAAGATAGATATGTACAGATGAGATAGATAGATAGATAGATAGATAGATAGATAGATAGATAGATATACATGACCAGCTCGGCTCGAACCGGGTTCCTTCCCACGTTCGTCAGTAGTGCTGCCAGTCCACTGATGGTTATCTGCTTTCCGCTTCGTTCCTTCATCTGCTTCTGTCCCATGTTGTATTCCCGCTGGTTATTAATGTTTCTGTTCCTAATTCTTTTACACCCTGTGCGTTAGTGGATTTACTGCTATGCATGGGGGTGATACCAATTTAAAAAAATATTAGTGTGTATGTGTGTACACGGACGTGCGCCTGTATCTGTGTGTGTGTGTGTGTGTGTGTGTGAGAGAGAGAGAGAGAGAGAGAGGGGGGGAATGAGGTAGAGAGCGAGAGAGCGATGTGATTCATACAATTGTCCAAAATATATCTCTTGTTTCAAGTCAAACATTCGATGACGAAGAAAGAAATAAGAATAAGTGTTCAATACAAATTGTCTATTGTATTGTTTATAGCCGTTCCGAAATATTTTTTTCTAATCTTGACAAATAATTGTGCCTAGAAGGAATTGAATTTAGAAATGTCTGTCCTTGAAGTGGTGGGATATACTTCAGCTAAATACACACGGGTTTTGAATGAAGAAAGCCAGGCTTTAATTTTTAATTGTTCGAAATCATGTCCATTACAGTTGACTAGAGTCCTATACGGTCGTGTCCACTTACATCCCACGATTGGAGTTTAATGAGCATAGAGTTCGATCTTTGTGGACAGAAAGTTAGAAAATTTGAAAGATATCAAATTTAAGGTCGTCTATTGACTTCACTCAAGCCAATCATTAAGGAAACGTGTCAAATTGCTTATTCTCTGAGGATTTGCTCGGGTTTCACGAGAGAAAGATTTCAGAATAAATATCTAAACTTATATATATATATATATATATATATATATATATATATATATATATATATATATATTATTTATACGTTATTTTCATAGATACAATTATTTAATTAAATGTTCAGATTATATAATAAACAGTATTAATTACATTTACTGGCCTGATATGCTTTGAGCAGTTATGACCGTCTGAGAAAATATCGTGGGAAATTTGTTGTTTAATAACAGTAATTTTACTTTGCTAACCAGACGCTTCCTCTGTAGCTAAATGTGATAGCACGTCAGGCTAAATGACGGTTCCGTGTAGGATACAGGTTCCATTTCTGTCGCAGGTCACATCTCTCCTATGAAATTTCCCGGATATTCAAGCCGGTAAATGTAATTAATACTGTTTATTATAAATATAGCACTTACTTTAATAACTTTTATAGAAACCACGTATAAACAGAAAATATATCAAAAATAATTGTCGGACTTCGTCCATTTCAATATATATATATATATATATATATATATATATATATATATATATATATATATATATATAAGATAGGTGTCAACACATCCACACACACACATATATATATATACACACACATATAATTATAAGTACAGATATATTCGTATATACACAAAAACACATACACATTCACACACACACACACACACACATATATATATTCCCCCACACATACATACATACATACAGAAGTACACGGAAATAGAAATATATATACACACATATCCGGACATATATATATATATATATATATATATATATATATATATATATATATATACATATATCCCTCTTCTCTTTTCTCCTTCTTTTTCTTTTACCTTCTTTCTTTTTATAAAAAAAATACAAAAAATACGTACATATATATATATATATATATATCAGTAAGAAACACACACACACACATGCAGACACGAACAACACAATACACGTTCGCCAACACACACACCCACATCAACAGTAATAACCTTCTAAACTTACAGTGACATACAACCCCTCGGATTTTACAGTTAACAGTTAGTTCATTTCCTTGATTTAAAAGATTGGTCTTATTTTTTAAATCTTATTATTTCAAATTTTTCGTTAACACATAGATAACAAGGGGTATATGGAGTTACATGTTCGGGATCTCTTGATTAATTTCCATTTAACATTAGGTGTTTTATTCTTTTCTTTTAGACTCCAAAAATACTTGCATAATGAAGTCTTATACTTATAATTACTGCTATTAAAAGATTGCATATGTCCCCGCCAACGTGCCTTGAATGAATTTATAGTGCTACCAATGTAAAAGTTTTTGGTATTTTGGTTTTCTAGTGTAGAGATTATACTAAGATAAACTGCAGAATTAGTCAAACAATTATTCTGTAGTGGACAATTATTTGGAATCCTACAATTGCACAAGTTGTTATTTGTATCATTATACTTAGTAGTGCTGCTAGCAACCTGGTGAGTAGTCAAGTTTTTTGAGTCCCTATACTTGTTAAAGACTCTGGTCTTATGTTTCTTAATTATTTTCTCTAGGTTGTTTGCCACAATTATAGCTTAATATCAGGGTATTAGGATTGAATATTTTACTAAGAGGGTTAGTTTCGGCGTCGGGGAAATGTTTCTTGATGAGGTTTAGAAATATACGTCCTAATTTAGTCTTAACCATTATATTGAAAGGGGGAGTAAACCAAATGATCTTCCGAGATCTTCTTTTCTTATTATGGTTATAATAAACAGGGTTTCTATATTGAATAGTGGTACATTATATATATATATATATATATATATATATATATATATATATATATATATATATATATATTCTTCTGTGTGTGTGTGTGTGTGTGTGTGTGTACAGGCAGAGTATTTTCATTCAAATATTGGGAGATGTGTTTTGCAAAAGATTCCATAGCTACAACGGATAAATTTTAAATTTTAAAATAATTATAGTAGAACGCTTTCATATGTGTTTTTAAAAAATCACCATTACAACTATCAGTTATCTTCGCAATTCGACCCTAAAGATGATCTTGGAGCAGATCGAAAGTACTTGAGTAAGAAATAACTACAGCTCATTCCTTGATTAATTTCATTCTAACATGAAGAAACTGGTTACAAAAACTAGAAAGGATAATTATAAAAATAGACATAATATGTCTATATTATTTTATTGAACATCATGTCTGACTACATATATATATATGGCGGTGTACGTATAATGACTGACTGATTGTTTCGGAATATGCCTCTGTGCTAGGATGGCTAAGTAATGCTCGTTGCAGACTACAGCTCAGGCATATTTGTGTTTATTTAAATATACTGACTAGTATTATTTATAGTTTCGGGAAGGGGCCACATAAACTGACGTGATCAATGGTTTGAGCAAGAGCTTGGTGATTGAAAATTCATGCGAGTACAGACATCGGCGGTTTCAGAACAGTTCCTCCTATCTAATTTCACTCCCAATTCAATTCCTTGGATTGAGGAATCGGAAAGCCGAGTTCGAATTCCAGCCGGATCCATTACATTCACTTAGGTGCTAAGGAACGGTATAAATTCTCATATCACCCCCAGCTACGGGTAAATAGTTCTTCTGCTGTCAGCTATGGGTAAATAACAGGACAGACTGGGTTCTATTTGTATGTTCTGTAAACTTTGGTGGCAACCAGTCTAGGAGAAGGAAGACTCAAAACCGGCCTGGAGAGGGTTGAACTCCGTCAGGATATCTTGCCCAAGAAACACATACATATATATATAGTGTTTCTTTCTTTCATCTACGCGCCTGTTGCTGTTCCTTAACTCGAGTACCACCTTTGGCTATTTGTAACGTCTTTAAGGATACACTATTTTTGAACTGATTTAGTCTTTCGTATATAATCATGAAATAAAAATTGTCAGGAATGGCTACACTTCTGAATTTTTTCATTAATAAAAGCGTCCCCAAGGCCTCCATCCTTTGACTTATGTTGTTCCTAATTTTCATCATTGACCTTCCTTATGGCATCAGTTCTCAACTTGGTATCTATGCTGATGATGCAACCATTTATTCTTGTCTTAATAAGTAGGCTTGAGTGGTCCGATAAGATCTAATCGATAATGTTATAGTTTGTTGTTAACTATGAGAAGAAATGGCTTGTTAATTTTAACACCTTCAAAACAAAACTGCTCCTTGTTAATTGTTTAATAAAACACTTTTTAACTTCTATCAGTATGGATGATGCTAACTCCTATAGGAGAGTGATTCATTGCACCTTCCCAGACAAACGTTTTCTGATGACATAATGTGGATTATATTGAATCAATTGCTAGATCTGCTGCTAAGAAATTTGGTTCACTGCTAGACGGCTTTTATCTCCAGAAACTATCTTACATATTTATAAGTCTACCAATCACCCTTCCTTTGAATATTGCTGCCACATTTGGTCTAGTGCTCCTGCTATATATTTAGAGATTCTTGGTAATATCCAAAGAGGTATCGGCAAAATTATTCGAGCTCAGCATCAACCAGAACAGATGATTAATAGAGAGCAGTTTAGTTTCGGAGGCGTTAAAATTAACAAGCTATCCTTTGTCCCAGTTAACAATAGACTGAAGGTCTTTTTGCATATCAGTCGCCATTTTGACCTTATCAAACTGGTAAGATTACTATCGAGACAGGAGTAAATGGTTGTGTCATGAGCGTAGATACTAAGTTGAGAGCTGATACCAACCGGAAAGTCATTAATGAAAATGAAAATCAAAGTAGTATCTAGTATGGAGCCCTAGGAGACACCAGCATTAGTACGAAAGGAACTGGATGAGTGGCCGTTTAGGATTATTTTTATTTCATGACTAAATAGGAAAGATCAGTTCAAAAATCTGTCCAGAGACACCGTAACTTTTCAGCTGGTGGAGAAGATCTAAATATCACACTCTGTCGAAATATTTTGAGATATCCAAAGCTACAGCCCGGGCTTTCACCATTCTTATCTAGAGCTTGATAGACTCTTTCCGCACTTATCGTCATTACATCAGCAGTAGACCTAAAGAAACCAATGCCATATTGCTTGTATGATAAAAATGCTCTTCGATGTGACATGTCTAATTCAGCATCGATTAGGGCCTCTATAAGTTTCTCCAAAGAGATAGAAGGCTAGAGAGCCAATAGTTGGAAGTGTCGGACGGTGCACCAGAGTTCTTAAAAACTGGAACAACAGTTAAGGACTTCCAGCGGGCAACAAGGCAAGAGGCGACGAGATATTTATACAGTTTAGGGAGGACAGGAGCCAGTTCGGGGACACACTTCTTAATGAATGCTATAGGGATACCATCAGGTCCACATACTTTGTGTTGATCCAGGTTAGAGATATTTAAAAACATAGAATGGTAATATACATATCACTCAACGGAGATTCAGTTCGAGGTGGGAAGTTAAGCCGGAATATTCCAGATGAGTCAAGAGGCGAGTTTAAGGAGAATTTAAGGATGAAAAATTCAGTTTTATCAGTAGAAGATGTTAAAACCTCAAATTGATTGAAGAGAGGAGGAATAGATAACTTACTCTTATTTAATACACTATTGCAGAGTTGTCAGTAATCGTGAGAGGCAAAGTTTTTAGATGAAATATGATATTTCATTGTCTCAGATGACAGAGACTTAACATCTTTGAGGACTCGTTTACATTTATTACGAACAGCAACGGATAGGCATCATTTGTGACGGGAGATGTCGCTCTGGTATAGCCGAAAATAGTGGTTCTTGTGGGCTATAGCGGCAGAGTATACTGGTGTGAACTATGGAGAATATTGAGGTTTCATCTGGTACTTCCGGGAAGGAATAAAAGCATCCATACTGGCTTTGAAAAGTTTTTCTTTGTCGAATTTTCAGACCGGTAGACAAAAATAAATATACTGTTTACTAAATAAATGGAGTGTCTACTCAAATATGATTATCCACTAAAAATAAGATTTAATGTGGTCAAAAATCAGTCGGATAAATAAAAATATATTAATTTCTTTAGAAAATATATGTATAATTTTTTAAACTGTGTCGCACCATGCATGGCAGTAAAGCCACTAAGATACAAGGAGTGTGAAACAATTAGGAACAGGCATATTAATAATAAAGAAGAAAAGGAAAGAGAAAAAATGAGGACAGTAGATAGTGATTGACACTGCATTTAAATTTTTGCAGATTAAAGTTGGCAGGAAAGCATGGAGCCGGAGGGGAGTTCCACAAGCGAGAAGTGCAAGAAAAGAAACTGTTAGCATAAAATTTACGATTACATCTAGCCAGCTCAAATCTATCTATCTATCTATCTATATATATATATATATATATATATATATATATATATATATATATATATATATATAAAATAGCATTCTTAATTAGAAATGATAATACAAGATCAGATTGATCTGATCATCTTGTATTCCCTTGACATGTAACATACCTATAAATATTAATTATGTTTAGCATAGACAGACACTGGGCCATAATAATAATCACCATAAGTTGCAAAACATAAATGATGTGAATAAAAGGTCATCAAATAAAACCGACGTCGTAAAAGCGTATGTTCATATATATTGATCTATATTTTGTGCATTTGAATATATATATATTTATATATATATATATATATATATATATATATATATATATATATATTAATGCATGTTTCATTAAATAATATAGATAATTTTTGTCTATTTTAAGTTAGTTCCTTTCATCTTGTCTGATAAGCTTAATCACATTATCGTTGAAAGACGAAAGGAAAACACCATCTTGATACATGTTTAAATCCAATCTAAGCTTTCGGCTTACACAAGCAATTATCAAAGATGACAATTTCAATAAATAAAACAACACACGGACGAAAAAACAATGATAGTCCGCCCTTGCTGTATGAAAATTCCTAAGTAACGCCAAACTCATATATTCAACGATAATGTGATTAAGCTTATCAGACAATATGAAAGGAAAATTGCTGCCTAAATGTACAAACTTGAACGATGACTAAAGACCACATTTTGGGGGAGTAATTTTAATCAGTTCGAATACTTTTATTTGCCATTCATATGTGGAGTGGATGTCGGTATGGAGATAAGTATGTGTTATAGTATTATATATCAGGAAGACAAAATATATCAGGATAACTGTATTCTTGCTTTGTCGCCGAAGTAGTTGCGCCTTTCATAGTGGGATTAGTTTTCAGATGTTAAGCTTAATTAAAAGATAAATTTGATAATACTGACTTTTACAGAGGAAATCACAATTTCAGTTGGAAGACTGGCGCAACACAGTCTTCCTATTCCTATTTCTCTCATTTGACTTTATGCCTCGACTAAGCGATAACAAAATTATGTATATATCTGCATTCATGCGGATCAATTTAATTATACACGTGCATGGATTGGGTTATTTGTAAATTTGGTATCTCTTGTTGTCTCTCACCGTTTTTCTCACTCTCTTTCTTTCTATATTCTTTTTTCTCTGTTTTTTTCTGTCTTTTCTTTTTCTCTCTTTCTGCCTTTGTCTGTCTCTTTTTCTTTGTATGTCTCTTTTTGTACTCTTTTTTTTATTTGTTCCGTCTCTATACCTCTGTATTTTCCTCCTTCTTCCTCTCACACTTATCTCTCTGTCATTATTTTCCCCTCTATCTCTGTGATTCATTTATGTTTGTCTCTCTTGCCTCTCTTTGTCTTTCGCTGTCTATATCTTCTTTTTGTCTCTCTAGCTCGTTTTGATCATCCCCAAAATGGGTTTGATGTGCCTTGTGTCTTGTCGGCTACGACTCTTCCCTCTTGAGATCGAAGGGTCTGGATTTCTTCAACGGCTTGTGTAGCCGTCGAAAGCAATTAACAAACGAGCCAATGGGAAACCCATCACTTTAGACCCGCATAAACAGATCACGTGTCTGTTGTAATCTCTTGGGGCCAGAGGCGGTTATCACTGCAATGCTGCAGAAAAGAAAGAGACTAAAGGAAAAAAAAACTGGGGAAAGAGGAGAAGAAAAGGGGTGATTAAACATCAGGAGGTGGGAAGGGATTGGCAAAAGACAGTGATGGGGGAAATGCCGGGTGAAGATGTAAGTAAAACAGGAAAATAATTACATGCCAAAGGGAAAAAAGCAATAACTAGGAGACAGAGTATTGGAAAGGAGACTGGAAAGCAAGTGACATTGCAGTAGATAAACACCCACTCTCTTTGTCTCTCTGTCTGTCGCTCTCTGTCTCTCTCTCACACACACACTTATATATATATATATATATATATATATATATATAGATAGATAGATAGATAGATAGATAAATAGATAGATAGATAAGCTAGTTTAGTACAAGTCCATAAGAGATGTAACACTGCGTCTATTAAACTCACTAGACCAGAGAATTATCTACAAGGTTATCTCGTTAACCATCACTCTGCGGAAGATGCTTTATATAAATATTAAATTTATCATAGCTTGACACAAGGATAACATTTTGAGAGTTTTCTTCAGTATCAACCTTTGTGCATTAACTGATGATCACTTACAAAAATGCGTTAAACATCTCTTAGTGGCAAGTGCTTAGCTTGTCAGGCAGAAGGCTAGAATAGTGTAGCACTCTGAGCTGATATAATCATCCAGATGAAGTAAACCTGTGTTATTTATCTGGACGTTTTACTGGCATTTTTCGTCGAGAAATGTTATTTAATGAGTTTTTCCCCATTGGATAAACTAAGGAAAACAACTGGTCAGCATCTTTTGTTGTGTAACATGAATTTTTAAGAAATTCTCTGTTAAGTTTTTTTTTTTTAAGTAATTATTCAAACGAAATTGCCTTCATTAAAGGATATCATAATTCTGTTTTCTGAGAATATCAATGCAAATTATATTCGAGTATTATTGACTATTATAGATATTATATTGATAGGAACATTGTGCTTGTGAAGATGTGATCTTTGAGTTAATCTACGATATAGAGTTGTGTGGTTATGGTCAACATAAATAGAATTATATTTGAATTCGCAATCTTCTGTTGGATTAAAAAAGATTCGTATATTAGCAGCGATAGAATGATATTTTTGATTTTGTAATTAGAGAATTAATTGAATATGTCTGTTGGGGCGACAAAAGATATTTTGTTGGACATGACATTCCTAATAAGGGTTTCGTAGTCTTTAAATAAACACTCCAACTGAAGAGCTTTTTCAAAAATCGTGTTCCACAGAGAAATATGGTGACACTGCAACCAATTGTCTTCTTTGACTTTTCTTATTTAATAAAATCACCAAAACACCAAAAATTAACAAAAAAAAACTGAACAAATACAAAAAGAAAATTTGCCTACAAAGTTCCGACTATTCAAACCTGGAACTAATGTTAATATCAACAAAAACTTACAAAAACACAGAGTTCAACAATTGGAAATGAAACTACTAAGAAAACAAGAAAATTAATCAACAAAAATCTTTTGATTGGTTTTAAGCAAACGTGCATAAAGAAGAATTGCTGCCCAAACACATCCAATATATACTTGTTTATTTGGGCAGCAATCAGAAGGATAAACAATTATATATATATATATATATATATATAGATAGATAGATAGATAGATAGATATCCGAATGTAATGAGAACGAAAATAATATATAAATTTTAATGTTCACAACATTAATTCAGAAGAGGGCTCAATACCGATATGAGAACAATAATTATTTATTATAATTTTTTCATATAGACAAGAGCAATTAACTCACATATATAACTGTTTATTTGAGTAACAATCATCTTACTTATATATATATATATATATATATATATATATATATATATATATATATATAAGTTATAGAAATCTGGATAATCGTTCACAGTTATTCATCGAGTCTAGAAGAATTCTCGACAAAATGAAAGTGTATCTAAATGTAAACAAATGACGTCACACAATCAGGTTCGATTCATGTCGGAGGACGAATATTTTCAATGAAAATTTCTCGGACATTTTTTTCACGAAACAGACCTGTGCAACTTTGTTGTATTTGTCCATTTTACTATTCACTGGCAATTAAAAAAGATTGCGACAAATTAACGTTAAGTGAAAATAAAATATTCATGCTTACATAAATATTACTTGCATAAGTATCGGTTTCTTTTTTTATCTATCTATCTATCTATCTATCTATCTATCTATCAGGTCATCCCATAAGTTCTGTCCGAATTTTAACTTTTTATTAAAATGAATGGAATTGGCAGTGGTTCTCAGTTCAAACCATACAACTGTTCATCGTCATCTTCAACAACTTGGAAAAGTTCCTAAACATGGAAAATGGGCGCCTCATGAATTGTCTGAAAACAACCTCAAATTCTGAGTTGACATCTGCTCTTCTCTCCATTCTCGCCAACTTGTTTCACCTTTTTTGGATAAACTTGTGACTGGCGATGAAAAATGGATTTTTTATCGAAATGTTAAGCGTCGTAGACAGTGGCTTGGTAAAGGGGAAGGACCCCAGCCACAGCCGAGAAGAGAACTTCATGGGCAAAAGGTTCTTCTTTCAATCTGGTGGGATTGCCAAGGAATAATCCACTTTGAATTCTTACCACATAATGCAACAATTAATGCTCAAATATACTGTCAGCAATTAGAGCGTTTGAACCAAGCTTTGAGGAAAAAAAAGACCTGCTCTAGTGAATCGAAAAGAGGTGATGTTTCATCAGGACAATACGCGACCCCACACAGCAAGAATCCCGTCACAAAAGATCGAAGAACTTGGTTGGGAGAAAATTACCCATCCACCTTATTCTCCCGATCTTGCTCCTTCAGACTACCATTTGTTTCGTAGCTTACAGAATCATTTGGAAGAAACAGCTTTTGTAACACAGGAAGAGGTTCAAACTGACATTTGTGAGTTCTTCGAATCAAAGCCAAAAGAATTTTATAGTAATGGAATTAGTAAGCTTGTTAATAGATGGAAGGAAGTCATAGATAATCAGGGAAAATACATTGTTGATTGAATCTGTAATTAAATGTAACATTTGGTCATTTGTTTTCTTTATTCAAAATTCGGACAGAACTTATAGGATGACCTGATAGGAATGAGACAACAAGGATCCTGTCAAGAAATGAAAAATCGTCGTTTTACAAAATAGTGGAATGACAAAGACAGTTTCAGACGACGAAAGCAGCTGATACTCTCCTTGTAAAAATACTGGGGATGGCCGAAGACCATAACTACCTAAGAATAACTATCAAAGATTATGAGAGAGTATCATTTCAAAAAGTCATATAATGATGGCTTTATTTTTATAAAAACACTTTTCTCTGAAAAAGAATAATACCCAATATTTTGTGTATATGTCTCGACTTACTGCATCAGCAAATAACCCTACCCTCCCTTGCAAATAACCCTCCCTCCCTTGCAATATATAAGTTTCTCACCCAGAATGTAGACACATCATAAAACAATTACTGAGTCATAACAATATTGAAGTATTAATGAAATTAAATGAGAAACAATAGTGATTCTATTGAAATACACAATTTCTCACTGTCATTGAATTCGTGTTATGGATTCTTTGAATTCCTCTTTGCATTTTTCTTCAAAGATTCTCGCGTTATTATGCTCTATTGTTTTCCTTTAATATTCTCATCTTCCTTATTTTGAAGTAACATTTTTTTGTTGAATTCATCTACATGTTTCTTTTTGGTGGTGCGAATTTCTGAGATAAATTATTTTTATTAATCCATTATTTATTCAGACAAGTCTTATAGAGTAGGCTGTCATATTGGCTCAATAATTACAGCTGATGTTTTCTATAACCTAATATTATTTTGTGGTAAAAGTATCTGTATTTATATTACCGGTCTTTGAACGAACATGAAATGCTAAGAATTCTAAAACTGATTTTTAACACGTTGCTAGCAGATCCCCCAAACCCAGGTATTTTTTACAGACCTATTTTCGAAGCTCTAAATAAGCCAGAAACCGAACAAAGTTGCAATCCTGATTTTTTTTCGAAGCTGTTAAAAATTTCAGTTTCATGTATCTGAATTCATCTTGTGTGGGTGTTGTGTTTAAAACCTAAACTCCTTTATTGGAGTCTAGGTTCTAAATTTCCTATTAAACGCTAAAGAGAAAAAGAACAATTATGGTGATTATTAATATTGTTCGATTAAAATTTAGGTATAAATTGATTTCTTCTTCTAATTCCCAGAAAAGTTAAGATTTTAAAGAGGATTTAGCGACATATCCGGTTTGGATACCTTTATAACTGCGTATGAGCGAGAGAGGAAGAAAGAAGATGAAGAATTCATCTAAAGAGGAATACGAGTTGAAATCAAAGAGAATCTGATTGAGTAAGAGGGGCAGAGAAACAACAAATAATGAAAGAAGGAGATAGAGAAGCAAAAAGAATGTAGAAGCAAGGAGAAATAAAATAGAGAGATTGAGAGGAATTGATGGAAGCAAAGAAATGGATAAAATAGAAAAGAACCTGAAAGTGTACCTGAAAGTACAAAAAGAAACCGAAAGGGAGTAGATGAATGGTTGATAAGAATAAAAGAAATAAAAAAAGACTACAATAGATATAGCTATATCGATCAATAGATTTCTTTATTGATTTACTGATACATTATTCCTTTAAATCTTAAACAGAAAAATCGAACTCGTATTGAAGAACTTGAGGCTATATATTATAATTGCTGATTAAATTGAAGACAAAAGGTCTTGTTAATTTGATAAGTTTTCCTTACGATTTTTCGATCTAATCATATTAAGTTGAAGCAAATTCCAACTTTGACAACCTCCATTTCCTTGATTATTAATAACGTCTTTGAGAATCGGAGAAGAAATGCTAAAAGACGAACGCATTTTCAAATAGAAGGAATTTTTTTTATCTATGGGGAGTGTAGGGTAAGTTCAACTACCGTTTATAATTTTTAATCTTCAGAAGAATAATTCACTTTGAATTGTTTCAAAAATTTGGTTTTAATTCAATTTCCTTTCTTCTTTTACAGTTGATCAATACAGTTATTTATCCGCTTTAAGTTCATTGCGTTACAGGTCATAAAAGAACGGTATTGTTTGTCTATTCCACACGAAAAAAATGTTTGCGTTTATTCGTATATTCCATGCCTAGTAATTACAAGAAGTTGTAAATCTGTGAAAAATATTATAGATTTAATTTAAAAAAAACCCCCAAAACAAAAAACGATTTCATTCAATATTTCAACAGAACTTGTACACAGTCTTCAATCACTTTCTATTAAAACCACTTTGGTTAGTAAATTGTCAATTATTTTCTTAGAAAGTCTAAAAATGTATTGCTGTAACAAACCATCAATTCCCTACCCTAAGAAATCTACAATAAAAAAATAAATTTATTTATAGCCAGTGTAATCGTAAATCGTCACTTTTCTTGGGTGAAAAATGAAACATAAATGAATAAAAGCCATTTTGACAGTAAATCGTCAGTTCTTTATCTAAATAATTCTACTTCCGGAAATACATAAATATATTTAAGTCCCCTTATCAGAAATTCAAAATTTCTCTACCTGAAGAATTCTACATTCAAAGAAAGATTAAATATAATGGAAACCACTTTAATAGGAAGTCGTCAACTCCATACCTAAAGAATTCTACATTCAAAAATACAAGAAATATATTTAAGTCCCCTTATCAAAAATGTGTCAGATCACTTTCTATATAATTCACCCCTCCAAAAAAAAAAAAAAAATCAATAAATGTATAGAAGCTCATTTGGCAGCTTTTATTTCCTTTTCTAAAGAATTCTACAATTTAATGCCCCCAAAAGAAAATTACTCTCTATTAATCATCTAAGAGGCTATCTTCTGCTTTCCATCAGCATGGCTGATGCTAACCTCTAGGAAAGTATTGCACCTTCTTGTTCTCTGCTGACATGAAGTAAAGATTATATTGAATCTGCTCGGTCTGCTGCTGGGAATGTTGGTTCACTGTGTCGTACTAGACAACTTTTCTTGTCTTTCATCTATCTTACATATTTATAAATCTACCGTTCACCCTTGCTTTGAATATTGGTACCAAATATGGTCTTGTACATATGCTATATATTTAGATATATCTGATAAAATTCAAAAGAGAATCAGCAATGTTACTGGTCCTCATCTGGAACCTCGGCTTCAATCACATTCCCACCGCCATAAAAGTGCTTTCCTCTGCCTTATCTCTAAATACTTTCATAGTAATTGTTCTGATGAAATTTCCTCTATGATACCTAGACTATGAATCTAAGTGTATTTTACCGTTGAATTGGCTAGATGTAACCATAAGTTCATTCCTAACATTTTCTTTTCTCGCACTTCTTGCTTGTAGAACTCTCTTCCGGGTTCTTCATTTCCATCCAAGTTTGATCTTTAAAAATTTTAATTCATCAATCGTTATCTCCTGTCTTTTATTGTTTTCGACACTTAATAATGTTTTCTCTTTTTCTTTTACACTTAGTAACCCTTTGTATTTTAGTCGCTTTATTCCCTTGCTTCGGGTGAAATGATTAAAAAAATCACCAATAAATGTATGGAAGGCTAATTGGTAGCAAAACGACAATTTCCTTCTTAAAGCATTCTGCATTCAAAAACCATTAAATGTACTGAAGTTTTTAAACTTAACTGTAGAAGTTCTTCATATTTACTCAGCAAAATTTACTAATCTGGAGTTGGAAATCAGAATAGAAAAATTGTGTTTAAACCATGAAATTTACCATATGAATTTTTGAATTATCAAGGAATTGAACACAACCCGCTGGTCGGAAAAATACTTAACTATTTTAACCACAACACCAAATCTTCGATTGGATATGTTCTTAGGATAATGTCGAAATGCTTACAAAAATGCTAATCTGTTGGCGTTTGGCAAATACTTATGGTGCAATCTTCAATTGATTCAATCAATTTTAGCAATGCAAATATATGACAAAAGGAAATGTTTTTCCAAAACAGGTGCGGTTTGAATTTTGAATGTTCAATTTTAAACTGATCTACATTGATATATACACTGTCTATCTGTTTGAAGTAAGCTATAATATATGGAAACTGCTGTTTCACCAGAGCTTGTTAACGATATCTGGAAAAGATGGCAGCTCGCTGATATGTTTAGATTCTATTCTGTATCAGAGAATCGGGCGCAACTTCGATCATTAAACAATTTCATTGCAAGTAATGATAAAATACAGAGAAAGATCAATTTCAAATCGTTGAAGATTATCTATATATTATTACGTTATCTATATATTATTACGTTATCTATATATTATTACGTTATCTATATATTATTACGCTTGCACCTACCGGAACCATCACGCAGCATATAATTTGGGCGTAAACAAGTCGCGTGTATCGAAATAAAAACCCATATAAATACCTTACAATTATGGATTTCAGTTCGATTTTAAATAGTACTGGACCCTATTTGACAGAATCGTAGTTTAATTCTAAATAAAATCTTAAATTAACACCATAATTCGATACGAACATTCAGCGTGAATTGTAAACAAACCGATTTCGCCTTTTTTACATTAGTTTAGGTGCATTTTTTAAGATTTAAAAACACAATTCAGTAAGAATTCTCCTCATAAAATCGAGTTTATTGAACTTTATGAATAAAAAACTTTGAAACATTTTGAAATTGTCTTGGTAGGTCTGTTAGAAACGAATATTAACGACAGTTTCGTCGAACGGGTCTATTAACTTTTTTTTGAACACCTGTATATCAGATTTTTAATTAAAAATAGAAACGAATTTCTTCTATTTTTAAATAAAAATCTAATATACAATTTGTCTATAGCATAGTTCCAACTGACTATATATTTCCGTTGTGCCCAGTATTCTCATTGTTTTAAAATTCGCCACCCAAGAAACACTTCAGCACTCAAGTGTCTGGTCAACTGAGGATCAGGAAAAATCTTTTTGTTCAATATGATCTATGATCACCTTACTACTAACAATATAACACTCCCTTGACTGGCATTGCTGCAACACATATGAAAGGTGGTAAACTCTTCACAGTATATTCAAGCTTCCAATTCCTTTGATTGAAACAAGTGTGTGCAATGTTCCACCAAATTCTGATTCAGGAAACATTCTTAGGCGAGTAAAAATCTTCATTATTAACGAAGCTTCAGTGATACTAGCTTCTGCTTTGAACAATATAGATAATTGTTTAAGAGATATTATGAATTGTGATAGTATATTTGATGTGAAAATTGTCGTACTAGGACAAGATTTTAGACAAGTTCTTCCAGTTTTGCTCTCAGAGTTCCTCCTGCACCTGTAGTTGATGTTTGTCTCAAAACGCGCATCTATGTGGGATAATTTTCACCAAATGCAACTTAAGCAAACATGAGAAAAATGCCAATGAAGAAGATTTTTCTAGGTGCCTAGTACAACTTGGAAATGGATTTAATCAAAACTCTCTTGATAATCTCGTAGAAGATACTATTGATATTCCTGAGGCATGCATATGTAACAATTCTTTGGTATTTAATACAATTGTACAGCAGAAGAAATGAAAACGAGTGATTTTATCCCTTAAAATTCGTACTGCTTGGCAGTAAATGAAACAATTCTAAGTAGATTGCCCACTGAAACTAAGACATATCTAAACATCGACTCCCTAACTTCTGATAATAAAGAAGCTCAGAATAATCGCATGGAGATTATAAACAGTCTTACACCTTCTGCAATGCCTCCCCATAGCCTTAACTTAAAAGTTGGAGTAATTATTATGCTTCTAAGAAACATCTCTATAACACAAGGTCTATGCAAAGGAACTCGCTTGGAATTTCTTCAGCTCCACACGAATAGCATCGAAGCATCAAATATGAGTTGGTCTCACTCTCAGACGAGAGTACTAATTCCAAGAATCAAATTAAAACCAACCGATGAAAGCATTCCATTTGTTCTGCATCGGACCCAGTTCCCGGTTCATCTATCCTATTCTATGACAATCAATTAAGTACAGAGGGGAAAAAAAGTCGATAGATTTGGCATACAATTGCCGTAGCCATACTTCACTCATGGGAAAAAATTCGTTAGAAACAGAGAAAAGGGTACTGGACTGTTACTTGTTATCTGTCCTGGAAACGAATGCTGGAAAATCTCTTCAAAGCAGAAAGATAATTAGGATAACATGGACCGAACATGTGAGCAAAAACGAGGCTCTGGAGAAAATGGAAACAAAAAGGAAACTTTTACTAATCACCAGGAAGAGGTATGTAAAATTTTCGGGACGCGTAATGAGGAAGGAGGACTTGGAAAATCTGATACTCACTGGAGAGATTGAGGGAAAGAGAGACAGGAAAGCAGCCCGTGGCATAGTTAATGGACTTGAGTAAATGGATGGTTGACCAAGGTTTGGGAGAAATATAAAAAGAAAAAAAAACTTATTAAGAGTTGCGTTGGACAGTGAGATGTGGATGACAAGATGATCTGCGTCCTGATCCGGGAACAGGGTTCGATGCAAAAAGAATGGAATGTTTGGATTAAGTTTCATTATTAGAATCAGTATTCTCGTCTGAGAGTGAGATCTACTTGTGATTGATTCTGTTTTACACGCATTGCCATAGAGTCCAATCTCCTTGGTGACATTTTCGAAGAATTGACGTTGCCTCTTTTAGATGGTCAGTCAGTATCACTAGGTCGTCAACATATTCAGCATCAATGATATTCTCGGCTGGATAGCGTCTGCTTTTTTTGTTCAGTGAAAGTGAAGCCAAGTTGTCTTCGGATTCGAATGGGATGTTTACATCCTTTGTATTAAATTTGATTCTTAGAATCACTATTGTCGTCTGAGAATGAGATCCACATATAATTGATTCTATTCTACCTGCATTGACATACAGTTAAATCTCCTGGGCGACAGGAGTGACGTTGTGTCTTTTTGATGGTTAGTCAATATCGCTATGTCGTCGTCAACATAGTCAGCCTCAGTGATCCTCCTCTAGCTTTTTTGTTTAGCGTCCGTGAAACCAAGATGCAAATTATTATTTAGGGCTTTTCTCACCACATAATCATGACAGATTATGTAGAGTAGGCGCAAGTGTTTCTTATTGTAGGACTTCTGTATTAATATCAAAAACTGTGTCCCTATCAAGTGAGTATTCCATAGATCTTATGAACTGATACCGCATCCTGGTGGTATCTGTAGTTTCCTTCGGCATGTATAAGTATTATTTCTTTCATCTTCCCACTATGAATGCAGTCAAATGTCTTAGAAATTCAACAAACAGGAGAGTGGTTGGAAAGCTTTTGGATTGTGTGCCTTCCATGATTCGTCGAATGGTAAGAACCTGTCCTGATTTGTTGGTACGGAATGCTCAGTATTGCATCAATTCGTTCAGCAACCTCAGTTTGTAGATTTTTGCTGCAATGTTAATGAGATATTACGATTGGCAACGGCAACAGGCACTCCTAAGTCTATTTGTCTACAGGGTCTTGAATGTAGTCGCTGTTGCAAAGTTCTAGAATGACATGGTGGAATTCATCTAGTTTCTATATTTCAGTTGGTATCTCGTTGAGTCCATAGTCTTTCCCATTTTGGATGCTTTTTACAGCCTTCTGTAGTTCATCTTTTGTAAATATACCATTCTTGATCTTAAGCTCTTCTGTAAAGATAGAAACTATCTCTTCTTCAGAGATCTGGAATGGCTTACCAAGGAAATCTTAGAGGGTCTTATTGCCACAGTATTAGCCGTCCCTCTTGGCTGTAAGCTTTCAACTTGGATCTATTACTGTCTCTACCACTTATTTTGTTGATAGTTTTCCAAGCAACTGCGGATTTCTTGTTGGTAACAGCAGTTACAATGTTGTTAATCAGGAAGATTCAACCGTGCCGAACATATCTGATTAGTCGAAGAGGAAAGGATCTGATCTGGAGTAGCATTCATACATTCTAAACATTCCTTCCCAAAAAATAGAGGAGTTAAGGAAGTCAAGTACATCTACACAAAAACATATGATATACATACATATACTCAGGACAAGGAAGTGTAGTCTTCTGTTTACCACCTCTTCATATATACACACACTTGTCCAACAGATCCAATTTGATGAGACGTTTCTCGTTTTTACTTGATTTCCTTTTCTATCTCTTTCTAATTTTAACTATTTCGCACACGTTATCTATCAAGTGAAGATATCTGGCTTTGCTTGGACTGCGCCTACATCAACGCTGTTGTGGAAAATGTCCTGAAATGACGCATGGCTTCTAGCAGATGACTGTAAACAAATATGTATCAACTTCAGTCACCAGAATACAAAACATCCCCTATATATATATATATATATATATATATATACAGAGAGAGAGAGAGAGAGAGAGAGAGAGAGAGAGAGAGAGGAGAGTGTTTAAAGTTGATATATCCGTCTTATCCTTCAGGCAAAACAGGCTCTTCCTAATAAACACTTCGTCTCTTTCATCTTAAATTTAATCATATAACCCGCTTTCAATTGACCAACGCGGGATCAGCAATCGCTATTATAGTCACTCCATTAACAAACGAGAACTTTCTTTTAATCCAGGTAATCAGTTCCGTATGGCGCATATATTACAAACGTGATGCTTCAAGGTCATTTGATATCTCATATGACAATATCAAAGGGCTTTCCTTTCAAGAATGTATAAGTCCTATATGCTTCTTCATTTATGTGTTGGACGAAGTAGATCATGTTAACATCAGACTGGGAAAAGCCTGGGGAGCGTTTAATGAAATGAACAAAATCTGGAAATCAAATCTAGCGGATAAATTGAAGAGAAACTTTTTCATAACTACAGTAGAGTAGTTAATTATCCTGGACAATAACAACCAAACTGGAAAAGAGGTTAGATGGTGCTTACACACGAATGCTTCGATCAGCACTAAACAAATCATGAAAAGATCACCGAGCAAAGAAAGAGCTCTATGGCAACATACCTCCCATCTGCCAATTAATAGGCCAACTGAGACTAAGGTTTGCTGGTCACTGTTGGCGTAACAAAGAAGAACTAGCTGGAGACGTTCTAACTGGATACCATTCCATGGAAAAAAAAAGACAACAAGGTCGGTCAAAGAAAATGTACTTTGACCATCTGATTGGATATATGGGATGCAGACTGGATGAGTTTCCATATGCAATGAACGACATGAATGGATGAAAGCAGCATGTCATGGAATGCCGAGCTAGCTTGACATGATGATGAAACAGACTATCGCCACACGGTGTTGACCTCAATATTGGTCAATATATAATGGGTGCGGTAGATAAATTTTCGTCTAAATGACGCAAATATGAAAATAACTTTAACATCTCATTTTAACGGATATATACACCAAAATTACACAAAAATATCTTGAAATACTAAAGAGAAAATTTATTCAATAAAGTCACCACTAGCTTCAACCACGTCCTTCAGACGACTTCGGAATCTCCTGCAACTGTACTAGACGGTCTCTTTGCTTAAATTGATGAATACTGCCATAATCCTTGCCTTCAGTTCATCTTTGGTGTTAGAAGGCGTTTTGTTGCTCTTTCGCTTAACTGCGTCCCACACATAATAATCAAGGGGGTTGCAATCTGGGGAGTTAGGTGGCCAGATGTAAGGGGTGATGTTGTCGCAGCAAATGTTTGACAGACATGCTTGGGTTCTCCTTCATGTGTGACATGGAGCAGGGTCCTGTTTCCAGACATAGGGTCTTCCTGCAGCCACCTCGTAACCCAGGGCAACTCTACCTCCTCAAGGCATTTGATGTAGGCCTTTGTGTTATTCGGGTCTACTTTTCTTATCAGAATAATAAAAGTGTCTTTTCCTAGCTGCCGTACTTTCGTAATCACCATTAGACTCGTCAAACTCTTTCCGAATTCTCTGCAGATTGGCACCCAAACATTCCAAAATATTCGTATTGGAATTTCTTGTGCGAATGCCAGCAATGCAGCATGCCGTTTCCAAACTTCTGGCGGAGTGAATTGTTTCATAGTTCTTTTTTTTTTTTTTGTCCAACTGACCCTACTATACTGTGCAGTCTACAGAATCAAAAACAAACAACGTGCATGTGCCAAATTAAAAATATAAAATGGTGACACAAATGTTGATCTATCTATATATCTATCTATCTATCTATCTATCTATCTATCTATATATATATATATATATAGATATCTATCTATCTATCTATCTATCTATCTATCTATTATCTATATATATCTATCTATATAGATAGATAGATAGATAGATAGATAGATAGATAGATAGATAGATAGATAGATGTGTGTGTATGTGTGTGGGGGGAGGGCTATGAGACATTGACACAATCTGGTGTCATCGGAAAAACATTCACTTTATTAACGCAACATGTCAAGTAAAGATTTCCCATTATATTTTTCATACTGGAGGATGTTTCCTTCCACATACACATGCACACACTCATATATATGTATATATAATTACAAATTTTAGATAAAATGAAAGCAAAAAAAAACCCCGAAAATATTTCCATTCGGTAGTATAAGTTATATAATGTAAGAATCAAGTGAAACCTTCACTGCAATTAATATCGGGGGATCTATTTTAACTTATTAATACTTACCAAACCATTTGGGCGACGGTAAGCATTAATCAGTTATTGGTAGAAACTTATAATACTTTAAAAAAACAAAAAACAAACCCTATAACTAATATTAAAACATTTAAGAAAAAGCTCAATTGAATAATGGATTTTAATTTTAATTCATCCTGAATTTTACAATGAACATACAAGGTTTAATGGATGAAAAGAATATCATCAGTTATCACAGAATAACAAAAGAAAAAGATTTTTTTGTTAATTAACCGTAAATAAGTTATTTATCGCAAATATTTATTCACCCCAAGAAAGTATGAAATGAAATCAAAGTTTGTTTTCTTATTAAATTTTTGGAACACTTTTGAAATTATAAATTTTCAATAAAATTTCTTTATCTTATTTCGCAATAACCCTCACATATGATAAATGACCAAAAATCAGGGAGTTATTCCCATTTCGGTCGGATGATATTCGAGGTACTGACAAGGAATTTTTTATTTTTTAAAGAAAGAAAAACCTTTGTTTTTGGCTTGTTTATTGGGGTGAGTGCGAATGTAGACCGTACACTTAGAAATAGCGCACCTGAGTCGCCCACATTTGGGGCGTTCGCAAAGCTCAACCCAACCAGAGTGCAAAAGAATCGTCTCGCTCTGGGAGATTTTGGTGAGAATTTTAGTAAATATAAATTCTTTTTATTTTTGAGGTGTGTTAACAGAAAAAATCCAAGAAAAGTAATTCCTCTTTTCGCTCAAGAACTCAAGAACACACACACACACACACACACACACACACACACATATATATATATATATTATTTGTTTACTTTGCTATGCAACTGAAATAAACAATTGTTTTGTGGTTGTGCTAACGTGGTAAGGAATACTTGTTAGTCTAATAAACCATAACTGAAGATTTAGTCAATAATGTAAAATCATTATTTGCAGATCCACAACGTGTCAGGCGACGTACCAGGCAACATATCAGTTACTCATATTAGTCCATTCAAATAGGGAATAAATAAAGAAAAGGTATTCTGTTGTTTGGAGAGTATCACATGCCACAAGAATACGCCTTTAGTACATGTAAATAGAAATGAAAATGATATATATTTCCACACTACCGAAAACAATTGATTTAGAAGAAAACCCCAATAATTCTAGCAAAGGGCGATAACAGTTAATGAACTTCAGAAAACTAATTATCTGAAAAAATGTTTTAGCAATAATGAGATTTTATGAATTTGTGTTTATTTTCATTCCAGTGAATGACGGTAACACATTCATTTAAATATGTTGTTTCGAGCCGGAATAGTCTTGCTGAATTCTGTAGTAAGGTATACGGTTCGCTCCTGGCTATCTCTCTGTAAACGATTCTCGGCGTCAGTAAATATGTCATTCTGGAGAGAGGAGTTCATCTCCCTAACACCCACCTTTTCAGTCGATACTTTTTCCAACATGGTTCCACTTCCAACGTTTCTGTCGGATTGCATTTTCACTTACTCTGGTGGTGTATTGTAATATTAGGTTTAGGACTAGGTACTTAAAAGGTATCGTGAAGTATGTCCATCGGAGAATTACATTGTACTTGTTGATTATTCTGTGACTATTTAGACCTTAATTAGCTTATATCTCTTCTGTGCTGAAATCGTCCCCCTTCGATAATGTACATTATGCTACCAAAACGTCGAATATTTTTTCTTCCTACCAATTTACCTTTCCGGCTTTAAATCTTTTAAAGAAAACTTTATCGCCGATCTTAAATGATCTGCTCCTTTCGAATTATCGACTTTTTTTATTCAGTGGCAGTAATTTTCTTAGCAAACATGAGCTCTGATATTTTCGCGGTGACGTTTGCATTTGACGTCATTCGATATACTCTCAAAAATTCTTGTAATACCATTTCTTCGGCTTTCAAGCCTTTAGGTTTTCTTAATGCCCTTTTGAAGGTGTCAACAAACCATTCATATCGGATGATAAATCGGCGTTGTCAAATGTTCAACGGCGTAGTTTTTGCTGAAATTTTCAAACTCACTAAACTAAAAGTAAATTGAGTTTTATTATACCACACTGTTAGGTACACCAAACCTTGCAAAAAATTTGCCTAAGAATTTAATCGATATTGTGGTAATAGGTCGTTTACACTTTAATATCTCTGGCTTTTTTCTGAAACTGTCGACTGTTGTTATATAGTATTAAGCATTTAGTGGTCCAGCAAAGTCCATATGTAGTCTTATCCACGATTTATTAGTGTTAGGGCATGCCTGATAATTTATACGTGGTGATTTTACTGCTTAATTACAACCATTACATTTTATAACTGTATTTTGGATAACTTTGTCTAACTTTGAGCAATAAACGTAACTTCTCACCAGGGACTTAATCCTCACTGTTCCCGGATGTCCTACGTGGAATTCTTTCAAAATCCTTTTTTGTGGTGATAACGGTATCCACGTACAAAAATACTTCATCACAAATAGAAAAAAGCTGTATTATTGTTACCATGTTTCATTTAATTTTAATCCATTTCGACTTAACGCTCTTCATACTTTTTTTAATAAACGTATCATTTTTAGAATGAATTTTGATATCGTCTTTCGTGATCGCAATTCTTTAAACTGTTACACACCGGGCTTTTAATTTCGCTTTTGGATTCCATCGAAGAAATCACGGTATCATAGTTCAATAAAATCGTAGTTCAACACTGTAGTCTTTTTGCAGTATGTGTGGGAATCCCTTTCTTAAAACTGAATATCCTTAATAATGGACGATGATCAGTTTCCATTATTAATTTTCTTTTTAATATCATCCTGTGAAATATCTTTACAGAAAAAAAAAACTATAGCAAGCACTTCATTTTCAATTTGACTATAGCATTTTCCTATATTTATCAAACTTCATGAAGCGTGGGCGATTGCTTTCACTGTACCGTTTTCGACTTTATAGCCAATTACTTCTCCTATGTTGTATTCACTCGCCTCCGATGCTATTATTATATGTCGTTGCGGGTCGTTATTTAATTCCTTCAAAAGCTTTTTGAGATTCCGGCAAACACTTCCATTTCGTACTCTTCTTAAGTAAGGATTTCAGAGGTGCTCGCAATTTGTACATATCTGGTACATTAATATTTTAATAATTTGCTAATCTGAGAAATGACTGTAGTGCCACCAAATTTGTCGGGAAAGGCATGTCTTTCAAGGCACATGCTATAACAAGATCTGGTCTTCTTTTTTCGTCGATTATCTGACCTAAATATTTAATATTATCCATAAAAAACTGATATTTCTTCTCACTGAGAAACCGTAATAACGAAGTTTTTCATGCTGTATTTTCGTAGCGCTCTTAATAAGTATAGCATTTGTCTAAGCGACGGTACTGTCTAGTTCAGTCAACATCGTACCCATTATTGGCTGGAAAATACCTGCGGTTATTTTTAGACCGAAGTGTAAACTTCTAATCTTGTAGAGACCTTTATGTGTATTAATAGTCAAATACTTCTGGCAATTCTCATCTCAATTGAAGATATGCTTCTGACTGGGCAAACAAATTTACCACCATTTAATTTGGCAAATATATCCTCTGGAGTTGGTATGGGATTTCATATGGTAGGAGACATTCAACTCAATTGAAAAATCTGCACATAAACAAATCTTATTATTTTTCTTTCTAATATAAACTGCTGACATGGCCCATTCTGAATAATCTATTTTTTCAATAACTCTGCAGTTTTCTAACCTATCAAGTTTGTTCTTAATAAACTCCAATGCAGCAAAAGGTATAGTTCTTTTAGGCTTAAATACTGGTATTAGATTTTCTTTTAATTTAAAAAATGCCTTTGACTTTGTACATTTTCCCAACTCTTCTGAGAAAATATTAGTGAATTATTTTTTTAGTTTATTCAGCTTTTCTTGTGTTGAAATTTTTTTCTATGACGAATAATTCTTACACGGAATAAATTAATCGGTTAATTCAATAGTTTAAATAATTTTAGCCAATCGACGCCTACTTAATTTGAGTTAGAATTTATTAATACGTAAACATCTGCTTTTTTTTCATTTTTCCCGGCAAGAGAGAAGTTACACTTAATTTTCCCAAGAAAAATTAATTTCTTGCTTGATAATTGTCTTGCAAATTTTTCGGGGTTTTTTTTTCAAGTTAGGCTTTCCAATTCTGTTCTAAGTTTGTTCATTAATGATTGTAATATCGCTACCAGTGTCTAATTAAAATCTCATCGTAGCGTTATTCATTGTTACTGTCACTAATTTTCTACTATTTGGACTTTTTTAGCTGGAAGTACTACTTTCAGCAAGTTAATTTGTGTATTTCTTTTGCTTTTCGATTTGCAATACCTTCATTTTTTTACCAGTTTTTCCACATTTTTGCTTTTAAATGGATTTGCTTCTGAAATTAACTATAGCATGGGTTAACTTTGGCAGTATTTTTCTTTTGATTCTATTATCTTTTTTCGACCTACTTGTACTTCTGACATGTCATTTTGTTCGATTTTCGCTGTATCAATTTGAAAACTTTTGGCACTCTTCCGCGACACTCTATATCGTGAACTTTGATTCCTGCTCAAGTTTTGGAAAGATTTGAGAACGTATTTTCGCATTGTTGCTCGATGTTAGAACTTTAACGAAGATTAAGCATTTGGATCTCTCTGGGGAGAGTTCATCCAGTTTAAATTTATCACACACACGATTGACTTGTATGTGTAAAAAAAAAATATTTTCGTCATTAGTAAGTTTCAAGCACAGCCAACGTGTATGAAAAGTGGATTCTTTTCACCAAACATTTTTGATAATAACAACACTGTTCCGCTAAATGGCATTATTTCTGGAGTATTCGACAAAATGAAATTCAGATATTTTTCATGTTCAGCGGAGGAGAATTTTCGTAATAGAAGACGTACATCCTTGATATTTTTCTCTGAAAATGGACTCGTACCTTCTGAAGAACGATAGGAATGTAACGTTTTCTTCTGGTAGATAATTAAATTCCGGTGAAAATGAAATTCATGCATTACCTTTTCTTTGATTTTTCCAGCATTGTCTTCAGCTGTTCTCGATATTCAATCTGCTCCCGCTGCATTTGTTATGATAGTTGGTGAATAATTATCCTCAATTCTTCTATAGTGTATTATTTTCGTACATGTAGTTCTTAACTAGGAATAAAAAAGTTTTATCCTAATAGCAGTATGTCATACATCCTTGGAATTTATCGACTTCCGCGTCATCCTATGGATATACACGAACTCCTTGAATTTTTTACTTTCTTCACCAGCTATTTATGTTAAGCGAGAAAAATTCTTTTTCTTGTGAATTTGAATCCTCGTCACCACTATTATGTCTTCATTCCATTGAATTAATACAACACAACCATGAAATATAATATCACTTGGAGTCGACGTAGTTTTACTGAATTCTATAGTAAGGATATAAGGCTAGCTCTCTGCTGGTGATTCTCGGCATCAGTAGATATACTATTTGGAAGATTCCGAGTCATCTTCTGGAGAGGCATCTTCATCTCCACAAGAAAATTTCAACTAACAGTAATACTAACAGTGAATTAATGCTGGATGTTACCATATAAGGAAAAAGCTTTTTCGCCTTTACCATTACCATTCGTAGAATTCTAAACAAATTAATGGCAGATATGGCAAGTAATCATTTATAATCTCATTTCGACTTATTCTTCTCCAAATTTAATTTCATGCTCAATTTTTTAAAACGTGTTCATAATAGCAATGGCAAATATTTGCCATCGCGAAAATACTTAAGCTTAAGGTTGGCATATAATTTCATCAAGGAAATAAAATAATACTGTATGTGTAACGCAGTAATATACACTTTCTTTAAATGATAAAATGCAGCATTTGAAAGAAATCACATCGGAGGCCACCAGAGAATAAAATTAAAGAGTCCTAATCATAGGTCATTACCATTTGACTTTGTTAACTCCAATCGCAATTTTTAAAGGAACTGGGCTATAAAAAAAAACAAAAAAACTGATTTATTTTATCGGCATATTCTGTGAATGAATTACGTTTCAGTAAACTTTGATATTCAACGTTTTTAATTAAGATTAATTTCAATAAGTTTAGTTTCATTTTAAGCACCAAATATTAGCATGCCAGTGTTTCATTTTATATAATTAAACTTTGAAAGTTTTAAATGTTGTGTCTTTTCCGATGTGTGCTTGCTGAGAGCGGGGTTTGATTAAAAATCTGGTAACGTTATTCTTTCCCGAATGAAGAAGCAAAAAAGAAAAATGGATTTTAAGAGAAAAGGAATTATCCGTTACAGAAGAGTTCGAAGTATTAATTGAACAGGCAACGAACTTCCATGGTAAAAAGAAGAAATAAAATAGAAAAGTAGAAAGATTTGCAATGCCATTGGCAGGCTGGTGCCGTTGGGGGCCCGAATCACTGCTGAAAGAAAGCAGCACAAAATAATAATTAAAAATAAAACGGCAACAAAAGTATGATTTAAAAAGTTTATAATAAACAAAGCGCAATAATTAAAACAATGATTTTCATTTTGTTCTCTTCGTTGAAACTCTTTGATTATAACTTCCACATTTCGTCTCCTTTCTTGATAGAACACTTCTTAATTTGAATATTAGGAAGTCCATGTCAGATCAGTGTGTATAGTACTGTTTTTCTATATAGCCATCTTTCCCCACTGTTTACAAAAAATAAACCTTTACCTATTTTTGTAATTGAGTTATCAAAACAACAGTAGAAAACCCGAATTGGTTTAACAATTTTATTACCCTTTTGTGCAGGGAAACATAATGTAGAATAGAAACTAAGGAAGAGAATGTTTAGCTGTTAAAGATCAACTTTTTTCGGCAAAAGCTACTGCTGCTACTGCTCGTCCTGATACTCATCTTTAATGTCTTTCGTTCGACGGCTGAGTCTAAACTTGTAGGGAAATATTCTCCCTCACAGTAGTTACTAATTCTCTCTCTCTCTCTCTCTCTCTCTCTCTCTCTCTCTCTCTCTATATATATATATATCTATATATATATATATATATATATATATATTTTGAACAATAAGAAAATAGAAAAATTAAAATCTTTAGACATACTGGGTTGTAGATTAATATTCTTCCGTTTTTTTTTTTTTTATTATTATTATTCCCTTTAGATTCCTCGACTAGTTTCGACCGAAATGGCCATCATCGGAGGATATATATATATATATATATATATATATATATATATATATATATGTGTGTGTGTGTGTGTGTGTGTGTGTGTGTAAAACAAAAACAACAGTAGAAAACCGGAATTGGTTTAACAACAAGTTTATATAACTCTTAGTACAGGGAAACATAAATTCATAGAAACTAATGAACAGAATATTTCACCAAAAGCTACTACTGCTACGACTCATTTTGCTACTCCTCTTGATGTAGGCGTATTTTTATGTTTTTCGTCTGACGGTCGAATCCAAATTGCAGGGAAAATATTCTCCCTCACAACACCTATATTTTTTCTTATTCAATATTTGTTTCTGAATCGTTTCTAAATAATTTCCCCAGTTTATTTTACTGAGTGACAGCGTTTAGTCTGCCACCAATTTTTAAAAAGATTTCTTTATTGATATATTCTCTGCTGAGAGTTAACCTAAATCCATCTACAACATAATCTTCATGAGGAGAAAATGGATACTGCCAAATAAATTCCCTGCTTCTTAAAATATCATGAGAGACAAGATGGCAGTAAGTTATCCTGGCTATATGACGAGAGAGTCTTATTTCATTATTAATCGAGGCAAAATAGTGAGTTCAGTTTTTCCATATATATATATATATATATATATATATATATATATATATATATATATATATATATATATATCATTGAGTCAAACCTAAACTCTATCCATTCTATAACTTGTCAGAAGTAGGAATTTATTAATATATCAAGTGAAAATTATTTAAGCGGGAAATCAAATCCTCAATAAGTTTTTTCTTTATTCAACGAACTCATATTATTAGATACTTTCTGATTGTTAGCTGAAGTTCCATTGTAAGTCTTATTCTCCATAGAGCATCACATCATCTACCCAGTTCTGTTTGTAGCAATGTGATATCGTCGTTGACGAAGGCTGAACACTGCGTGTTCTTTTGCTTGCTAGGCATTATAGAAGACACATCAGAAAGGATTCTATGTGGTTGCGAAGTTCACGTCTTAACAACTGATTTTGTTCTTTAAGCATGACCTTAGGACGGAATTAGATTAGGATTAGGACGGAAAGACGGTGGCTCCTTCCAACAGAATTTGGCAAAAGGTGGGTGAGTCTTGCGTGTATCTGTCGAGTAAGAGGGGACGATTTAGAGTGGCACTTTGTTGCCGGTTAGGAACTAGGAATTTGTTCTGTCTGGATTGAACATTCTCAACCCAATCCAAATTTTTTTTTTTAGTTTAGGATTGTTTTTGTCTTCAGTTTCTTGTTTGAAAGTTTACTTAGCTAGGTGATGTATGTTCATTAGCCTCTTTTATTTTTGTCCCTATTTTTCTTTCGTTTAATTTCCCCTCTCTTTCCCCCATTAGATGAACGGAGATGTCAGTTTTCTGGTAGATGCGGGACACTTTTAGTATTTCAAGTGTCGTTTTTCTTATTTTTTGATAAGACATCAAATGGATGAGTGTGTGTTTGGATGAGTGGTTGGATGAATGATTGTATAAGTCCCTAAGTTCTGCATTAATTTCGTCTAGTTAACTGATGTTTCTGTCTCAATTAAGGTTTGTGGCGGGGTGGAGGATATTAGTAACACAATTTTGTTTAGTTTCTTGAAAATATATATTAAGATACATTGTAAATACATATTGGGGTTAGATTTTTTGTTTTATTTCCCTCCCTCAGACAAAGATTGTATATATGAGGACTAGATAGAACTTCATAGAAGTATTATGGTGGCTGTAGTAAGACTGGTAAATAAGAATGTGTTGTTTTGGTGTAAAGAATATTGTGGTATGTTTGAGTCAGTGATTGCGGTTAAATAAGTTTGATTATAAAACAGAGGAAGACCATTCTTCCTTATCCTCCCTCTGGCCTTGTGCCACATATTTTGTATTTTATACAAAATAAATATCGTCCATAATATACTCTATTATAATTACAATTGTGTATCCTTTTATTTATATCTTTCGTGTCACGCTCTATAATGGCAAGGGAGGTTAACTTTATTAAATTTATGATTGCCAGTAATAGTTATTGTTATTTAGACAAAATTAGTTCCCTAGAAAAATGAACAATTCCCTTACTACTACGTTTCTTAAATTTGCAAGCTTATTTTTCTCAGTCTTTCTTGCAAGGAATTCAGATAACCTTGTCTACTGAGCAATTATGTTGCTTCAACTTGGTCTTCAGATTGTCTTTGTCGTCACCGTCTTTGTCATTATGTCGGTTATTCTGTTTTTACTTTTTCTGATTTTCCATTTCGAGTCAATCTTATATTAAACACATATAGTTTTTACATGAAAAGATATTGAGTAAAAAGTGATTTATATAAATGCCAGGAATAATCAATGAATCATAGCATGTGAACGTCTAAAAATATAAAGAGAACAATTTAAACGGTTCATTGGCTTCTGTTTTAATTATAAATTCTCAATCTCTGCTTTATTTGAATCCCAGTAAATTGTTTCAATACTTTTTTTTCATTGCATCTCACGAAAGAAAAAAAAATTCTAACAATTGCCGTCATTTTCGATGGAACAAGTACACTAGTATTCTGATTATTCATATATCGGATGTCTCGTGACTTAAATCTTTTACCAAAGCCGATCAACAAGTAAAACCCTAGAACATATTTATTAACTGAATTCTGATCTAAAAGTTTTTCTTTTGTATAATGTTTGTGATTCTAGTAGTGAATTAAATGCCATGGCGAGGATTGGTTTGGTTAGTTTCGTTTGGTTTGTTTTATTTTACGGTTTATCAACCTCAATGCCGACAAGATTTTATTGCTGGTAATATTTTTTTCAAGAATGTATTGCTGGTATTAAAACCTATTTTTGCACTTTCATAGTGTTTTGAGCCTAGTTTGGGGGTTAACTCTTCGCCCATAGCTGGGACCCAGCAGGTGTTATCACCCCCTAGAGTGAACCTGGTAACGCCAGCCATTAAGAGGTGGTTCCACGCTCCTCAAAACCTACTGATCAGAAGACTTACTGATGTTGCTTATCGTCTTACCTAATATTTGTGCAAAAGAAACGTGTTTTAATCATTAGTCTGCTGTTAACCTATAATATACCCGTCAGTTACAGTGGCTAGTAGTCCCTGCGGCAGATGCTGGCTCTGGCACATTTATGTTTGTTCAACACCCACAGAGACAATCAGACAACTACTGGACAGTAATTACATTTTCTAGATATTTTCTACATATATATATATATATATATATATATAGACGGCGATATTTCAGAAAATTGCATTCTGTTATTCTAAATGCATCAGAATGAGCCAACGTCAACAGACCATTTGCAATGCCCCCTAGCAGAAAACGAATGATGTTTCTTTCTTTCTTTTTTTTCTCTAAGTCTCATTTTTGTAACTTTTTAATCTTCGAAATTAAACAGAAAAACAATCATTAATATTTGTTTATTTGTGCTTCATCGATATTCAGTTCAGACACTTGTTCTATCGAAGCAAAATTCATTTCCCCGACCGAACCGTGTTCTTTCTATTCGATTTATTTTCTTTTGACATTTGATTTTTTAAAAATTCTCTGAATGCTGTTTTCTCATATTCCAGTCACACTCTTTTGTTTTAATTCGCCATTTCACTTGCTATATTGCAATATCATTTCGGCCAGATTTTATTTGTAAAGAAATAAAACAGAGACATGTTTGTAATAATATTTGTAATAATGTTTGTAATAATGTTTTCACAATATAATGGTTCTTACTCGGTGCTTTTTAACTTTGTCCTTTTATCAAACTTAACTATGCATAATTTTTAACGTTTTCAGATTATAACGATATAGACACGCGTAGGTACATCAGTAACTCTGTATCCTATTAATGAAGATATTTTGAAATTTAACTTCCTTGTCAATGCACTTAATTCAGTGGAGAATATTAACCACATAGACTGGACATTATACAGTGGATATTTCAGTTAAGAATTCAGTGTATTAGTAAAACGAGTGTGAAACAAACGTTCATCATTGATTGAATGATGTCTATTTTACAGATTATCCGCCCTTTATAGATTAGTTAAAGACATATATTTTTGGATAAATGTTAGGTGATAACAATGAATTTTAAAGTTACAAGTCCTACTATCGCTGAAGGGAAAAGAAATTGATTCATAGCCTTGCCAAGCATATTTGCGCGTAAGTGAATGCAATGGAAGCGACTGAAATTCGAACTTGGCTCTTCAATTTCTCATCCTGCGCCGCTACACCACTGGCAAACAAATGTTAAGCGGAAATCGGTTGTTGTCGTTTTTGCTTCTCAAACATATTTAATGCACGTTTAGGTAACTCGAACACACTGACTAACATCTTTCATATTCACCCAATCGTTGGCATAAATTGTTTTCCCGTGCACGGTCTGTTTAGTGTCAAAATTCTATCATTCATCGCTGCTTTATACGTAAATCGAACGTAACGCTCATGGTAAACAAACGCTGTTACTCAATACAGTTACACAGCAAAATGACTTGAAGTACGTGAGACTTCATAATCACTCGAATACATATTCAAATATCTGTTTATATCCCTTATATTAGCGACGTTATGTAGTAGGATATTTATTAATCAACCTTCGTTCATTCCGTTCACACAAATTCCCGCAAACGCAATGTTGCAAATCTATCGCTACCTTATCGCTGTTTCAAGAGCAAGTGTTTAAATGAAACTCCATTCTTAAATTCCACTAATTCAAGATATTTACAATTGGGCTATGCCATGCCGCTTCCACGCAGTTGGATCACCCTCATTTCTTTCGGATTTCAAAGCTAAGCAGATAGTTCCACTTGACTGCTTTTTTTCCCCAAGAACTGTTATTTTGTGGATGCTTCCTTGAATATCTTAACATCTTCAAGTCTAGCATTAATTCTCATCTATCCTCGTAATCTGCATTTCATACCGCTTCCTATTTTATTCCTATCATTCACTCCTCATCATTATCATTTTAACAGTAACCTTCTACATTCTACCTTGAGTATCTCTCGAGCCTTGTATTGTGTAAAATTTAGTTTAAAACACAATATATAGGACGTGCGTTTCTTGAGAGTATAATACAGTAAAATATAGTTGAATGGGCGCTCTGTGATTACATCCTCACTCTAATCTATAATTATTCTACCCAATCAAAACTGAATATTAATGTACCTTACTCCAAATATGAAAACAGGCCATGAGGATTTCTTAATCTTCCCCGAGTCCTATCGGCGTGTTTTAAAGAACATAAAAAAGAAAAAACGGAAAACCTTCTTAGTAACCATTTACTAATATATCTACAGATTTTACAAGTACGCCAAATACAGACAAGCAACATCGGAATAATGTGTATAGCTTAGTCGGCTAGAATTGAAATTGTTCCATTTGTTCATAAATTGCAAAAAGAGAATTTTGTCTTACTTTCAAATGCCTTGCCGTTTAAAGCACGATTTCACGAAATTACTTATAAGGCAAATTTATTACCCACCATTGTAAATAGAGATCACCCCCGTTAGCATCTGCTGACAGAATTATTGTTAATATATCCCTTCAAGAAGTGTCCTGCCTCCTGCTAAGGGTATCGATGTGCCCCATACATTTGTTTACTTTCAATGAGCCAATCCGTTGGTTTCATTGTCTTTTTAACCTAACAATAACCCTGCAATTTTGAACACGACAATTCAAGTCTATGCCTGTTAGCCAATGCCTTTTTCAACGTTTTGTCAGCGCTTTGGCGCGAAAAGGCCACGGCGCATCGATTACCTCCCCTGAATGCTGCCGATTCCATCGGATGTGACGACTGAATGTAATCTGAGAACCGGAAATTAGTTTTCGAGGAACAATTTGGAGCGAAGTTCCTGCTTTTGGTCGACCTTTTCTCCGTCGTAGAAAGAAGACCAAGAAATAAATAGATTCACTCAAGATGTGGAGAGGGTGAGATGCAGGAAAAAGTAACGTGAAGGGGTGAGAAGAAGTGGAGGAAAAAAGGAGCGAAGTTAAGGCTGTATCGAGACAATGATAAGAGAAAGAAAAATGTCGACGGCAGAGAAGAAGGAAGGTCGGGAAACGAAAGGTAATGAGGGAGTAGAAAAGAAAAAGGGAATGAAGGAGTAGAAAAGAAAGTGAGAGGTAATAAAGTATGAACAAGAAATTGAAAATATTTGAAAGAAAGGGAAATAGAAGAAATAAGTGAAATAAATAGCAGTAGAGAGAAGAGGAAGGAAGATAAACAGAAACTATAACGGATGTAGGTAAATTGATTGATGGAATTGTTTTTTTAAGGTTTATCAACTCTTTGTATGTTATTTAAAGCCAGAAAATACTTTTAGATTGTAAGAATTATTTTTGGAGATGATGATGATTTACTGGAAAAATATTTCTGCTAATTAATCCATAGCTAGGGGAGAAGATGTGGATTCATACCTTTCTCAAGGGGATTTGCATAAATAAGGAAATCGACTGGGATTGGAACTCGGCTCTCCGATTTCCAATTCCAAGCATTATCAATTACACCATCCGCACATTTACGCTTATAGCACCCGATATTCCCAAGCGGTCACCCATCTAGGGAACTAAGCAGGCTCGACGTTGCTTAACTTGGGTGATCTTACGAGAACCTATGTTTCAACGTGATATGACCGTAAAATTTGTTGTAAGTAAAAGAAGATCAAATCCAAGAGCAGAAGAAAGGGAGGCGAAAGAAGAAATAAAGAAAATTAAAAGATAAAAGTAAAAATACAAAAGAATGACTTTCAAGATGAAGAAATACTAAAATAAAAATTGTGCTCCTATCTGTAGTGCGACTAGAAATTATTTGATGAAACAGTGATGTACATTTGGGGATCGATCTGCCATTATCTCAGAGAGGAACCCATGATGAAATAAAGAAGTGGCGCATACTGACAAAAATTAATTCACTAAATTATTGTTGCTGCATTACTACGAGGATAAGTAAAGCGATTTTCTAAGCCCGGCTTAGATGTGGCACAAGGCCGATACGAGGATAAGTAAAAAATGATCCCCACTTTCGCCATATCTATAGACAAGAGTGCGGATATGTTTTTTTTTTTTTTTTTTTTTTTTACTTTCCCTCGTAATATTATAAATATTATAGCATATAAATACAAATGGCAATTTGCATACACAGTACCAGGTTACCCAGTGAGGGTCGTTCTCACTGTACAATAATGGTATTTGGGTATTTTCTACAGGTTATTATTCTAACCTAATGTTTCAATAGTATTGCACTGTAGAAAAAGCACCCATTGGGTATTTGATGTTGTACAAGAACACCCCACCACCACATACAGCATTTGCCTTTCGTATTACAGTAGATTATTACTGATAAAAATTAGACAACCAGATAGATACATTTGTTTATAAAACCTGGAAGATAAAGTTGGAAGAAATAAATGTCTTATATGCTAATAAATAGAATAATTTAGTCTCGCACGTGTTTACATTGCTGTAACATCCAGTATTGACCGATCGCATTGAATAAAGGGCCTTGAATACTTTTTGAACAAAGTCAATATTTAATGCAATGATCCAATGTGAATCGCTTGATAAACCTCAGTGTGTCAGGTACAACTTTTATAGTATTTTTTCTATGCAATATACTACATTTATTTACAATACCACTTATTTGATTTATTAAATACTATGCTATTTTCAAAGAGATTGCTTGATATGACTAATTAGTTTATTCCGTTTAGAGAGGTTAGATTTCGAACTAAGATAAATATTCCATCAGATTCTATAGCTTGCCTTTTTTTACATAAATTTCTAAACTTATTTTAATGTTATCTTCGTCAACTACATTTAAAAATATTTAAATAAGAAAGAACTACTCGAGCAGAAAACTTAATAGGTTGATTGCCTAACAATCTGTTAACACTGTTCTTGAACATTTCAGAGTAAATTTCGCTTCGGCTCTTTGTAATATTACTTCAAGATGTTTTAAATATTAAGGGAAATCGCATATATTCAAGAAAAAACTTTTTTTTCTATCCTCAGCCAGCCGCAATGATGGGGAAAGCATTACCTCGCACCATCGTCAGTGAGACACGATGCAAGAGTCACTCCGTTTCGCGAGGCTCGTCCCTTAATCGAGACGCAATCTCGACAATCTCCCTCCGAAAGCAATCGAACGAGGGTTAATAACCCCAGAAGTCTCCACTACCACTGAAGTAAAAATAAATCTGTTCGCAAGAGAAGAATATTTAATCATTTTTCATCTCGGCGTCCCGTGCGATAGACCAACGGGCTCAACCGCAGACCTTATCAAATTACCGGTCGAAAATGTATCGGCACAGGTTGCCTCCCGAATCTATAACTTTACTTTTCCCTTTAAAAGGGAAAATGGTAACTCCATCCGGCTATTTTCCATTTTCCCGGCCAATGGGTTCGACCCAGCTGCATCCACTCCTCTTCTGATGATGTCGTTTATTGCTGCATGTCATGGTGTTTCGCCTGCTGGAGCGCGTGCTTTAATTGACATGTATCGTTTGATCTTGACCACACCTTAGTCAACTGTGAGTTGAAAACATGATGAATGTAAACAAATCATACCCACTATTCGTTTCGATTGTAGTCAAAACGTTAGGCTAGTATAGGATAATTTGAGAAGTTATTACAAACGACTGACAAAATATTTTTTCTGGAGGAGAGAATGACAAAATAATAATATTAACGTAAATAGAATTAAACCTTTCGCCACTTCTTAAAATCCTTTCATTAGAAGCAAAGAGAAAGTTCTAAACAATGTTTTATGGACGGAACATGTGAGCAATAAGGATCTTTTGAGGAAAATGGAAAAAAAAAGACGCTTATAAGAAAAAGACAGTATCGATTGATTGATTGATTGATTGTTTGAATTATTTAAAGGCAAAACATTTTTAGGTGTGTATAATGAATTAACAATTTTTTTTACATATACAAATCCTACTATTTAATCCATAACTGAGGAAAAGAGATGAATTCATAATTATACCAAGGGTATTTGGCATATTGAAGGAAAGAGAGTAACGGCGAGTAACCTACCTAAAAAGCTTGTGTTGAAAGAACAGGCGTAGTAGGGATAGTAGAATGAAAAACATTGCTAAGAACTATGAACGATGGGAAGTTGTAGGGACCGATGATCTCTCACATGCACCCAAATATTATTTGCTCCCACTAATCTCGCTCATGAACAGAGATTAAGAGCACGTACGTTGCTAGAGGACATTATCAACTGGTTATCTTCATTCAATTAGCAACTATATTTGTGGAACAGAACGGGATACTTACTGTAGCCCAATTTAATTCACTAAGACAAAACATGTAAATGTTACCACTTCCGATCAGTTAAGCCACGTGAACCAAGCCAGGTAAAGCATCAGGGCTCTTATTATTATTATTATTATTATTATTATTATTATTAGTGAATGATCATTTACGTCTTCATCTTTGATAATTGAATTAAATCAACCCGATTCTTTTACAATTCTTTGCCACATCGTGTAACGATCAATTTATTTAGAACGTATCTTTTTATTGTTATCAAAAGCAAAATACATTATTTTGAACACAGAACTCCTTTTATTTAACCAATTTAAGGAGATTGCTTACAAGCCACATTGGAATGCCTTTCTATATTGGCTTTATCTTAGAAAATATTGACATCTACACATGCCGGAGAGTCATGATGAGGAAGAGAAACTATCCAGGTAATGAGCTTGAGCCTCAACAGAAGCGCCATTACTGCTGTCGTGAATTTGTTTTGTTGGAAGTCCTGTTGATCTTGAAAGGGTGACTGTTTCAGACTTCAGCATATTTTCGAGCTAGTGACTTCAATACTTTTGTGCAACACATGAATGGTAATCCTGTTTCTCACTTGGCTTAAAGCGATTAATATCTATTCGAACGCATGCTTTAGAGCGATTGGCCACAGGTGATTTTCTAAACCCATTGTTCATGCGTTCAGTCATTATTTGAATTTGTTATTACAGTAATAAATTTGTAACAAATTAGTCTACTTTTCTAAAACATTTCATATTTGTTATAAAGTGAGTCGCAACAAAAACATTTCCGAAGAGATTTTTCGTAGCTTTATATCATGTATTGAGAATTACTCAGTGTCAATTGGAAATATTTGAAATTGATTTAAAACTAATCGATATCATTCACTTAGATCATCATGCTGATGGCATTAGTTAGAACAGATATTTTTGTCGCCCTTCAAGGAAATGTATTTAACATTCTTTAAGATCTTCAGTTGTCAAGATAATGTTACTGAGCAATAAGAGACATGACATAATTTTATCGTATTGTACTAAAGCATGCGTTGCTTTTGCAGTTGCAATATTGGCTGTGTAAGGATGAGTATAATGACTAAATGAAAACACGTGACAAAAACTCTCGTGTTTTAGTAGCAAATCTGACAAAGTAAAAGTGGCACTGTACTCAAAAAGTACTTCTAATCAGTGGTTAACTGAAGCAATGAATGGCTTGTAAATTTTAACGCCTCCAAAATAAAACTGCTTTCGTTTAATCACCATAAATCATCTTTCCTGCCTGTCATGAGTATGGCTGGTGCTAACTTCCAGGAAAGAAATGCTTTGCGCTTTCTTGGGCTCACGTTTTCCACTGAGATGAAGTCGAGGGATTATACTGAATCCATTGCTAGGTCTGCTGCCAGGAAAGTTGCTTTACTGTGTTGTGCCATTTTTTCCCGTCAGAATTCATCTTACACATTTATAAATCTACCATTCGACCGTGCATCGAATATTGCTGCCATATTTGGTCTGATGCTCCTACTTTACATCTCGAGATTCATGACAAAATTTAAAGATGGGTTCGAAGAAGAGTCTGTAATGTAATTAACCCTGTCCTGGCATCTTGACTTCTTTCACTTTCCCACTGACATGACATGACACTTCTCTTTCTCTTTCTACAGATATTTTCATGGCATTTGTTCTGATGAGGCGGCTGCATGAAATTAATCTAAATTGGTAATTATGTCTCACCTTTTTACTTTTGATCTAGAAATGCAACCGTATGTCATATTCTAATAGTTTTTTTCTCGCACTTCTCGCCTGTGAAAGTCACTTCTTATGTCTTCCTTCCCTTCCACTAACAATCTTCAATAATTTAAATGCAATACCAATCGCCATTGTTGGGGTGAAATGATTTAAAAAAAATTCTATTTTATACAACTCCGGATTTTGTCAATTACTGTCTGCCAGTGTGTCCGTGTGTAGCCACGGACGCTCAATCGAACGTGGATTTTACATTCTTTTTTGCAATATTTCAGTGATTGCTCATGCCATCACAACCTGTAATACGAATCACCCCCACGCTTTTATTCCAGACACAGCCGGGCCGACATGTTCACCTGTCGTATTACTCACATATATATGATGAATTGTGGATCTCCATCATGGGCTAGGAGCTCATTTCAGGTCAGTCATGCCTCTGGCTTTTCTCCAGGTCACAGAATACAATGTCTGTTCTGCATGATCCGTGGTGAGACACGTACTACAAGTATAGCCAGCATATTTGCTGGTTTACTGTATCGATTGATTCAATGTCTCGATATACAGAAAAAAAATGTTGGTGTTTAATGACACCAGGCTAAAATGTTACTTGGACGAGGTTAATCATGGTTTTAAAAGGAGCGGTTGGGTTGCAGGTCATTTACCAAAGTTCACCCCGGGTGGACGGACTTCAGTAAAGAGAAGGAGGAATGAACGATTCACCAGTTAATTAGAGACAAGACGTGTGGGAAATATATCTCTTTCGATTTCTTTTTATTTATTCAGCTGCTCTCTGTTAATATCTATTAATGGCGTACAGGAAAGACATAAACATGAGATAAATAAATAATTGAAAATAAAGAAAACATAAATGAATGAAAACAGAGAGAGAGAGAGAGAGAGAGAGAGAGAGAGAGAGAGAGAACGAGAGAGAGAGAGAGATAAATAGAAAAAAGTAGGGACAAAGAAAATATAATAGAAAAGATATGAAGCAAGAATGAAGAAATAGAAAAAGTATGACTAAAAGGAAGACGATAAATCAAGTGTGAAAGAAAAAGAAAAACATAGAAAAAAGAAAGAAAAAGCAAAGAAATGAAAACAGTTAACATAAAAACAAGAAAGAATAAAATTAAGGCGAGGAGTTTGAAAGTGAGAAAGAAAGGAAGAAAAAAAGAATCATTAAAATAGAAAGAAAGGATGAAGAAAAAGTTCATTGATTGATTTGATTTTTTATGTCTTATCAACCATTTGCAGGTATTTAAAGTCATAAAATATTTCAGATTCTCAGAAGGTTTTTGAGATAATAATGATTTACTGTGATACACGTTCTAATAATTAACCCATAGCTGGGGGAGAACCCATTAACCCATAGCGGGGGAGGTAGATTCATACCATTCCCAAGGGTATTTGTTCATAAGTGAATCTAATAAACCCAACTGAAATTAGAACTCGGCTCTCCGATTTCCAAGCCATTATACCACACGCATATACAAGCATACAGTACCTGGTATTCCCAAGCGGTCACTCATCCAGGTTCGATGTAGCTTAACTTTGGGGATCGTACGGGGACCGGTATTTCAACGTGATATAGCCGTAAGCCCAAAAGAAACTAGAGAAGCTGAATAAAGGACGTTAAGAAAGAGAAAAAGAACGAAAACAAAAGTTGTATGAGGTTGGATCAATAAGTCCGTAGACAGAACTTATTCTTGAATTTTAAGCAGAAATTTTCACAGAATGAATTTTCGATTTGAAATAAGTGCATTGACGTGGAATAAAATTCTGCTGAAAATATATAAAATAAATGTTTTTTTTTTCATGATTAGCGTACACATTTTCTGATGTCCTAATATATAATTACATATCTTCCTCACGTCTTTGCCTTATTAGCAAGGCTTTCTGACGGCTTTGATTGGTGAAATCAATGTGACACAGACAGGCTTTCTGCAGTCGCTAAAGTAGTGGAACTCACTATCACTCTCTCTCTCTCTCTCTCTCTCTCTCTCTCTCTATATATATATATATATATATATATATATATATGTGTGTGTGTGTGTGTGTGTGTGTTTGTGCGCGCGCGTATGTGTGTGTGTGTCGGTTGTAAGTGGAAAATTTTTCTAGACAGAACACAACTTACGACGTATCAATGAATACTGGGTGTGCGTCTACATGTGTGTCTATTTGCGTGGAGGCGGGGTGGGGGCGAGTGTGGGGATGTCTGCCGGTGAAAACAGCCGACCAGAAAAACGTCAAAGCCGAGGCCCCCACCTGTCCCCTACTATGATAACGTTGCTACATTTATGAAACGCTACAATCTTGACACCGAAATAGACAGAATGGAATTGCGTACGCTCGAAAGTACGACTGTGTAACAGCATTTAACACAAGATTATGAATATGCGTGTGTATGTATGTAATAACATTCATGCGCCTGTATGCATGTTTATCTATGTATATGTGAGTGTCATCCAAAACACAAAAAAGAAAATCCTCCCCACCACACACAAATAACCAAACTCAAATAAAGCATAAATTGATCTACATTTGAGAAAATAAATAAATTTCCAAGAGGATAGAATCCAGGTAGACCTCACTGTCCAGGACAGAGCAATATGATATAAATTTTTAGGCCTACTGAATTGGATCGTGATTACCATTACAAATAAATTATAACCATGGAATATTATATATATATATATATATATATATATATATTATAAATTAATTGATTTAAAATATGGTTATTTTCGCTACACAGTTCCAACCATGTTTCAAAAATAGAAGCTAAAAACCCCTAATTTTATTTTTGCAAATAAATTAAAAGCATTAGTTCTATTTCATCTTCAAGCGAATTTTGGAGTAACTTTTATAATTTACCGGGTTTTAAATACACAGCGTTTCCATGGTTACAGAATATTCTACTCAAATTGAACACGGGGTGTCTAGATTTTCCTTATGACAGTATCATTGTATCAGTTATTAGCTACATTTTGGTAAGGGGTGAGGATGTATTTTACACTGAAACCTGACGTCGGTTGAATGGATGTCGTCTGAATTCAAAAAAAAAAAAAAAAAAAAAAAATTGTTAACGGTAAAAAATTTTCAACGTCATCTTTTAAAATTAAAGATTTTTTTTACAATACTTTTTATTTAACTACGATTTGAGATATTTTCCTTTTTAATTTTTATTTTACTATATTCTTTTTAAGAACAGTTAAATGTATTAGAATCCATTATATTATGTAGGATTATTTTAACATTAAGTTTAAGTATGTATATGAGGTTACATTTTTTTTTTTTTTTTGTATATGACTATGACAGCAGAAATGGTTACTTAATTTCACTGATTCAGTAAACTTTTCTTTTATATATAAACCTATTATAATATTTCACATGTAAGTACTGAGGACATGGGTCATTCAAAAGCTTACATGTTATGGTATTTCATATTAATTTTATTTTACTATAGGTGTTATTTTTGGATTCTTTTTAATGCGTGTAGTATTATTTAAAAGAAATTTAGGTTAGAATTCATTCAATTTAACTACAATTTTAATTACAAATTCAAAATTACAACTTTAAAATTTTAAAATATTTTCATTGTTTAGTTTTAATAGACTATATTACTTTATAACAGAAGGAAAATTACTCATATTAAGTAAGATTATTTTTCCATATCAAAGTATATGTAAATTTTTTTTTTTTTTTTTTTCTTTCCCTTCCCTTTCTTCCTTTTAAATTTAAATATTATTTAAGTAATATTAATGGCACTTACTACAAAACTAGCTAAGTCATTTCTCAGATTTAGTAAACTTTATTTATTTATTAATTAATTAATTTATTTATTTCAAATATATGTAACCTAATTAATAAAGTTTCATATGTATGTATAAATAACATGTTAGAATTCATTTTATTTTACTACAATTTTAATTTCAATTTTAAAATTTTAAAATTATAACTTTAAAATTTTAAAATATTTTCATTGTTAGTTTTAATTTAGACTATATTACTTTATAACAGAAGGATAATTACTCATAGTAAGTAAAAATTTTTTTTCCTATCAAAGTATATGTAAATTACAATTTTTAAACTTTTAATTTAGATATTATTTAAGTAATATTAATGGCCCAGACTACAAAACTATCTAAGTCATTTCTCAGAATTAGTAAACTTTATGTATTAATTCAAGTTTAAGTATGTATATGAGGTTACATTTTTTTTTTTTTTTTTTTTTTTTTATATATATATATAAACCTAGTGATATAATGTTTCTCATGTAAGTACAAAGGACATGGGTCATTCAAAAGCTTACATCTTATGGCATTTCATATTAATTTTATTTTACTATATTTGCTTTTTTGGGATTCTTTTTTTTTAGTGCGTGTAGTATTATTTAAAAAGAAACTTAGGTTAGAATTCATTCAATTTAACTTTAATTTTAGTTTCAATTTTAAAATTACAAACTTTAAACTTTTGAAATATTTTCATTGTTAGTTATATTAGACTATATTACTTTATAACAGAAGGAATATTACTCATAGTAAGTAAAATTATTTTTCAATATCCAAGTATATGTAAATTACAATTTTTAAACCTTTATATTTTAAAATATTATTTTAGTAATATTAATGGAACTTACTACAAAATTAGCCAAGTCATTTCTCGGATTTAGTAAACTTTATTTATTACTTAATTTATTTATTTATTTTAAATATATGTAACCTAAGTAGTAAAGTTTCATATGTATGTACCAAGAACAGGTTAGAATTCATTTTATTTAACTACAATTTTAATTACAATTTTAAAATTACCACATTAAAATTTTAAAATATTTTCATTGTTAGTTTTAATTGACTATATTACTTTATAACAGAAGGATAATTACTCATAGTAAGTATAATTATTTTCCATAACAAAGTATATATAAATTACAATTTTAAACTATTATATTTAAATATTTAAGTAATATAAATGGCACAGACTACAAAACTATCTAAGTCATTTCACAGATTTAGTAAACTTTATGTATTAATTAATTAAATTATTTATTTTAAATATATGTAACCTGAGTAATAAAGTTTCATATGTATGTACAAAAAGAACAATGGGTCATACATTACCTTACATCATCTAGCTTTAGTTATAATTTCATTTTTCAGGAGGTGTTTTATCGGATTCATTCAAGTGTTTGTAGTACATTTATTATAGAGGTGTTTCGGTTAGGATACATTTTATTTAACTACAATTTTTTAAACGGTGTTTATGTTTTAATACGTTTTAACCACAATTTTAAATTTTAAATAACAGTTTAAAACATTTTTTCCTGCCATTCAATAGACTTTTTTTTTTTTTTTTTTTTTTTTATATATTATTTAAGGAAAATTTTTGACAATGACGGCATATAATAGCTATTTCATTTCTCTGATTCAGTAAATTTTTATTTTTATAAACTTAGTAATATATAGTTTCTCTTGTATACATAGAGGACACGGGTCGTTTAATGATCTACAAATTCTATATATATATATATATATATATATATATCTATATATATATATATATATATATATATATATATATATATATTGTTGGTGCTGGGCAATATTGCTGAGGAGTTGAAAGGTATTTACGAAATCGTATCTGGTAGTACAGTGGCAGGGATATGTCTTCTGCGAAAAATATGTTGTGCACGCTGGCAAATCTACAGAAAGTCATTGCCAAATAGGCACGTTTGAGAAAAAGAAGACCGGAGATAATAGAAAATTGTGACTCCTGGATGTATCCTTGACTCATACCTCGACTGGAACAATAATGCTATATATATATATATATATATATATATATATATATATATATATATATATATATATTCGTTGTGTCCGTCGAAAACTCCTATTTCCAAAATACGAAACAATATGGGACGAAAAGCATCGTATGTAGGGAGAAGAAAATTGACTGTTTTCATATGTGCTTTTATTTGTGCGATTGCTACAGATATATGTGAGTAGGTATGCACTGGGGTAATGGTTATCGAAACAGTTTGAACATTTGTAGTGTTCCGCCATGAACAAATATTTGATAAGTTGGGCGATTTCATTTCTCGCGTAATCGCCAAATGTGGCGTGACCGAAAAGTGACTTTGTTGTCGAAAAATCACGGAAATGTAAATTGAAAGAATCTTTCTTGTTTATTCATGTGCTTCACTAGTGAGACGAGAAGGTTGCGACTAGATTTTGGAAATGGGAAAGGCAAAGAATTTCAAATAGGGTCTTCTCACACCTCAGAACGCATAACTCTTCAAATTGATGGAGCTTGAACTTCTTCTTCCTGCCAGTTTAATTAAGAATTAATAAATCAGATCTCCCAGACCGCACTCATCCCCAAAAAGAAATATTTGGGTTGAAACTGACCGGAGATAGCATAAACATCTCACATCCAAGTGCTTGGATCTGTGACACGCAATTAAAGGGTCATTTTTCCAATGACAGCTCTTGATCAATAACCATTATTGCATATCATTGCACATCATCAAGTGGTGCCCCCACAATTTTGTCACAGATCAGCTTATTAAACATTTGAACATTTATTATTGGGCGATGGTTAGTTCAGTCCTCAATAAGAGATCTTGTATTAATTTTTAAATTTGCGATGCATTGATACATTGTCCAACACAAAACAATAGCCTTCTTCCAAGAAGCAATAAAAACTTAAGATATTAATGTAATTATCTGCTTCACTTTCATGCTTCTTTGTGGGCCGGTCTTTGTCATCTATTTGTATTCGGTATTCGTCCTGCACCACAAAATCGAATTCTGTTGTGCTTTATTTGAATGTTGATTATCGAGAAAATGGGTACTTCAGAGAAGTTTTCTTGTATTTTTTTGAATCTTCAGATTATCGTACGACCTATAAACCCCAAGTGAATCTGGTTAAACATGCTCGAAATCATTTCTGACGGATGCCAGAACGAATGAACAAATATCGATTTCTCCAAATCAATTCCCCGAATCGTAGAATCTACCTGAATAAATGGTCGAATACCCTCTATTATATGAACAATTCATTAAAAACGACTTAATTGAATATATAACTTAATTCGTCCACGCTTAGAGTATTGCTACCACATACAGTCCGGTGCCCCTGTTATTTATCTTGAGATCCTTGATAAAATCCAAAGAAGAATCAGCAATATTATTGGTCCTGATCTGACAGTTCGGCTTCAGTTATTTTCCCACCGCCATAAGGTTGCCTTTTTGTGCCTTTTCTATAAATACTTTCATGGTAATTGTTCGGGTGAAGTCTTCGCTATGGTACCTAGACTTTATGCATTTAAAGAGCAGTAGTAGACTCGCGTAGAGATTTCATCAATTTACAATTGAGCTGGCTCGATGTATGCGTAAATTCTATGCTAAAAGTTTTTTTTTTTTTTTTTGCACTTCTCTTTTGTAGAACTCTCTTCCAGCTTGATGCTTTCCAACCAAGTTTAATCTCCAAAAATTTAAATTCAATATCAATCGCTATTGATTAATGTTTCTAATTTTTCCACACCCTGTAAGTCCTTGTGTTTTCGAGGCTTTCCTGCGTTGCATGGGGTTAAAACATTTAAAAAAATAGCTGATCACGTGCTTTGTTTTCATTGAAATACATCTAATATTGACATGTACTTTACTACGCCAAGCCAAGATGTTGAATATGTGACCAGAGTGATCTATGTTTCATAAATATAATCTTGCGTGAAGAGATATAAATTCGCAAGAGAAATTTTTACATAATTCAGAGGAAATAGAAAACATACTATAAGCAAGATACGAATAATATTTAAGGTTAACTGTATACAAATTACAACTAAGAGAAAGAGTCGGTCATAATATAATGATTAAAAAAAAGTTGAATAAAGAAGTCATGAAATAATTAAGATATTTTAACAAATAACTTTCGACATTTTAGGGAAGCCGAGTAATGCCCACTTTCTAATATTACGGGGGAAATATACAAATTAAAGCATTGAATAAATCAACATTTTTAACTGAACGCTCTAGCATTCTTCATGTGGTTTACATTGAATTCCGAACAGAACTTTTTATTTCGTTCACTGGAATAGATTGTTCTAGTGTCACGTGCCATTGTCTTTTCTGGATATCTCACTTTAAGTTATTTTCCTTTTGTTTTTGTCATTGGAGACACATAACCCGGTGGTTAATAGCATTGTTTAAAGTAATCCAGTGACTTGATACAAAGAGTTGTGAGTTCAATACCTGGCCACAGCAGTGGTGAATAAAAATAAGAAGAAATAAAGGGTTCTGATTGAAAATTCAGCGTATATCATCTCGATAATGCCGGAGAGTACAACGGCCGAAACGTCGTGAATATTTGTTACAATCTATGCATTATTTATTGGATTCGTGCAAGGCTCGTTGCTTGAATATGGCAATAAAGATGAGGATGACAGTCCTAATAACGTAAATAGTTACAATACTTCATCTCAGAAACATAGACAGATTTTTACTGAAGAATTAAATAATTATTTTATTTTTAGTAAGTTTACTTTTTCATATTTCAAACTTAAGTATGTCTCGGTTTCTTTTGAAGTTAATTATTTTCCACATGAAAATGAATTTATACACGAAATTATTTTAGAAATAATTTGAAACTTGATTTTTGCTTTTTGTATTTTTAATCAAATAGAACAAACAAATCATTGACAGGATTTATGTTTTTCGTTGCCAGTTTTACTTAATATATCCGACCAGCCGGTAAAAACAAGGCCAATTTTTTACCCTTATTTGAGCAGAAACATTTCCTTTTTAATTTTCCATTCTGTTGCACTGTGTTTGACGATGAATTTATTTATGATAATTGCTTTTCTTAGACGATCTTCTTGTGGCAGTTAATCTTTTTTTGATAATTAGTTTCATAATCAGTATTTTTAGACGATTTTGATTGCTTTTCTATCATTATGAATCGGGTGTAACTTAACATTTCATTACCTGTCGATTAATCTCTAATCAAATGTTTATCAACATTTTTTTCCTCTTTTATCGTCAGCCTGTTCATTAAACCTGATACATTATTTCGTAAAAAATCGATTAAGATTTCTGTACTGCCGTTCCAAATAGAATCTCTTTTCTTAGTACAAGACACGGCTAGTTCTAGGAGTAAATGTTCAAGTTTTCAAAGACCTATCGCGCACCTTGTCATATTCAGAATTCAAGAGTCTTATTTCCATGAGCTGACGCACTTTTTTCGCATATGGCGTATTGGAAGAGATCACTAATGTCCCAGATCTGCTGAAAATGAACTTGAAATTATCATAATTAATTTATTACGGGTCTAAAATATTTAGGTTTTAGGACGCCACTAGTTACAGTGATTAATGTACTTTACTACGCCAAGCCAAAGATGTTGACTATGTTATGCTATCAATGTGGCCAGAGTGTTCTATGTTTCATAAATATAATCTTGTGTGAAGAGATATAAATTCGCAATAGAAATTTTTACATAATTCAGAGGAAATAGAAAACATACTATAAGCAAGATACGAATAATATTTAAGGTTAACTGGATACAAATTACAACTAAGAGAAAGAGTCGGTCATAATATAATGCTTAAAAAAAAGTTGAATAAAGAAGTCATGAAATGATTAAGATATTTTAACAAATAACTTTCGACATTTTAGGGAAGCCGAGGAATGCCTACTTTCTAATATTACGGGGGAAATATACAAATTAAAGCATTGAATAAATCAACATTTTTAACTGAAGAACTATTTACATTGTTCGGACTCTTATCCTCATCTTTATTATTGCTATATTCACGACGTTTCGGCCGTTGATTAACGAGTTTGCGTAGTAAATGTTTTCAAGTTAATTCATGATTCACTAAGTGATGTATTCGTATTTATAACAACCTAAGCTCATTAAATAACAAGATGTACACATTAATTTATTGTTTTTAATGTGTTTACCTTTCGTTAAATTTGGAAAGCAATTATAACGCGGCATTTTGGGGGGATTGGTTCAGACGAGACCTTACCTTAAATCTAGGCATTATTTATTGGACCCATTGCTTTTAGATTTTAAACTCATCGCAAAGATATAACATTTATGCTTTTAAAATCCTTGTACAGATCTTTAATAACAGTTTTGGGAAATAAAATATAATATTAAACGAAATGAGATGAAAATAAGTATACTGAGAGTTCTAAATATATAATCAAAAATTAATTTTGCAACTATTATTTTTGTTAATTTTAAACAGGCACACACACACACATATGAATCAATAAATAGATCACATGTCGATCAATAAGTATGTAGAGTGAAACACTTACTTGCTGAATGTTAATCTGAAATCATAATTCTCTAGTAATCGATCTATATGATTGAGAAGCATTTTCATTAATACATTGGCAAGGAAGGTGATTATAGTAATACTATCTGGAATTCTTATTATATTATCACTTGTCATCTATTTATCAATTTTTGACTCTGAATTATAAATAAGATTTTGTTAAAAATAAATATTAATAGTCTAAAATAACTGTTTTTTTTTAAAGAGAATTGGTACTGGGGAGGTACTGCATCATTTGGTTTATCTTCAGGAACTGTGAGCAGAAAACAAAATCAGAATGCCAGTTAGTTCGAATTGGATAATGGAAACTCTCATCTTGTCTTCCCAGTAACATTTCTTGTAAATCACTCAAGGTCTTGACATTGTCACCTGATTTCAGATGCCATTGCTACACTATGACGACAAAAAACAAAACAAAACAAATCTGGTTGTGTCGGAACGCATTGCTCGGCGAAATAAGGCTTGATTCCAAGGTCTTCATTTTTACACACATACACACACACACACACACACACACACATGCACATATAAAATATATATATGTAAAATAAAAAGTCTGTCCGTTTATTACCCATATACATCAATGTGTCAAGAGTTACAATATTCTTAACATATATGTACATATCTTAAGAATAAAGTGCATTTGGTACATATTTTTCTTTTTAATTTTAATTCCTCAGATTCTTCTCAAATCCACATAAACTAAATAGAAAAAAAATCTGTAGTCTTATACTCCAGGTACATTTAATCAGTTTGAAGAAATCTTTATATAAGTATATTTCTCCGAGTGAAACCATGTGTTAGCGCGCTTTCTGGATTTTAAATAGATATTCACATTAGCTCCTGGAAAAAAATGTAGATACATGTATTTTATAAAATGGTTTTGTGGATTTTAACTTGGAAAAGCCTGTGTTAGAATTAGAATTAAAACAGGAAGTAATAGAAAAGTTTTTTTTCTGGTATCTCGAATTAAATATATGTTTTTCCAAATGGATATATGCATTTTATAAAGAGATTTCATGGAGTTTTGCTTAGAAAAATCAACATGTTTGTATTAAACTTAAAACATATAATAATTAATAGAGAGATTCCTTCGTCTTTCGGATTTGAATGTATACATGTTTTTCCAAATAAATACATGTATATTATAAAGAAAATTCATGGATTTTTGCTTAGAAAAGTTTGTATTGAAATGAAAACATCTGGTAAGGAATAGAACATTTTTTTTCATCTTTCAGATTTGTTTGATTATTTTTCCAAAAGATTAGATGTTTATTGATTACCAAAAAAGTTGATAATGAAGCTACTTTTTTTATTAGCATATACATTAGAAAAAATGCAAAAGTAGATTAAATTTAATGTAATGTATGATTCGAATCTTAAGTTCAAGTATATATTTATATCAATGCATCTGAATAAAATAAATTGAATTGCATATGTCAGAATAAATGATAAATTACGTAACTGAGGCAAATAATTAATCTTAAATTAAAATCTCCATTCATTTATGTGCATAAGTAGTAAGAACGTGTAATATTGATTGTGAAAACGTTTCATGAATTTTAGTTTTAAATATACCTTTGTTTTATTCAGTGTTTCGCTTATTATATTTTCTACAATGTTTCAGCTTATGAGATAAGATATAATGATCCGTGCAAAGTCCGGTACCTCACTTAGTTATAATTATAAATTGCATATATTTATATATGTAATTTATATTTATAAAAGACATGTATTTATATGAGTCCTTTGCATAATTGTTGATATTTCCAATCAGATTTTATAGAACAAACTAGCAATATAACCCGCCTTCGACCGGGTGTTTCATTACTGGGAATTTTTGCCGTTCATTTGGAGCAGTTTAAGTTTAGGGTCAGCCCCACCCACGAAAATCACTATTAGTAACAACAACTGGGTGCAGGTGAGGCACATCCCCAAATGGGGTTTAGCAATTTGAACAGTGGAGGGGCCCTGAAAAGGACGTTTTTCTGTTCTCAATCTTGCTAGGAAGGAACCTCTTCCATGGACCCTCATAATAATAGTATACGATAATTTTTGTTTATAATATAATTTTTTTATAATTCTAATAATCTTTTGCGTTAGATTTCAACTCTCTAAATTGATTGTACACTGTTATTAGACATTAAAATGTAAAAAATCAGTTTTTCGATTTTCACCTTCAAGGTTGTAATTTTTTCCAGCCAATTTGAACTCAAAACCGGCACTGAATAATTATCTATCAAACAAAAAAAAAATTTCATCGAAATCGGATGAAAACTGTGGAAAAGCATAAACAACATCCGAACACACATATATATATATATATATACATACCCACACGTATTTTGAGAATTATTGATATAGATACGCTAAAAGTTTCACTCATTGATTACGTAACAGCGATACAATAGCAATTTCTATTAGATAGGCAGAAATAAAGTACACACAGTTAAATTGAGCAACATATGCACGTCCCTGAGTTTGTTATTTTATATAATACCAGCCGACTCTTATATATTTTTATTATTCATCTGCGGTTACATGGAATCATTTATGTTGCACATTTCTTGGTCACTTTGGGGTAAAATTTACACTTACAATATTTTTTCTTCAGGTGAAAGGTAATTGATAAAATATGCCAGTGAATGATTTTCTACTAGTAATAAAGCTTTTTTTATGATATCTTTCATGTCACAGGCAGGATTTCGTAAAAAAACTACAAGAAGACATTTCTTCAATCATCATATTATAAGAATGTTTAAATGTTCCGGAAATGTTAAAAATATTGTGAGCTGTACGTCGGAATTGTGTCCCCTTTATCATAATGCCTCGTTTCCATTTTCTCAGTTCGAAGGAGACGACGGAACTTCGGAATTAAACACTATTTTCTTGGTTAAATTCCATTAATTTCTTGGGTGAGTAACTTTTGGCAGTGTGTATTTGTGTGTATTAAAAAGCAGTAATTGTCAGTATTTATGAGTTAATCATATCACGGTTCTCGCCCAATCACCGAAGTTTAGCAACGCTGATCCTGGTCTCTATCTATATGGGTGACTGCTTGGGAATACCAAATGCTGTATGTTGGATGCGCGGATGGTGTGATTGATAAAGGCAGTTCGAAATACAGTTGAGCTCATTACATTTACTTACGTGCAAATACTCTCAGAAAATGTATGAATGCATCTATTCTACCCACATCTATGGGTTAAATAGCAAAACAGACTGGGTCTTATAGCATTGGTTGGCAACCAGTCTCCAACAGAAAGTGACGGCAGCCTATTGTGGGAATTCCTCTGGTAAGTCGCTCATGACTCGAAAATAGACGTGATCGTCGAAAGCGTTCATGACGCATGTCGCATAAAGAAGGAAGGTTTGTTAAGAATCATGATCAAAATGATTTTAGAGAGAACAATACAAATACAAATAGGAATACATCTATTTATGTTTTGCAGATTACGCAAAACCGTTTGATAGGATATGATACGAAAAAAGTATGGCTAGCTAATCTCGACTGGAAAAGACAGGATAATCAGCAACATTGACTGGGAACAAACTATGTACATTCGGACAGGAAAGGAGTTAAGACGAGGGCACTAAAATAGAAAGAGGAGTAAGACAATTTATACGACGAGACGATCCCAAGAGAACTAGAAGTCCTAACAGTATTTTTCAGAAAGAGCGCTAAATTACTATGTCATATCTTTCTTCCTGTAAAGACAACTTGCAGAGGAAAGAGCGATTCTGAGTGACAGAAACATGTTTATATAGATGGGTACCGAGAATACTATGGACAGAAGGTGTGAGCAACGAGGACGTTCTAAAGAAAATGGGAACTTCTTAAAATCTGAAAGAGTCAGTTAAAATGTCTGGGATGCATTACGATGAAGGACGAGTTGGAGGAAGGAGGTAGTACCTAATGCGTTTGTAGCAATGGATGAAAAAGAAGAAGGGATGGTAAAGAGCTACAAAGACAAGGAGTTGTTGAGAGCCATGATCATCAACTTCCTGATAGGACACAGCATATAAAGCATAAGCTTGCTGACTGACAGAACGTGCAAAGCACTAAGAGTTCACGCACATACCTATATATAATCATATGTGTAGGATTTTCAAGCTAATACACACACACGCACATGCACGCACATACACACACACATACACACACACACACACACACACACACATATATATATATATATATATATATATATATATATATATATATATATATATATATTTATACACGTTTCATTAAATAATATAGACAAGTGTTGTCTATTTATTTTATGTAAAATTTGTTCGTAACATCTGATAAGTTTGATAACATTATCATTAAACGAAGAAAGAAATTCACAATATTGATCCATATTTTTTAATATAATCTAAGCTTTCGGCTTACTTAAGCCATTATCAAAGATGTAAATCACAAACATATTAAACAATATACGGACACGACAGTGATGATAGTCTGTCATTGTTTACATAGTTGATCACTAAGCAACGATAAACACGCGCATATAAGACGCTAGAAGCGAAAATCGCACAGCATCTCATGACGTCACACATGACTACACGAGAGTGAATTGTAGAATGAAATAAGGAAACCGTTGGTATAAACCAATGGCTTCTGTTACCAATTATAGACATTTAAGAATATTTGTAGAGATGCCATAATTGATTTTGTTTAGCTTGGGTTTTAACTGTTTGATGTATAATGCTTCAAGTATTTTTAGTTTTTGTCTATTGTTTTCATGTCGAAGTATAGTTGTGTTTTCGACAAGTATTTTACGGAATTGTGTGTGCGGGACGGCATGTTGTTTTAAATGCCTAAAAATGTTAGAGTTTTCATTAAAATGTAGTGTCAAGCGTCGTGAAAGCGAGTTTGTGGTGTGACCAACATATATATATATATTGTGTATTAGGGCAGTAATCTCTCTTTTATACATGTTTCGTTAAAGACGACTGAAAGGTTACTGACAGATTAAGCTTTTTATTTAATTGTATATGTGTTTACCTTTCTGGAAACAAAGTGTGTAAAAACTGTCTAAAAAAAGTTTTGCATATCCGAGGGGTTTCGGCTATTCTTTTAGCCATTATCAAGGACGATTTTTATTTTTTATTCTCATTCTTAATTGAATATGTGGGAGTTTTTGAAGTTATAGAAATGTTTTATTTTCCAAACACGGTCGGCACATTGTGGCCATGTTTGTAGTTAATGTTATTGAGTGTTGGCTTTCCCTTTTGCTTATTAGGGCTTCCATTATCTTTAATCTTTTTTTACATATAGATGAAACTATTCTACTTGTATTTTCTACTAGTAGGTTTCGAATGGATTTAAAAAAATATAATCGCAGTACCTTGTCAGTCATCTTTAACGAAACACACACACACACACACACACATATATATATATATATATATGTATACTACTTGGCGTTTGTTTATGCTTGATTCACGCTAGATTTGGCTGGCTCATCCTGTCGTGTGAAGATAGCTCAGTGGTAGAAGATCTGACTGACACCAAATCGGTTGGATTTCGTACCGGGCTTGAGGTTGCCTAGGCGCACTGAGGATACAGCGAAGCAGTACTGTCTTCGAATGACACACACACATATATATATATATATATATATATATATATATATATATATATATATATATATATATATATAATTCCATGTAAGGGGAATGGTTGATTTATAGATCTGAAGGATGGACTCAGGCGAGAAAAAAAAATGTTTTGATGCGACACATAGAACTAACTTTCCTTGCGTTAGATGAAACTATTGATTTGTTCCATCTCAGGTCAGTGGACAGTGTGAGACCAAGCTGTCGCAGAGAGGTGCTCTCGTGGAGTTGAGCATAAGGCATTCTAATGGGAGGCAGGAAGGGTTCTCTGTGGTGGGTAAAGTTTACCAGCCATTTCTTGATATATATATATATATATATATATATATATATATATATATATATATATGCGTTTGTGTGCATATATGTGTGTGTGCAAATTTAATTTGCTTCGCATTTTGACGCTGTTTATATTTGTAGCGATGTTTTGTACAAGTAAGGATGTTACACTCACGAAGAATCTATATCAGCTGACAATAAATACAAAAGAGTGCCAGGCTCTATAGAAAGAGAAAGAATTAATATTAAAAAGAACAAAACACAAAATTATAAAAGTAAGAAAATAAACAACAATACCAACCAGATCAACAACAATAACACATACACATTCACCTAAAAAACAAAAACAAACGATAAGCAAAACACTGCACCTCGAGTTTAAATCCAAGTCAACTACGACTCCAGGCAATGAGAAATCTTTTTCTTCATTGACGTCAAACCCGACATTCTTTAAAAACTAGAAAGGTTTTATATTGTTGCCCGGGACAAACGATATTTTTCAAAATCGTCAGGTGTATCCGCCTGTTAATTTATGTACTTTAATTTGCATTATAGATGCTGCTTTAATAATATAATTTAAAAAAAAATAATGTTTGATTTTCGGATTCAAATGATAATTATTAAATGCTCATTACCAGTTATATAATGCTTATATTTTACTAATGTATTTATTCACTATTAAATTTTTTTCACCTTATTGTGAAATCGATTTTTACTTCTATATCAATATATATTACGGCATCAAGCCCCCACCCCCTTTTTATTAAGGTTTGACGACGTTATTTTAAAGTCATCATTTTGTCAGGCTGCCATCTTGGATATGGTTGTTGGTCTTGTGAAAACCGCCTCTTTAGATTTAAAAAAAAAAAACAAGATTTTTGTGCTTTTTGTATATTTCGAAATGCACCCTAAATAAAAATATCCTACAGCAAAATTCCTTCACGTCATCTACAATCTACAATGAATATAGGATCCTGAGCCTGCCTCGTGATTGAGTTACTTTTCATATTCACCAAAGAATACGAGCGGTCAGTATATGGCAAAATTTCCACCGTCTGTTTCCAACCATTTAGCTCTATGACGAACGCCACAAGGGATAGGAAATTGTGAAGAGCCATAATCTCGTATATTCTGAAGGTACGTGGCACATATAAAAAGTATGTAGGTATGGATTTATTTTGTGATTGAAAAATAATTTAAGAAATTTAATACTGAAGTAATTTCAGTAATATCATTAGTTCTGGTTTTTTATTGCACTAATGTTCCATGCACTTTTTTACTTTATATGTGTGTGTGTGTTTAAGCAATAATGCTTACACAAATTATATATATTATCCGAGGTTTAAAAATTGATAAAATATTCTTAATTATTTGAAAGGAATTTTTAATTCATATTTGTATGAGCAATTATGGGAAACGATATATACTTTTTATATACCAAGAAGAATGTTTGAAAAATCTACGAGAAAGTGGAAAATTTCGGACGAAACGCGTCACATGAAAATGTTTTCCCACTTAGCCATAGATTTTAAAAAATGAGAGATTATATTAACATTATTGTTTGCTTTATGCAAAGTTAATTGTTGTGGAAAAAGGTTATTTTAAAAAAAAAATTCAGTTAGAACCAGAAGTAATTTTATTTCGGTAAAATCCTTTATGCAACCAAGGCAAATATACTCAACTCCCTGACAGAACCAATATTTCAAATCATCTCTCGTGTCTCTCGGCAAAAAGTCAATATCAAACATTTTGGCTGAAGCGCGAATCATTTCATTGTTATCAATAACAACCTGCCAAGACTTTTTGATTTACTTATTTTTACATATATTTGCATTTTCAGTTATCCATATCAATGGCGAGTTAAGTCTACCCGGAAACGCTCGTTAAGAAGCACTACTTGCGGTCCATTGATCGGAAGATGATCCCCATATCCTTGTGCAAAAACTAAAATGAGTGTCTATGTGTATTTCAAATGCATCGCAACAGTGTGTACTGTGTTCTCGCATCTTTGGTCAGTATTCAAGTCCAGCATCATTTGCAGACATAACAAACTTAAAAGCCAAAATCATTTGATATAATGATTCAGATTTTATTTCGGCTTTACTCATATATGTGAGATCCAACAATTGTTTTGTGGGTGGAATTTTTCTTGATATGCACTGAACTAGGCTTTAATAAATGTGGGGTCGTAAAAACATTTAAATTGTCAAAATATAAGTAAACAAATGTTTTCTTTTTTTTTTCTCTTAAAAAGATTGCTGGTTTGGAAGTTTTCAGCTTTCAGATAAGATAGTAGTACACGAAGAAGCCTTGATTTATTTATGCAAAGAATCCTTAATTATTATGCGAAAGAAAAAGCCTCTCATAGATTGAAAATTGAAAATTGACATCTAATCTCATTTATTTTCGAACGTAAATCTTTCGTTTTTGAATTATTACGTTTAAAGATTACGGTAGACGCTGTTAAATGTACAATCCAAGATACAGTACCAAAAATATTTTTACAAACATTGACACCAAAACAAATTAAAATGTCCATATAAACATATGTCCAAAAGGCCATCGTTCTACCCCAAAACAGCAACTCATAACAAATGTTAAAAATGTCCTCTGCTTGTTTCTACACACGCATACACCCGTCAGATTATTGACTGGCATAGCCTTTGAAATGCTCCCACACAATGTGGAATAGTTTCGCAGGCCCCCATGACACGTTGATGAAGCGTCTCTGAATTATTAATTTTTGATGCATAAACCAATTGTTTTTAGTTTGTATAAAACTCCAAAGGACTGAGGTCGATGGAATGTTCAGGCAATGGAACTGGTCCTCCCTTAACTATCCATCTTTCTTGGTAGATGTCAGCCAGTGCATCGCAAACAATGGGAGTAAAATGTGCTGGAACCATATCATACATGTACCACAGTTACTGTAGGGCGTGCCGGAAGAACATATGGACCTATAAGAAAGCCACCTACAATTCCAGCCTACACATTAATCGTAAACTGATGCTGGTGTCTAACCCTTATCTTAACGCGACGATAAACTGCAGATGTAGACTGACTGTATCATATTCGGTGATTCTTGTGCCTTTGGTTTGGAAACGCAATATGATACAGCATTCTACATCGCGTCCATTACCAATCATGCGACCGTATGTAAAAATCACATCAGCTAGCTGACGGTATGAATATCCTGCCATTGTTAAACAGAACACTTACTACTACACATGTTAAACGTTGAAGAGAGACTACCCACAAAAGTACACGAATGACAAAACTAATCTACCTGAGAACACAGCACGATCTACCGTAAACTTTCTATAAACTTAATAACTAAAAAAAGAAAGATTGGCGGAGATATGTTTATATGGAGTTTTGTTTTGGATTTCACTTGAGCTGGAAGGGAACTCGCTCTTTTACCTGCTGATTTTCACTTGGAGCGTCATGTTCACATGATTTTGATTTCCACGTAGTTTTCACACACACACACACACACACACACACACACACACACACACACACACACACACACACACACACACCATACAAATGTGTACGTATATGTAGGGAACATATGAACTCTAAGGTCTTATTTTCTGCGCAACCCAAAAATCTATTTCCCAATCGTAGCATGCGAATCCATATTCATTTGAAACTTTGGCTTGTTAGCAACACAAATGCTATACTGGATATTTCTTGACATTCCACGCAATTTTCTTGGGAATTTCCAGTTATATTCGAAATTAATCGGAATATAACGCACAAAATCGGCAAGTACCTTTGCAAGTTTCCACCTAATATCTAATGATTTATTCGACCTCAAAAGAACACTCACCAAAAGGCTGAGCAGATATATGTTCATTCTGTTTAATAGAATACAAACGCACTCAGGCACATGCGTAGACACACAGAGTTGTAACAATTTAAAGCAAATACAATGACCTAAATGAAAATGAAAATTCAAAGTGCTACACAATAGTAGAAGCTTTAGTAACATCATCAAACGAGATAATTCGAAAGAAAACTAAACAAGAAAAAAAGAGTGGATGGCAAGTGGAATTTTCGACATGATGAAAAGAAAGCAACAAGCCATGCCAAGTTATGGTACAGAATATAGGACGTTACACAAATAAATTAGAAACAAATGCAAGTAGGTAAATAAGGAATGACTCAACGAAAAGTGATCAGAAATATAAAGAATGGGAACAAGGCAGAAACGTATAAGAGAAATGAGGGGACAAAATATGTGCCCAACGATGGGAGGCTTAAAATAAAAATAGAGAAAGAAAAAAAGAAGAATCAAAAATGGAAAGAATGCATCGACGAACTCTTTAATGACGAAGTATGAAAACCAACAATTTCCAAAAATATGGAAGTAACAGAAATATTAAAGTCTGAACAAAATAGCAGTATCATACGGAATTTTAGTAGAGATGCTGGTAGCCTTAGATGATTTCAGCATTGACAGAAATAATAAATGAAATATAAGACTTTATAGTGGTTCACAAATGGCACGGAGAGCCTCATACGTATAGCTAAATAGGATAGAAGGTGAGGCGAAATGATTAAAAGACAATTAAAGATTTAGAAACAGTTTCAAAAAATTCATATGCCCAAAATAAATATGATTTCAAAATTGAAAATATTATTATGGATTACTTGTAATTTTACGCATACATAATTATTGACTGATTCTGAACCTATGTAATATATGTCCTCATTCATGGACAATCTCCTGAAAAATAAATAAGAGAAACATCCTTCTACAGAAGGATGCTGAGAATAACGTGAACTGAAACAACGAGGAAGATTAATGACAATAAGAAAAATGGACGTTTATGTACTTACAATCAGAAAGAGTCAAGTTCAATTTCTAAGGTACAAAATGACAAAAAAGGTCTTGGAAAATTTGACACTCACGGAATATGTTGGCGACAAGAGTGAAAAAGGAAAATCTTCGAATAACCTACTTAAAGAGTTTTTGTATATGGATGAAAAAGAGGGACTAGGAAGGATAGGTAAAAGATAAAACTTATTTAAAGATAAAAAAGACAGGAAGTTGTGGATAGCCATGATAGCCAATGTCTTTATGCAACAAGAAACATTTTGAGATAACGACTACAGCTGTGGTCGGTGGCTGTTTTGAAATAAATCGTAACATTAAAAACAAATGTTTTTCTTTTTAACTCTTTGGGAACCTGAAATACTTAAAGATTTAGATAATAAACATCAACAGAATTGCTATGGAAAAAAAGAATGACGCTAAGTGTTTGTCGGTCTTTACGAAATAAAATGATTCATATATTCAAATAATAATTCCAATGACAGTAAACATTGAGGAATTTGACACTGAAATTGACTATTGCTATCTGAACCTCATTTAACTCGACTTCCAACAGTTTTGTTTGTATTAATAAGGATTGCGGGAGAATAATAGTAGAAGCAAGAATGTTATATGATTCTTCCTTTTGCCGATTCTGTGATGTTATGAGTATTAAATGGCCGAGAAATGTCCTCTGATATTGGATACAAAATTCGGTCAAACCAAATGGAAAGTGCCCAATATCTGTGATAAATCTAACATATGCGGTTGCATGGAGAGTCGTTTGTGACGTTTTCGCGATCTTCAGACAAACTGGTTTATTTTCTCAAAAGTGGATCTATTTATGCCTTATTTGTGTTTGATTATTTGGGTGTGAAATTTTCTTGATCTGTGTTTGTTTGAGATGACACTCACATATATATATAGACTCACATGCATACAGGCGTATACATGTTAGTTCATACATAAACACCCATATTCATAATTCTGAGTTAGGTGCTGTTCCATATTGGTACGCTCGAGCATGTACGCAGTTTTATTCTGTCTATTTCGATGTCAAGATTGTAGCGCTTCATAAATGTAGCAATGTTCTCTTAGTAGGGGACAGGTCGAGTGTTTGCGCCAGCAGACATGTTCACACACAATGTAGACGCATAGCCACATTCATTGATTTAGGTCTACTACCACTACGTGCGCTAAGGTGGGTTTTATCTGTACACATGACGATGATGTTTGTATTTTTATAAATACTGCAGCTGTGTTATTAACGATTGTCATTATGTCAATGGTAATATTAGCTGTGATATTATTATTATTATTATTAATAATAATTGATATGTTATTATTTATGATGAACAGTAAAGTTATCCTAATAATGATGGAAACAATAATAATGATAACAACAATAATAATAATGGTAACAACATAAAAAATAAATAGGTAATAAATAAATAATAAATAAAATAATAAAAATAATAATGACAATGATAATATAATAATAATAATAATAATAATAATAATAATAATAATAATAATAATAATAATAATGTGGATCCAAAATGCAGGTTCTGTGACAAATACCAAGAAACAATAGACCATCTAATCTCAGGATGTTCTATACTTGCCCCAAATGAATATAAAAATCGTCACGATAGAGTGGGGCAATACTTACACTGGACAATGTGCAAACACTTTGGAAAATGTGTAAGCAAACACTGGTATGAACACCGGCCAGCGCCGGTTACAGAAATAGAAGATGTCACCATTCTATGGGATTATACCATCCACACAGACAGAAAAATTGAAGCAAATAGGCCGGACATTATTGTCAAAAACCAGAAAGAAAAAACTTGCCTACTAATTGATATGGCTTGTCCAGCGGAATAGCAACCAAGGAATTTGAAAAACTATCAAAATACAAAAGACCTGGAAATTGAAATAGAAAAAATGTGGAAATTGAAAACAAGAATAATACCAGTGGTAATAAACTTGGAATTATAAAAAATGGAACAAAACAACACATTGAAAGAATCCCTGAAACCCCAGCTTAAGAGACATACAGAAAATTGTCTTATTAAGTACAGCACACACACTAAGGTAACGCTAGCAACTTCATCGGAGATAAAAAAAAAAAAAAAAAAAAAAAAAAAATTAAATGGCCATAACAAACACCACGACCTGCCTTAGGTCTTTCCGCAGACTTGGTAGGTAGTGTGTCCATAGCAGAAATAATAATAATAATAATAATAATAAAACAGTACTTACGGTGGTAGTGATGGTTATAAGTTAATGGTTCTAAAAGTGGTAATAACAACACTAATAGTGATAGTAATGGTAGTAATCGCAAAATGATAATTTTGAAGTGTTAATGGTTGTATTTGTTGTGATGGCCATGTTAATTGTTATGGCGGTGGTTGTGTTTGTGGGGCTGGTGGTAATGTTGGTAACTGTGCTGGTAGTGTTATTGTTTTCTGGTAGTTAAGTTTGTGATCTGGTGGTTTAGTGTTCTACCACTTTTTCTGTATGTTCGTTCCCATTTGTGTGCAGTTTTTGTGGTTGTTGCTATCCGTTTGGTTTGAACTGTGATAGTAGATTTGTTTTCGTGTCTGCATTTTGAGATTATTTCTGATCTTTGTTTTAGTAATGTCTTTTGTTGTGTTTGGGTAATTATTGCCACTTTTTCTTGCAGTCAAAGTAAACATCTCCTTGATAGGTTGCTGTAGACAGATGCTGGAATCGTCTTTGTAGCCTGATATGATCAAGAAGTCACTTTCTTAACAAATCATCTCCGAATGATTAGAACGATAGGGTTCCGACCATAAGACCTGGGTTCCAAGCGGATGTGATACAGAAAGGTTATTTTCTCGGAAACTTTATGTTTCCGATAAAATAATCTGAGTGAAAGATGCTTATTATAATAATATATATATATATATATATATATATATATATATATATATATATATATAAATAATATTGCAACCTCTGCTGACAGAAAAAAAAATTAGCAATAATGACATTTCCGGATCCAAAGAACATTTTGAACCAGAAATACGAAGTCATGAGTCCTTGCATAAATACTAAAAATTCCTCTTAAGCTCATATGACGCTGGCTAAAAAAAGTATGTTTCATTTTCAATTAATCCCCCACCGATACATTTATAATACATATATAATATATAAAATTAAAGAAAAATTTTGATTATTACTATACACAAAATTATTTTCTTAATAATATGTGAAAATAACCACTTTTTGCCTGATGAATGTTGCGAGACCTGAAACGCGTGTAGTAAAAATATGAAAAAGAAAGTATAATATATATTTTAAAAATTCACATTTGCGCTTTCTCTCTTCTCTTTAAAATATGCGCTTCTTTCTCGTTGTAAGAAATATAACCTCTCCCTTATATATATATATATATATATATATATATATATATATATATATATATATATATCTGACAAAGTCGATAAAAATCTCTTCTGCCGCGTTTCGGCCTTTAGGGCTTCATCGGATTAATTTGTTATGTTGCTGCGACTACACACGCGCACGAACGAGGGATGTTGGTAATTTTATTTTTTTTTCTAGTCGATTTCATTTAGATTCAATTCGAAACAAAAGGCTCATAACATATTTGAAAATAGAAAAAAATAATATATATATATATGTGTGTGTGTGTGTGTGTGTGTGTGTGTGTGTGTGTGTGTGTGTGTGTGTGTGTGTGTATCAAAAAACACTTTTACAAACTTTGGGGCGAATTCTGATACCAAAAAACTAGGTAAAATGTCCATATAAACGTATGTTCAAAAGGCCATGTAGAATGTTTTTTCGTTGTCAGTCCTACGAGCGGATCTTGGTCTTCCTCGACTCATAGTTTGTGGTGCTACGGATTTTGTTTCAGACACGCGACGATAAACGGCAGCAAAACCTGAAAACGTAATCTAATACGCGCAGTCGTATTTAAAAATCATATCTGTCTGTTTCACGATATTAATATCCTGCTATTGTTAAACGGAGCACTTAACACACGTTAAACCTTGAAGACAGACTAGCCACAGTTGTACACGAGTGGCAACTGTAACCTAGCCTATATGACATGGCAACACAGCGCCATCTGTCGCAAACTTTCTTTAAACTTACTAACTGAAAAACGTAGTATTTGTTGACATATTTATATAGACTTTGGCCTTGTTTTTGAGTGAGAAGCCCAATGTCTGTAAATGTATTTTTTGATACACCCTGTATGTATTTGAGCTGAGTATTTAATTGTGTTCAATATTTTCATGGTTTCTGGTTAGAAATTCCATCATCGATTCAACATTAGTGATTGATTAGGAATAGATTTGTTGCTTTTCGAAATGAGGTTTTTGTTATGAAAAGTCATTCGGCGACATTCTTCCACTTCAAGCTCATTTCACTGAGATGGTAGCATGAATGTTTACGATCTGTTCCTCTCACTGATGTCTTCTCTCTCACAATATATCATATATACATTATAGAAACTGATACTATTTATAAATTGGCTAACCATTGTTACAGTTATTGTCTCCGTAGAGGGGATATTTAATTCATTATTTCAGTTAACAGTGGAGTATTATGGCACTATAAACATTGCATTCAGGTTTCACACCAGACCATCCAGGAAGCTGGGTGCTCCAGAAGATTCAATTGGGGTCAGTCCCACCTATCGAATGTAGAATGGCAATGACACTCCTGCAAGCGCAGGTATGTTTGTCAGATGCATATATAACAACTGTCTCAGGCGTGATTTCGGCAGAGATGATCACAGACAGAATATAATGTCTACGTATCGGGCCCGAGCCAATGGGGCCCGTACCATAGACTTTCCGAGATTAACTGGCAAAATTGTGGAGTGAATATTATGTTAATTAATGGAGTTTCAAGTCGCTTCTCATCACTTAATCGGCAACTCTACTTCGTTACGCAGAATAAATAATTAGATGTGATTAACTCGAAATGATATGTCCAAATGACGATCTTTGTTTGTGTTTTTCAAGTTTTTCTTGAAAATTAATATTTGTTTAGTTTCATACAAAATTACTGGCCTGGTCAGTTGTTCTTGTAAGTTAAAGATGTCAGAAATTAATTGAATCAAAAATGGAATATCTCTTTCCTGAGATAAAAGCCATAATAAGTCTTTGGTAATGAATGAATAAAAATCATTGTAGAATAAAAAATATCACCTCGTGTACGGCAATGAATACAATTCTCACTGGGTACATCGCAAGATTCGCCATGTCTAAGATGAGTCTAGTATTAAATGGGAGCAAAAGCCGGTTTTCAACATGGCCACTTTTGCACACACCATATACATACCAATAAATTAAATGAATATGTAAATAGAAATATATATGATATCTGTCAGAGCTTGTGTGTCTGTCAATGTATTTGTAAATTTGTCTGTGTGCCTTGAGTGGGATGAAAGAATATGTAATATTAGCAACACAGATAAGAACGTATATCTATGGAAGTATTGATTCTTGGGTCATCCACTTGGGATAGGGCGTGATAAAGACAAAAAAAAACAAACAAATAATATAGACTATTCCCTTTTGTTTGTTCAATAAATTTGGATAAAAAGAAATAGTTAAAAAGCAGCGGAAAATTTCCTAAAATAAACATCTGCTTTTTTTTGTTTTTTTTTTGTTTTAAAATATGTTTTAATCTTTTTTCGCTTACGACGCTTTTCCATTTTCCCTATTCTTTGACTCCTGAAATTGACCTTCACACATCACATCTCGGTGGGTTTAATATCGAATATAATTTCTTTGATTTATTTTTCTTTTCTAAAGAAAGCTAAAAAGGAAAAAATTTGGAACATTAATTCATACGACTTGCTAACATTTGGTTAGTTTTCTGGTTTTGTTAAGTACCTGATACTGAAAAGCCTAACTTCCTCATTAGGTTCAGTGGAAATTTCATATGTTTTTTTTCTGATGTTACGTGTAAGTATTCTTTTGTTTCCATTTTCTCTAAAATTTCGTTGATACTCGTGGTATTGCTAGCATCCATTTACAGAACCACAAATTTATTGCTTCAAGTCAATTCTCCCTCTGCCATAGACGAGGACCAATATTGCATAAGAGTTCTGTACCTTTTCTTTGTTTCTTTGAGTATATAACCATAAATATATGAATTTTGAATGGGTAAATAAGCAAGGCAGACTGGGTTCTATAGTCTTGGATGGCAACTGGTCTACCACAGAAAGAAATGGCAACGTACTTCGGGAAAAAAATTTACCTCGTCAGTCATGTATACATGATCGCCTAAGCGTGTATCAAGCATGGCACAAACTGACTGACTATGGAAATATAAGATTTGATACGGATTAACTAATTTAATAACCAATTAACTGGATTTAGAAAAATATATAGAAATAAATACATTTGTTTATAAAGTGGGGTTTCCTGTTCACACTTCTTTTTATGTGATATGTTCATTCAAGAAATCGACTCACTCACTTCATCCATTTACACCATCTTATTAGTAACTGAACAACTTTTCCTATTTGTATCTGGATTCAATGGCGAATCTCCCATCCTACCATATTTCAATGCTTATCAAATCATAATACGCGCCCAAAGCCGTCGACAGACATCGACGTTAGTTATAATCCTAATTCAGTTTTAAACACTAAAGTCAATAACAATATCTTCCCATGTCCAAAGATTGTTTTCTAGAACTTTTCCTTTAACTGGGAGTCTTTTTCTTTATTCTCTATATGTCACCATTTTTTATAGGCATGAAGAGAATCGTCAACACAAGCATAATTCCACGTTGCCTGACACGGTCACTTTTTGAAAGAAAATGGCAACATCGTTTGATTTTCTGCTACACTTGCTTGATTTGTTTCCTTTCATCTCCAACTCATTTGTCTAGTCTGTCTTGGGAAATTCTTGTGTTAGAATTTCGTTATTCAGATCTTTTTCTGCTCCATTTCATTTCTCTTATTTTCTTGTTCAGCCTCTCACAGCTCTACACTTCAGGCTTTCCAAGCTCCCATAAAAAAAAAAACAATTCTTTATTTCTTGATCTACTTTCCTAAATATAATTCAATTCTTTTAAAACATTCTTTCACTTTCCTTTCCTTCCTGACTTACAGCTATATCACGTTGAAACATCGGCTCTCGCACGATCGCCGAAGTTAAGCTACTTCGACCCAGGTCACTACCTATATGAATGACCGCTTGGGAATATCAGGTGATGTAAAAATGGATGCGGCGAGCGGTATAATGGATAACGGCTAGGAATTGGAAATCAGAGAACCGATTTCAAGTTCAATCGGGTTCGTTATATTCACTTATACTCTTGGGAAAGGCATGAATCCACCTCTTCTGTCTCTAAGCTATGAGTTATTTAGTAGGACTTGTATCAGTAAATTATTATAATCTCTAAAAACTTCCTTATCATCTAAAAGTATTTTCTGGCTTTAAATAACCCACACAAAAGTTGACAAGCAGAAAAAAAAAAAAAACAATCAATAACAACTGTTCTTTCTTCGTTGTTTTCTTCGTTTAGAAGGAATAAAAATGAAAGAAGAACGGTTTTTTTGTCCATGCTTTTTCAGTTTTCTCCATGACAGTCTCCTCGCTTACCTTTCTTACTTTCATTCTTTTAGCGCCATTTTTTCTTTATTTTTTATTCTCACTATTCGTTTCTTCTACTGAATTTTCATCATAACCCTCTTCTTTTTCTTACTCTAGGCTTCTTGTTATTTAACCTTCCTTGTATATATATTTTTTTCTTTTTTCTTCTCGTTCTTTTTTTTTGTTCTCACTTATACTATACCTATTATTAGCTTTACCCATAATTCTACTTTTAGTTTCGTTCTTAACATTTTGATTATCTTGCAATTTCTCTTTCATTTTTCTTTTGTTTTTTGCCTCCTTTGAATCTCCGTCATTTTTCTTATTTTTACGTGATCCTGTTATCTCCTATTGCTTCATTTCACCAGCATTTCTCATCCCCCTTCATTTTTTTTCTCTTCATCTTGTTCCCGTTATCCTTCGATTTGTCTTTTTCTAAATCATCATCATCATCATCATCATCATCATCATCATCATCTCTGTACTCTTATTATTTATTCAGTCTTTTCTTCATTTTCTCTTCTTCATCTCATTTTTCTTTTGAACTATGACAGTTACCGTAAAATTTTTGCAATATCGTTTTTTTATAACAAATTCTTTATCCTTTTCTTGTATCCAGTTTCTCTATGCAATTCTTCTTTTGTGCTGCAATATCGTCTCCTTTCATTATCTGATTCATCTTTCCTCACCTTTTTTTTTCCATCTTCAGTGTTTAGCGCGCACAGAATGTAAGTAATAATAAGCGACAGTGATCCTAAAAGTAAAATGTTACATACACATTTTTAAAAAATAGTTCCATAATAAAAAAAAAAAGAACGAAAAATTCTCCCCAACGCCGTTCAAATTCAAGAGTGTTGTCGTCTGCAAAGAGAATTAAAGACATTGGCCCGAACTGCCATTTTTGATCGAAGAATTCAGCCGGTAACTTTTCATTTTATTTCAAGGGAAGAAATAAAGAAGAGGGCATAACTCGAAATGGACAGGCAATAGCAAAAAGGCAACTTGACGGCTGTCTTCTCGAGTCTTGTATGATTCTCTATAATGGAGCTCTAAGAGAAGAAGGAGGAGAACATTTTCCGCTTACGTGCACATAATAGGATCCAAGGTAGAGTCCGGGAGACGTGATGAAAAAAAAACCAAGCGGATCGAGGCTTTTGTGTCATTCAACTGTGAATATTTGAGCGCTGCAAGCAGCCTGCTAGCTATATAGAAGACAGACTGACAGCTAGACAAGTGGGTGCGTATATTAATGGAAAGGGAGGCAAGCTGGTTGGTAGATAGGTGGATAAATAAATACGGAAATAATGCAAAAAAAAAAAAAAGGTAGACACAGAAAAGAAAAAAGAAAATAATAAAACGAGATCTCTCCTCTGTCTCTCACACACGCATACACATACACACACACACACACACAGGCACGCAGGCACACACACACACACACACACATATATATATATATATATATATATATATATATATATATATATATATATATATATCTCTGTGTGTATAATTCATACACATCTTATGAGAGAATATGTAGAGAGATAGAGGAAGTAAGATGGAACAAGAGAAAGAGAGAGTCACACTATCTATCTATCTATCTATCTATCTATCTATCTATATATATATATATATATATATATACATATATATATATATATATATTCATATATATATATATATATATATATATATATATATATATATATATATATATATATATATATATATATAATGTATTGCTATTTGTTTCTAACTCTTCTTCCATGCCCCTCTCTACATTTATTTCTCCGTCTTTAACTGTAATGATCGAGATATAGGCAGAAAGTTCAGTGGAACCTATGAAAACTGATCAAGATTAACTCGCAAGAAATGATTTCTACAGCCACATCAGAAGGCCAAGATACATTGAGAGAAATTGAAAATACACAAATCTAAATGTAAATGGGAAAGAGAAAAAACGACAGAAATAAATATAGGAAGAGACTGGTGAAGGATATGAAAAAGATGTTGGCAGATATATATCTGAACAGACAGATAAACTGAAAAACAGATTAGCTATAGCACCAGATATATTTAGCAGTCCATCAGTTAATCTTTAATTACTAAAATGCCACGGAAGCTTACTTTTTCTTTAATGTTTATCTTCATTTCTTGGGAAAGCTAATCGAGTGGTTTTCAATTGCTTCCTCCATGGCTTTATTCTAGATTGGCTAGAGAATCCTTAATTTCGATTGAGTTTTCTCATGTTTTATCTTTTGTCGGGTTGGCGTTCTTTCCTTGTCTATTCTTAACTTCCCTCACTGGAACCTGCGTTAAAATCCGTGTTGCTATGACCGTGGTTCTTTGTGTCGACTGGGCCTCCTTTTGCACACATACACAAACACACAGACAGACAAACACACACTCACACATGTGTGTGTGTGAATAGAGAATATAGAATAAATATATTGAAGTGTAAAAAATATATATATATATATTGAGGTGAAACTAGTATGTACGCATTGTTCTTTTTTATTAATTCTTTTTACTTATATAGTAGTTCTGTCTTTTTGAAATTACCAACTGTTTCTTACATAGGAGCAACTTCCTTGTATCATATATAAAAAGTTTGTATTATTATTATTATTATTATTATTATTTCCTTTGATTTCTGATGTACTTATTTATTTCCGGGTCCCCACCAGAGACCTAAGATCAAAAATGCCATCATGACATCTTCCACTGAGCAATTAAAAAAAATAATACATAGTTTGCATAGATAAAGCCCTTCGTAAGGTGCGGGCTGTAGTCGCGAGAACAATTTTTTTGTATATCTTTAAGGCATTGGCTGATAAGAAATGAAGAACCGTTCAATAAGTCTTTCTCAACCAATCCGAGGGCTCCAACTACAATTGGAATTGTTACTATCATCATGCACCACATTTATTGAGATTTCGATTTCAAGGTTCTTGTATTTTGATAGTTTTTGAAGATATTCAAAGATACATTGCTGTTTGAAGGGGTTGCCATTTCAATAAGAAGGTACATTTTGTCTTTGCGGTCTTTAATCACGATGTCAGGGCGATTAATTTTGATTTTTCAGTGTGTATTGTAAAGTTCCATAAAATTGTTACAGGTCTTATCTCCGTAATCGGGTGTCGGTGGTGTTCAGACCAATTTCTTGCAGTTTCTTCTTCTTCTTCTTCTTCTTCTTATTATTATTATTATTATTATTATTATTATTATTATTATTATTGATATGTGGACGTGATGGTAGCGTAACTATTATTGCCGTAGAAAGTGTAAACGGTACCCGAGTTCATATTCCATTTCATTTCCACACTTGCTCTGGGGTATATAGCAGAGTAGACTGAGCTTTCTTCACTTAGGTGACATCCAGTCTAGAAGTATAACTGAATTCAAATCCAGGCAAAGGCAAACACCTCCTAATCCTTCACATCAATTCACATACAATAAAGAAAATGTTATGACCATGTCCGTTCTAAAATGAGATGACATTTAACAAAATCATCATAATCACAAGCGTTAGAAATCATTTAGCAGGATCGTTTAAAAGTGTCATAAAAATTGAATAAATGCAACTGGATTATTCCATAAAGACTATCCCGAAAACAGAAATTCGAGGAATACAAGCCAATATTTATTCAAAAAGGTAGAAACAGATTCTTGACATTAAACTTCCTTAATAATGCCAACATTAACAGCATTTCCTCTTTAGTAGAGGAGTGGGGAGGGTGTAAGACATGCAGCAGATAGAATAAAAACGACTTCGAGAAAGATCTTCTAAACATGGCGCATTCACTTTATGTTAGGTATGCAGAGAAGAGTTTTCAGATTGAAAAAAAAAGATATAAAAAATATCCATATTTTGACTAAATTACTTGTCCTTGCTGGCAATCTTGGAAGATTTAAGCGAATGATTAAAGCAAACATTATTAATGAAGAGTTGACCAAAATTAATAGAAAACTGCTCGATTATACAGAACATAAAACACCATTAAGTTCAAGAATTAATATTACAAAGTTGAAGGAGGAGAACTGTGTTACCTCCATTGTAGAAACAGTCTGCATTTATAACACAAAAAAGACCATAATGAAAATTTTAAAATGAAGTCTGCATATAGTTTATTAAATCCACACTAAGTATCCTTTGAAGGAAGTCAATAAGAATATACTAGTGGTATATTTGATTTGTTACGTGAAGTGTAAGAAATCAACCAAAGGAAAATACCAAAGGTTGCGATTGATTGGTTTAATAGTACGACGAAATAGCAGAGGTACGCAGTTGTACAGTTTTATAATAAGGATTGCCAATCTTCCATCAGTGAAGAAACATTTGACTAAGTCACACAAAGAGATAAATGATTGTCAGATAGAAATCCTCACACGTTGCCAATAATCCGTATTTTTTCACAATGAAGATGTGTGGTAGCCAAACGTGGGGCACAGAAATGCTATCTTAGTAGTTTTGGCCTTACCACAGTGAATTTTGATGGAGTAAAATAAGGGAAAATGTTTGGAATCTCTCTTATATCTAAATAGAAATAGTCGATAAAAGCCATGTAAGGTTATATAGCGATTACATCCTAACATTTCTTAAGGACAGCAATAAGCAAAAATGAAACTGAAAATGTTTTTAAAGGGTTGTGTTTTGTCATCAAAAGTAAAAAAAAAAAAAAAAGAAAGTAGTAGATTTTCTCGATGTTATATTTGCCCTCACAAAAGTTTATACAGCGCATACAGTATACGTTAAAAAAAGAAATATTCAGTGTATAATAACACATTATCCACCAATCATTTTAAGCAGATTCTGAAATCTATTTATGAAAAGCTCATCTCGAATTTCATAAATAGATGTGTTTTTGATCAGGCCAAATGAGATTACAAATAAAGAATAACATAACAAAACACTGTCTATAACTGAGATAAATCCAATCTCACCCAGTAAATCGTTAACTCGTAATATTTTTATCATGTAATTATAAAAATTTAGTCATGATCTTGATATGTTCCATATTATTGCAAATGTAAGAAAACTATGAAACTGAAGATACTCCAACCTCAAATATTCTTTTATGAGAAGGAAGTACGCCAATAGTACCACACTTTCATTTGTGGCAATTAAAAGATAAAGGGCAGAAAAACACCGGAAGTGAAATGATCAATTATAAAGGAATCCACCATGAAAAGAAAACAAAAAACAATTTAAAAGCCATATATTATGTCTGGAAGAAAGGAATAGTGTGAAGTGTGTAGTAACTGAAGACACGAGAATAAGTGACTGTGATGTTACCTCCCCATTGAGCGAGGGTTTATGGACTTTTCCTTGTTTTTATATTCAATAACTATTTTTCTTGGCATAATATCCATTTAATGAAATCTGAGCTAAGTCTAACATAGATGTTATTAATGCACTATTTCTGTTTTTGCTTCTTTTGGAGATGTTAACTTTGAAATATACCACGTGACTCACAGAACACCCCCCACCAACTAAATAACTCATTTCATTGTTACATTTAATCTACTTTTAACCCAGCGGTGTATCATTTTGGCCAGATTACTTCAACAGTGCTGTCTAATATCTCCTTTCAGTGTACATCTTTTGAGTATTAACGTATGTAGAGATTTATACTTAGGCTCTTTCATGGTAAGCGCTTTGGGAATTTCGAATAATTTTCAATGATTTCTTAATCACATATGTGTCATATGAATTGTTCACAGCATAAGAGATAAATATTAACCGTTAAGTGAAATCGACTTTATTAATTGTATACAAACAAAAAATTAGTTTATAAGTTGGTCAGATATTTGACAGAATTCTTTCGGGATGACATGCTGACTTTTGTCTCTTAGATCATCACAGAGATTCTTCAACCATCACGTGACTGAATTAAATAGCATCAGCTGTAGGGCAACATATTACTCTAGTTTCTAGATTTTCTCAGCACTTATGACACATCAATGACTAGACTGTTTGTCAATTGAATAGAGGTTAGAAAGAAGTTGCTTTGGTAACGGTACATGTATTAAGATTGTAAGACACTGATGTATTGGTTTTTCATCGTGTTTGTATAACCCTGCTTGATTTCCTCTATAGCATGGTAGCTCCTCTGTTCTCATCGGATAAAGTCAAATGTTCCAGTGTACAATGCTAACGTTATTTCTTACTAATTTAATGCTAAGATGATTTTTATTTTTATTTATTTTCATTTTTCAAACCATATGTTCAGCCATGTCGAACTTTGTGACATCAACTCACTGGTGTTTGTCTATTATTAATTTATGTGCAATTACGTCGCTTTCCGATTATTTTTCCTACACAAACGCTAAAAAGGATCTTATATACGCAACGTTTGGTCATATTTATCGTGCACTGAAGTTGTCTCATTATGTTAATAAAAATCACCCTAATGTTATATTTGTAACGCTTTTTTGTTTTTTTCGTCTCATGACCGCCAGGCTTCCAGTAATTTTAGCGTTTATAACCTCTGCCTTTGTAGACAAGTGGTAGATTCTGATACTATGTGGAAAAATAGTCATATGTGTACCTACATCATGGATCTATCTATGTTTCGTACATGTATTTATTTCGATATGAGTGTGTGTGTTTATATGTGCGGAATATATATATTTGATTGTATGTGTTCTAACTAGGTATATATATGTTGTTTATTTATATCTGTGTGCGTGTGTATGCTTATGTCGCTGTGAACGTGGGTGTGTCTGTGTGCCTTATGGAGATGGCAAGATGTTCTTTGTGATGTCGGGTTCGATTTCATGGCCCAATGCCCTTGATTGGTCATCAATAACCTCTTCTCACCTGACTTTATATCTTCATCACAACGAAGAACGGCCCCCAAAAGAGATGAAGCCCGAAATAGACACATGATATTTACGGTTATTTTTGACAGCCTTCATATCTCTTTTGTTATTTCTTTTCCTTTCTACTTACGTTTTCACTTGTCTTCCAATAATATAGTTTTCTTCTATATATCTTATTGCTTGGATTGGCATTCTTCCCTTTCTATTTCGATGGCCTTTTTATTAATTTCTTCCTACATTTCTTCTTCCTTCAATTCCGCTTTGTCTTCTCTTTCTTTGTCTTTCTTTGTTGATTTCATATTTTCATTAAATTATTTTGTTTTCTTCGCTTTACCTGCATTTTCTTTCTTTTCTTTTTACATTTTCTTTCTTTACTCTTTCACTTTTATTCGTTGCCTTTCCGTCCATTCTTTCTTTCTTTCTTTCTTTCTTTTCTTTCTTTCTTTCTTTCTTTCTTTTTCTTTCTTTCTTTCCAGTGCATTTCGATCATTATTCTTGTTCTCTTTCTTTTCCTTTTTTGTCATATTTTTTTCATTTCATAAATTTTTCTTTTGGCACTTTAAGTTATTCATTATCATTTTTTTCTTCGCTTAATTTTTCATTTGTTTTCTTTTTTAATGTCTTTCATTCCACTTTTCCCTCTTAATTTCTCATTTCTTTCGTTTTTTACTTAAGATGTCCGACAAGCCAACATTTGCCTGCCAGCTTCTGTAGATTAACAAAGAAGTCAGGCTGACAGATTAACCCCTTTAAAATGTATTATTCTAATCCTAATTTTTCATAGAAAAATCATTATTTTTAGAGGAACATAAATGAAATTTCTAAGAGCCGACATTAATCATGTTGCATTTCTAGTTGATATCGCTTAAGGATAACATTTATCCTATATTAATAATAATCAAAGAAGCTATGATTATGGCTAGACGTAGAAGAGAAACTGAAACATGCATCAAAACTACGATATCGTCATTAGAAATTTATAGTTTCGATTGACGGAATACGACTGTTTTTCATACATCTTACTTTCTTCAAATAGAATTATTCCTTTGATTATTTTTTAACATTTTCTTGATTCGCAACGCATGTTCAAATCTATTTATATTCGCTTAACGTTAAACAACTTAAACTGGAAACAAATCATGAGCCTCTGACTTGATTTAAATTCCTTCACATGGATAATGGCACAAAGATTAGAGCAACATCAGCAAATGATATTCAGATTTAATCCTATAGCCGTATTCCTACTTATTTGATTTACTTCATCCTCTAGTGTTTGTTTATATCCAGTTGTCATAGACACAATTCTATGTCTACCAATAGACGTGTGGACGAGTTGACTGCAGTTTTGAAGCATTTCTTTGAGGATTTTGCCACGCCTTTGGCACTAGGAGGCACGTCGCAGAGTGAGCTGTAGACTTCAGCTGATTGTAAATGTTGGACAGCATAGTTTTATTGTCATTACAACATTGTAATTAAGTTTTCTTTCATCCTTTTCTAGTTATTTCGATCGGTACTTCAAGGCTGTTTCACAAGAATTAAACAAGCAGCATCCGAAATTAATAATTACTTTTACGACTTGCTTTGTACTCAGCTTCCTTTAAGGTAGCCAAACATCATACATAGACAGTAGTTGAAACTTTTGCGTTGAAAATTGATTCAGAACTCAGTTTGGCGACTAGAAATCGCACCATTCAGCTGTATAATAATGCCTGCCATTGTATTGTAAAAGAAATCGACGTTATTAATGTTGACAAGGTGAATTTATTAAACCCAGCCTATTTACTTGACTTATAGCCTAAACATAACCATTCTTTTAAACGCTTAAACAATTTTCTCATGTTGCACTACGATGACGTTATTGAGCTAACTGGATCTAACTGTTATTTTTTTTTTCAAAAAAAATAATATTGTTTCTTTCGGTGTTATCCGAGTGTCGACTTTTCAGAAGTTAACTTCAGCTGGTCTGGTGTAGAACTAAAAAAATATCAAACACATTCCGCAATCAGGTAATTCGACCTCTACTCTCTCGCAACAATTTTTATTATAATTATTATTATTTGCAAGAATTTTGAAGTCTTGGGTGTGACGATAAACTACATCCGGCAGCAAGGCCTCTGATCGGGAGATTGGAGCATGGAACTACCTCATAATTGCTGATGTTCCCAGGTACACCATAACCCGGAATGATAGCAGCTGTTAGAGACCCAGCTATGGAAAAAAATAGTGAAACTCTAAATAAAACACTGTCAAAGTTTAAAAGTACATTTTTATAGTAAAAATATAAAAATATATAAAAGAAATGACCAATAATACCTTTTCAGAGGATATATTTAGTTGAAGCTTTAAAATTGTGTTAAAATTCTTTAGATTTCGGCATGAAATAAGCCATAGAACAACTAAAATTATGAATTATATTCCCTTACAATTATGCAGTGTACGTTTTGCATTTTGTACTTAAAAATTAAATCATTGTAATTTAGTTGATAAGGGAATGTAAATCTCGATCATTGACTCTGATCTCCAGTTGTCCAGAGACCATGATAAGATAATCTTAATTGATTTTCGACTGATTAGATATCACGACGAAGACAGTGTCCAACATTACAGTTTTATCCGTGGCTTTATCTAGTAACATTAATAATTATGAAATGCTCTAAACAAAATTTAATTAACGAAACCTTCCGGAATTTATAGGTTATTCTTTATGGATTGAATTAATAATCTGCTCCCGAAGTGGAATAAATATATCAGAGAGAATAACTGAATAATGAATATTACTTTTAATTATTTATTCTTTATATAAATCGATCTCATATTGAATAACAGATATATTTTTGTTTTTTTTTTAGAATTATTGGCGTCATTCATCTTCTTTTGTGTACCGTGACCCTTCAGAATGTGAGCAATCATGGCTCTCCACAACTTCTTATCCGTCGTAGCTCTTAGCAATATTTGACCTTACTATCTCTCCATTCACTTACACGAGATCGTTCAACAGGTTATTTGATGTTTCCCTTTGTCTTTTTGCATTCAGAACGCCTAGCAAGTGTCAAATTCTCCAACAGTTTTTCCTATCATCATGATTTCTAAAAATTCTAACTCTTTTCTCAATGTTGTAAGTACAAGTAGACCTTTTGTTTCAATTTTCTTAGAACATCTTCGTTGCTTATATGCTCCGTCCAAGATATTCTAGGCATGCTTTTCTCGAATAGCATCTCTATAGCTTTTACATAGACAGAGTTCTTCGTAATGTGCGAACCATATTTGTGAGTACAATCTTTTGTATTTCTTTAAGGAATCCCTTCAATGTCTATCGGAAAATTTTCCAATCAAGCCGAGGTCTCCAACTACAACTGGAATTATTCATGGACTCATGTGCCACCTTTCTGAGATTTCCAGTTCAAGATCCTTGTATTTTGAGAGTTTTTTATTATTATTATTATTATTATTATTATTATTATTATTCCGTCCTTTCACAATAGTAGCATATTATTCGATAGATTTTATGACTTATTTTTTAGCTTTTGCATTCTTTTCATCATTGTCATTGTGAAGAGCATTTAAGCATAATATCTTTGGTCAGAGCCGCGCTGCTGCTGATTCTTCTTCATGTCATTGACTTTCTGTCGAGCCACAGAATCTGTCTTCTCGTCCGAGTGAATCCATCTTCTTTGATTTCTTTTTCCCAGTCAATGTTCGCAACCAACCTCGCTTTCTCTTTTTACCGTCAACCCCATCCACATCTCTCAATGGCCAATCCGTGCGGCGTCCCATTGAAGGCTTCTCTCTAAAGATCAGCTCACGGCTACATACTAGTGCATTTTCGCCGCCATCGCTCCTTTATTCTCAAATACTCAGACGAAGACTTAAGTAAGTCCAATCCTCGCTCGAATCAGCTAGGCCCTGTCACAACCGTCCATTTCGACGACTTAAGGTTCCCTCAAGCGACCAATCAAATTCACCTGCACATGGTCCAGGTTAACGCAGGTGTACTTTGGCCTGCTTGGCTTAAGCACTCTAATGCGTGCCTAGATCAGAAATCCCTGTATAAGAGATTTATCAAGAATAAAGTAGGAAAATCTTCTTTCAAAAAATATTGTTACAAATATTTCCTTCTTAATAATAATAATAACAATAATAATAATAATAGCAACAACAATAACATAAATAATATATAATGATAATAAAAATCGATCGAGCTATGGAATTGCTACGGGTGTATAAGATCGCTTAATTACACTCGCATATTTTGCAATTAGTGACGAAATAGGGTTATTATATACATAGCAAATATACGGTTAGGTATATGACATTTAGAGTCGAAAGGCGGGAAAATAAATGTTAGTTTAAAAACAAATTCTGATATTACAATCTATATATAAAATTCTGTGATTGTCGTTAGTCCGTGTGTCACACCCTCTAAAACAATCATACATTGACCGATCGGAACTAAATTTTTGGCATAAGTACAAATCTACAGGTATTTTTAGGTCATTAATTGTGGCTAGCCAAGTTTTCCCCATTTCTACTTTGGCCTTGTACTACATTTTTGCATTAGCAAAATAAATATTCAGTCAGTCACATGTATCACACGTTTAGGCAATCATGGATTCTTTCGATACACGACTGACTAGACAATTTTTTTCGCACAATGGATTGCCGTTATTTTCTGCTGTAGACTGGTTGCCCAATCTGATATTCTACTTTTCTTGTTGTGGGTATTTGCGCGTAAGTGAATGTACCGAACCCTACCAGAATTCGAACTCAGCTCGCCAATTTTCTCATTCCGAACCTATATACATCACAACACAGCACAAATCCTGTAAATATTAGAGGGCAGTTCTTTAAAATCTAGTTTCTTGTCAACCATGCAATTAGAAAATTGTGCGTTCGTATAATACTTTTTTGTAGGCCGAAAAAGATAAAACAATTTATATATAAAACAGTGGTAATTATTTATTCAATTTACGTCATTTCGAATAATGAGTAAGAATGATAAGAATGCGCCCTTTTCATAAACGTAAAGTTACGTAAGACGAATTTTCGGAAATCGGAGAATACCTGTCTTAATGTGTTCAATCGGTGATGAAAAACTCGTTAATTTCTTTGGTATTCCAGGCCCCGGATACAAATGGGGGATGTGTTTAATCGGTGATGAAAAACTCGTCAATTTCTTTGGTATTCCAGGCACCGGAAACAAATGGAGGATGTGTTTAATCGGTGATGAAAAACTCGTCAATTTCTTTGGTATTCCAGGCACCGGATACAAATGGGGGATGTGTTTAATCGGTGATGAAAAACTCGTCAATTTCTTTGGTATTCCAGGCACCGGATACAAACGGTGGATGTGTTTAATCGGTGATGAAAAACTCGTCAATTTCTTTGGTATTCCAGGCACCGGATACAAATGGGGGATGTGTTTAATCGGTGATGAAAAACTCGTCAATTTCTTTGGTATTCCAGGCACCGGATACAAATGGGGGATGTGTTTAATCGGTGATGAAAAACTCGTCAATTTCTTTGGAATTCCAGGCACTGGATACAAATGGGGGATGTGTTCAATCGGTGGTGCAAAAATCGTTAATTTCTTTGGTATTCCAGGCACCGGATACAAATGGAGGATGTGTTTAATCGGTGATGAAAAACTCATTAATTTCTTTGGTATTCCAGGCACCGGATTCAAATTCGGGATGTGATGGTAATGGAGGCGTTAAACATAGTTGAATTATTATCTAATATTTATTTTCCCTTTTTGAACAAATCATCATCAGTAGAACGAGAGACGACAACTAACTCCAGAGATGATGCTCTTCGGTCGTCATGCACAATTAGATTTTTCTCTTCCAAAATTTACTCTTTTCTCCTCAACCTTTCCCCCTCCTTTTCCTTTTCCTTTCTACTCTTTTTCATCTGTAGATGTGCGGGTGGTGCAATGGCTGGCGAATCTGAATGAGAAGTCGAGTTCGAATCCACTCTGGTTCATTACATTCACTTACGCAAAAATACCCTTGGGAAAGTTATGACTCCATCTCCTCTCCCCAGTTATGAATTAAATAAGAATCCTTTTATCCAGAATAATTTCGAAAGAATTGTTAATGCAATACACAATACAATTAATGCAATATTCCCTCGTTAAAATAAAGAATTATTCTTACAATCCAAAATATGTTTCGGCTTTAAATTACCCGCAATGCGTCGATAAGCGATAAAAAAAAACAAATCACACATCTTTATATCATTCCTTCTACTGCTAAATTTCTTTCTCTTCTTTTTCTCCATTTTTTTTCCTTTACCTTTCCTCTTCTTCAGTCATTTTTCTTCTTTCTTATTTTTAATCTTCTTCGTTTCATTCTTCATCTACTTTCTTCTATCTTTATTCCTCGTTGTTCTTTAGGGTCTCTTCTTCAAATATAAGGTAGCTTAATTCCAATTCAGCCTACCACAGTCAGGGGACAGCTTTGCTGAGGGGGAGTATTGTTTAATCGAAGTCGCTTCCTAGCATGTTTGAAATTTAATTTTTCCCTTCACCCTTTCTGTGAGGGCATTGCTGCTTTTAAACCATAGAATGATTCTCCTGGTGACCAACACCGCCTGAAGAAGCACATATAATGATGAAATATTATTGCACTTATGTAGCGGTTTATAACATGGTTTTGTTTTTTTATATATATATATATATATATATATATATATATATATATATATATATGTAAACTGTGTATTTAAGCAGTAAGAATTCATTGAATCAAATTGTTAAATTCAATCCAAAATTCTCTATTTATTTACATTTTTATTATTTTCCGAATTAGAACTTGTATTTCAGGACTGAAATTATGAATAAACTGTTTAATTTAATTAATTCTTTTTGTTTTGTTCAAGAACTTTCGACAATCTCAGTCATTATCAAGAACTGGGTGTTATCACTAGATATTTATTCGTACGCCCACGTCATGCGAAATATGACACAAGATCGAGTCATGGTGCTAGTAGTAGAGAATTTTTTAAATAAATCCTGGCGTCTTTAGATCTCTGTAATTGGAATTGGAGTCAATTCAAATAACGTCATATGTTATACTGTAAAATATGCAAAGTGTATTTTTTGTATACATGTTAAATATATTTGAATTATCTGTATAATATGTAAATTAAATATTTTTTACACAGTTCAAGATACCATCTCCCGTGGAGAAAGATATTTTATTTAATCTGGATTGTTTCTTGTGTAATATAATGGATTCTAGAATTTTGAGTTTTCTCTTTGCATGGAATCCTACATATAAAGCAAGGAGTAAAAGTAATACTTGTAAAATTTAATCGACTTCCATCACTTAGATTCATTTCAAATGGACACAGTTGATATTAATATAAATATTTCTAAGAAAATTACTTCCAAGCATACATTGAAGAATAACATAACAACAAATAAAAGGAACAACGTATTTGGGCAAAGTTATTTCATATTTTAATATTTAGTTATTTGGCTCTGGTTGACAGAGAGAAGCAACTTGGAGATTAAGCGCATGGAAGTGTGGCAAAATATCCTTCGCTAATTTAATAAATGTTTTTGAAAAAAAGATTAGAAAAAACTTATCGCTCAAAAAGATGGAACTGACTATGAATTTTCTCGTATCATTAATCTTTGGTATACAATTAATTTTGTTTTGTTTACAATTATAGAAAATTAAATCGTAAACGTTTCCGTCTATGTTTTTACTAACTGAGCACCTGTGTATGGGGAGAGTTTAACGTATACTGACGATTAAACTGGAATAAGCAGCCGAATTTAAGACGCAATTTAGTCTGTTGTGTTTACACAAATGTCTTGAGACAAAGCATTGAGAGGACTCTTACGTCCACAGTCATGAGTTAAACAGTTGGACAGAATGGGTTCTATAATCTTGGTTGGCAGCCAGGAGAATAACAACTCTGTATTCAAATTCATCCTGAAGATGAATAGACCCCATTAATTTATGTTGACATTCAATACATACACACTGCCGCTACACCTGCAGTACATTGCTGCACCGATGACACTAAGTGGTTAAGGGAATCGGGACTAATTAACTATAACTACTACTACTACTACTACTATATATATATATATATATATATATATATATATAATTTAACAGTGGAAATGGAGTGTTACAAGCTTTTTTAAAATACCAATTCTACCCGCAGGCGACACGTGAAGGCATAGAATAAACGGCCGTATTAAGTTAAGTTATATATATTGTAAAAAATTTCAAACAATTGATCTCATAGTCTCTAATAACCTTACAACTACACAAGTAAATCTTCTGCAAAAAAAAAAAACAATATTGGTGTATCAAGTTACATCAAGTTACATGCCCATTCAGAGATTGTATCTCTGATGCTAATAATAAACCTGCTACATATATTGGTTTTACTACAACCACACTTTCCCATAGACTTACCTGTCACCTTTCTGATCTTAATTCTAATAAACAACATTTCTTAGAAAAACAGCCATGTACATAATATTAAACAGATATTAGTTGTTAACATAACAATACTCACACATACACACAGTAAAAAGAATCTTCAGATATTAGAGGCCATCTACATTAAAACAAACCACCCACACTCAACAATATTACTTTTCAAACTAGTCACAACACATTACATTGCATCCCGACATATAGTTCTGTTGTTGAAATTTCGGCCTTTCGCGTGGTAAGACGTCATAAAACCGCATCTTCTACTTACGATCTGCGTCTGCTATTCCGCGACCGTTAACGTTGCATAGCAATCTTCTATGTCAAAATAACAAAATATCATCTTTGACGGTGGATATCTTTCTTTCATGTCTGTATAACCACTCTGAGGATGACTTATGTGAGCCGAAAGCTTAAAAGCAACTTAATAAAAAATATACAAATGTTGGACAAATTTTGTCTTTGTTTTCACCAGAAATTAAAGCAAACATTCGAAGATTAGAACGGCTCATGATCAGACATAATAGATCTTCATTGTCTGTTATATTTAAGAATATATTCTATATATATATATATATATATATATATATATATATATATATATATATATATATACACGGATTGTATCAAAAAATACTGGTTCTTGACACCAAAACACGGTAAAATGTCATCAATATATGTCCAAAGGGTCATCGTTGTACCTCATAAGACATGTTCAAAATATACTCTGCTTGCTTCTACTTATAGATGCACTTGTCGGATCATTGATTGGCTGATCCTTTCAAATGTTCCCACACAATGTCGAATGGTTTCTCAGACCTCCTCCCATAATACGTTGATGAACCGTCTCTGCATTATTAATGTCTGCTGCATAAAGCAATTTTTTTAAGGGGCCCCACAAATAAAAATCCAAAGGATTGAGGAGGTCGGGGGAACGTGCAAGTCATTGAACTGCTCCTTCCTTCCCTATTCATCTTTCATGGTAGATGTCAACCACTGCATCACAATGTGACCAAATTGCCCTCCCTAATGTGATCTGCCAAATATTCAATGGCTTTCCAATCAGACTTTAGACGATTGATGGCGGATACTGCGAGGATTAACTGAGGAAAGGGAAAAACTTGGGTAGGTAATAGACAAATGAAATGTGTAGGGGTTTCGACGGGAATTTACTGAAGAAGAGGACAGGGAGTCAACGTGGTTCGTGCTGCGTTTGAGGGGAGTCCACGAAAGTCCACAAATCGAGCTAACCGTGAGTTTGCGATCTCTCAATCCGCGATCTGGCGTGTCCTAAGTGTCTACATTTGAAACCTTACAGACTACGCCTCGTTCAAGCACTTACCAAGACCTTGCTCTTTGTGCTTAGTCTGCTAGATCACAAGACCTAACCGTGATGTTTTTCTTGTGAGGTTACGTAAAAGATCGCATTTATGTTCCACCGCTACCCACTAACCTCAATGACCTTAAACATCGAGTAACAAAAGCGTTTGGATCGTGATATGTTGATATACGTCTGGGAGGAATTCTCTTATCATATTGATGTTGCCCGTATTGCAGGTGGTGGCCATATTGAACACTTGTAAGACGGGAAATAAAAGTTAATTGTGAGTAGAATACTTGACTTGGCTGGAGTTTTCTATTGCTTTTCCCTATTAAGATATTGCGTAATGAAACCAGTTCATTCTTTTTGGATAACCCTGTACATAAAAAAACGGGGATAAATATCTCATTTTATATTTAAGTTAAAAAGGTATTAATGGTATTTATTTTAAAAAATCATTTTAAAATAGATATATAAAGCTATATGAAAAAAAACTAAAAAATTAATTTATTATTTTATATTAAGCATAAGCGGTATTACTATTTTTTTAAATTTATTTAACAAAAAACTACCAGTGAGGGACAATATGTATGAAGAATGACTATGCTTTGCCGACGCAATACCAATGAGCCAAAACCTGATATTCATCTGTCTATTAATTTGTTAACTCTACATGTCCTTTAACCAAACTGATCTTATCTAATAAGGCATGAATTCTACGTGATCGATAAAAAACTTCCTCTGGGATATGATGCCGACAGAAGGACATTTAACTTCTGCAATCTATATGATGGAGGGTCAGTCAAGCGTAATTGTTAGCCCTTTGCTTGCATAAGAGGATTAAGATTCGGTGAGTTTGGTGGATAGATAAACATATGAATTTATTTTGTTCCTGAAACTATTCCTGGGAGATCCGTGCAGAGTGAATGACATCTCTGCTATTGTAGAAAATGGTTAACATTCTTCACCCAATACATTGTCGGTATTAAATTCTTAGAAATACAAGCAACGCATTCTCTTGTAAGTTAACAACCAAACTACAAACTACAACAATTAATATGAAACAAATATTAGTAGATAATATCAAAATACTATACAGTATTGAAAAAATACTCGAAGCGATTATTATATAAAAGTAACAATACGCTTCAAATGATGTCATTTTCACCACTGGAAACAGCATTTGTGCATGAAATATTTGAAATACGTATAAAATAATTAATACACCCTATTTCAAGGGTGTCGGGTATCCAAATGATATTACTTATATGATACACTAGCAGTAGAGTCCGGCGTTGCCCGGGGATATAACAGTAAGAGATAGATCAAGTATCCACCATCATAAAGACTGAAAAATAAAATTGACAAAGATTATTGTTTAAGGTTGACGGACACGCATGTCTTAATTTGTTTTGTTTTTTTTACGAATTGGTCAAACCCAAACTCAAAAACAATTGTCTTGTAAATGGAATTTTTAAAGCATTCTCAATGTAAAAATAAAGAAAAAAAGGGTGCAAGACAATAAGAAACACTACATGCCAAAAAAAAGTGAAGTTTTGTTGAAATCGGTTGAAAAATGTAGGTAGCCTTTCTGTAATCTTTTAGTTTTAAAATTTATGATTTTTACTTATTGAATACAGTAAAAAAAATTGCATATTTTGCTTGTGGTGATTCATAATTAGTATTCTGATTTGAATATATTTTCCACTCGTTGCTTCTAATACAAAATATAATAACTTTATTTGGGTTTATTAATTATGATCTAACAAATCTTATTCATTTAGTAGCCTTTCTGTAATAATAATCTTTTACAATTTATGATTTTTACTTATTGAATACAGTAAAAAAATACACCATATGTATTTAAACTAAAGTAGTTTCCGGTTATTATTTTTAGTTAGGAGTACTTGTGTATGTTTAAATTTCATTATCTTTCCCCAAAGATAAAGAATTATCCGATGTTTGGATTCGTACAATCAGTAGAGATCGTTAGATTATTGTTTAAGGTTGACGGACACGCATGTCTTAATTAGTTTTTTTTTTTTTTACGAATTGGTCAAACCCAAACTCAAACAAAAACATTGTTTTCAATCGTTATGAGTCTCTACCGATTGAATAGAATTTTATTATAAACAATTGTCTTGTAAATGGAATTTTTAAAGCATTTTGAATATTAAAAATAAAGAAAAATTGTGCAAGAGAATAAGAAACACTATCGGCTGAAAAATGTAGAAAATCCGATCCCATATTTAAAGGAACCCCCACACACAAACAACCCGATGTGAGTTGTCCCCCTTTCATTCGCACGGTGTCTCTTAATCGTGTTTTCAAATTGATTTTGTGCAAAAACAATTATATTTTTTCCATTTTTGGCGCTGTTAGAACCACCACAAGGTAATTTTATGTAGTCCTGTGAAGTTTTGTTGAAATCGGTTGAAAAATGTAGGAAATCCGATCCAATATATAAACGTTACACACACACACACACGCACACACACACACACACACACAATCTGCGTTTTATAATAAGTAAGATGTATATTTTAATTTGAAAATAGTATTACAAAAATGCCAGGTATAACAAACAAACAAATACGCGTATTTTGACAGTATTTTATCATGGCCATATGATCGAAAATAATCGAATAATTACAGAACAAGGGTCATACAATTTAGGCATTTTATCGACAATTTCCTTTGGGATGAGCTTATTCGAAAAATTGTGAGCATATAATATAAAATTAAACAACTTGAATTTAACGTAACGATTAAATGAATTCTTTCTGCCTAAATATAAATAATTTATTTGTATTTACAAAATATAATGAGAATATATAGGTAAATGTACAATTACACACACACAAATATATATATATATATATATATATATATATATATATATATAAAGAAAAACAAAAATCGTTGATGGTACTAACGGACAATTTGCCAAAACCTAAAACTCGTATCCAGATAGTCTCGAATAAAGACGAAAATGCTGTAAAATGGCCTGAGAGCATAATTATCTACTCATTGAAGTAAAGTGCTCGAAGCTTAAGTTGCCTAGACGGAGCAAAAACGCCTAACGACGTTAAATCCCATAAAAGAATGGTCTTAGTCGTAACCAGAGTTTCACGCTCACGTCTCCTTTCAGACAACTTGAACGGTTATCTGAAAATAGCGCGAGTGTGAAACTCGAGTTACGACTATATATATATATATATGTGTGTGTGTGTGTGTGTGTGTGTGTGTGTGTGCGTCTGTGTGTTAAGCAAAATAAGCTATCCAAATCAAATTAAATATGTATTTTTCACCATAGTAGACGTTATCATGAAGTATGTATGAAATATTTAACATAACTATAAAAGACACATTCTTTGTTATATAGTGTCGCTCCCCTTAATCAGCACGCAATAATGCTAATAAAAAAAAATCACGTAACACTTTTTTTTAACCGTGTATAATATTTTTCTCTTATTAAAAGTAGAAAACAGCTAATTTTGGGGCCAATTTAAAAAACATTACCAGGGGTGTCCTCAAACTTTTAAACTGTATATATATATATATATATATATATATATATATATATATATATGTATGTATGTATGTATGTATGTGTGCGCACGCGCGTTTGTGTTGAGAGAGATAAAAAAAGAGAGATACCACACATATAATTATTAATATAAGTATCAGTTAGTGAAACCATTACAAAAATATTACCAGACTTATTATATAAAATGATATCTTGCGAAGTCCATTTGTACATCGATTATAAATAAATATGACATATATTTGTGTATACAGTGCGTCTGACTTTAGATAATCGATGATTGATTGATACGTATTGATGCACGTCCTTTTATGCTGATATTCGAGTAGAACATCTGCCATTCCTTAACGTACCCAGTTCCAGAAAAATAATTGCGTCCCTGGTTTTGCAAACATCAAGAGTTCTTCAGAACTTCTTTGGATAAGTCTGTGATTTTACGTTTTGCAAGAAACCAACAAATTTCTGTTAGATTTGTAAACCGAAAAGAGAGAGAGAGAGAGAGAGAGAGAGAGAGAGAGAGAGAGAGAGAGAAAGAAAGAAAAGGCTTAAATATTCCGAATTGAAGAAATGTTAATTTTATTAAAAGTTCTTGCAAAGGGTTTCTTCGCAATTATTTTAATTATCTTCAGTCACAACTTCTAAATTTGGGTTGACGAAGCGTAGATCTTATTATGGTTAATATCGTTTAACCATCCGCCCAAAAAGAAAGACAAGACTGTAGTTTAATAACGGCGATAGTTTAAAATTCATGTGAGAGCAAAACAATGAAAAAGACGGGTACAAAAGACGAAAATAATCTATGTCACTTCCCAATGCCATAAGTTTGCCTCTCTGTACCATTTTATAAATACTTTCATGGCAATTGTTCGGATGAGCTCTGGCTATGGTACCTAGACTTTTTAAAAAATTAAGCGCACTACCAGACTCGTGTCAAGATCTTATCATTTAACAGTTGATGTAGCCGTAAGTTAACAATTTCTTTTCTTGCACTTTAGAACATTTCATACTTTCCAGCCAACTTTTATCTGCAAAAATTTAAATGCAATGTCAGTAGCTATCTACTGCCCTCCTGATTACTCTTTTCTCTTCCAACTTATTATTAATGTCTCGGTTGCTAATTCTTCCACATCTTGTAACCCTTGAGTCTTACTGCCTTGCATGGGGTGATACCGATTAAAAATAAATATTAGATTTAGATAAAAACACAGGCGAGCAATGAAGGGATAAGGAAGAAAATAAGAAGATACAGTCAAAAGGATGAAAGAACAAAACACGAGATAATAGATACTTTTGATTTACAACTATGAAATTTCTACGGATTCAGATTCAGATTCAGATAGTCGCTATTATTAATTTGTGCCAGTTGTGTTGACAGTATAGGTCAAAAGCAAAAATGATGGCAGACTATGAAATGTGGTAAAGATCATAATATTGCATTGAGTGTACCCATGGGTGCTACGTCGCATTTGTCGGTAGTCTGGACGCAACACCAACTCAATTGTGTTTAATGTTGACTTGTTAGAAAAGCCGAGAAGCAATGCAATTATCTTCAATTGTTGACGTCCATTGGCGGCATCCTGCTTTGTCGACCGTGAGCGTTAACTCCCCCCCCCTCCGAGGTATTTGCATGAATTATTATTATTGCTTTAGAAGTTGGTCAGTTATTCTTTTATATATAAACGCTCTGGTGAATTAAAAATAATTTAAATCTTTTTCAGTCTATTTATAACAATTTTCCGTGATATCTTGGACAGTTGGATAATCTTCGGTGATGGCATTTAGCGTTCAGGCAGCGACAGGAGTGAAGAATTTGAAAGCTGATCTTCAAAATCCTTTTATGGAATTGATTGATGTAAAATATTCCTTCTATTGAAATAAAATTAACAGGAATCATTTGTTAGTGAAATGTCTAATGCAAATATCAGTCTATTCATGCATTTTCACTTTCTATATGCGAATATCTATTCATCCAAATCCAATAATCTGGCCAAAATATTTGAATATGTTCATGAGTGACGTAAAAAGCCAGGACATTATTTATTTGGAATCTCGACGCTACACGATATATACATCAACACCTCTAACATTATCCTACTAAACTCTACAAATATATACCTAACTGAAGATATATGAATCTTTCCAGCAGCTGAATTTCTATTTGTCGCCATCATGTAACTAACTTTCCACGCTCCGATCTTTAAGCTGTTTTGTGAATTTAACACCTACTTGCCGATTCTTTAAGACAACAGCTTTTGTCGGGTTAAATGTTCTGTGAAACAAAATGCTTTAGGCATTTTTTTAAAATTCTGGTCACGCTTATTTTCAAACTTTATTTTGATATATTATTTGTTATATCGACGACAGTAACGTTCCTGATGCTTCTCGAAAGTCGGTGAATGGACTTATTCAGGTGTAAAAAGTTTTTTGTTTTTTGATTTTCAGATTTGCGTCTATTGAAATAGACTCCAGATTTGCGTCTATTGAAATAGACTCCAGGTGTTTGTAGTGTTGCAAACAGAACGATTTTAACACCTAACTTTAGAAACCACTACCCTGTACATTCATTCTTCCTTGTGAGGCCAATTCTGCTTGTTCCTCTGAACCAGAATATATTGCTTTCCATCCTTTCCCAGGGATTGAACTCACGGCAATCAATTAACGAGATACATTTAGCATGCTTTTATCTGTTAGAAGAATCGCCTCATCTCAGAAATTCTTATAAAAAAAAGTTTTATTAAATAGTAAAAATAATTAACAATATATTTATTTAAAAATAAAAATATCAAGTTTTTTTTCGGAAAGAAGTAAAAAAATGGCAGGCTCCAAACTAAACTGGCATTTTCAAATTGAAGAACTTGATAGGATGACAGACTGGCAGAATGAAAGAGACAGATTAGTGATGGAATGCGAAATCTCTGAAAAAAACAAAACAGAAACAGACGACTGACTTGCTCTGAATAGAATAAAAACGATTGGTGGATAAGTAGTGAATCTTATAGATGAAAATCAAGATGAAACGTCTAATCAGACACTATTTCGGCAAAAGCGTTAGAAACTATGTCTATTGGGAAGAGGAATGTGATGGAATGAAAGATTTCACATCCGACCTGCAACTTAAGCACTAGACAGACACTTAAAAGATTAAGACGCTTTTTTTCTTCAGATATTTTACCAAAAAAAGAGCGGGAATTATGTCTTCCTTTTTTCCTGTCAATCATCTTCTGCATCTGAGTTCGGGGATATAGTATGAATAGGTGGAGATGGTTGCCTTCAGATGGAAAGAAACATTGACTTGGCCGACACAGAAATTAAATCGATAATTTAAATATATCCGAAAATATAAGAAATACATTAAAAGAAATACCAACGCTATAACGGTTGAAAGATTTGTTTTCTGGAATGGAATGTTCAAAAACAGTTGTCTGCTTAGGGAAAAATCACCTTAAAAATAATTCCGTTTATTTTTGGTGACACGCGAGATTCTTGACGCATGTTTCGATAAAAGAAAACTCAAGATTTTGCCTGTTGAACTAAATCTATAATCAATTCTCAAAGCAACAAAGTTCTGCATTTAATATAAATTATTGAATATGTTTTCTTTCATTCTTATGTTGTTCTTTGGCCCCATAACACGCAGGTCGTTTTCACATTTATTCTACAGCCGCTAGCAAGCAGGTTCAGAGACTTGAAATCGATGTCTTTATCTTTAAGGTGATGCTTTACCAATGACGCAAATCAAGCAGTAGGCCAAATCAAAAGTAAATAGCCATACTATTTCAACCCGGTTTGTCCTCATCGTGCAGTCATATTCGTAATATCATGATAGTGAATGATTTTATAAGAGAAATGTTTGACTAGTTTATCTTCTTTTTCATTATTCATATCCGACTATTATCTTGTTATGTTGTTTCGCTCATTAACCTCCCGGCTTTCTTCGGGTGCTTGTAAATCCAGGTAAACATAAAAAAATTTCAAACTAAACACTGTATTTAATCTATGGAGGCAGGTTGTTCTCCTTCTGGCATACAAGTCTAGGGATACCTCGTCTTGTCCTTATTTATTATTGCTGATTGCTCGTCACTGTTCTACACTACGTGGAATGTTTTCAAATATTATGTCACCTCATTCACAAACCCACACTTTAAGCCACTCGGTAATCGTGCCGTGGAACAATGCTGAGCTTAGAATTTGTTGCCTTAAACCTAATGTGTCTTCCACACTGCCTGTTGCAGACATTGTTATTGTTACTGATGATATTACGTTTGCTTATCTTCACTGCAGTTTCTCTTTTTTTACTGCTGCTGCTGTTGAAACCTTGCTGCCATGCCGCTTTATAGATTTATTAATAGTTTCCATATTTTCTTTCTTTCTATGATAGGCATATTGAGGAATCCTAAGCTAGCATACAGGCTGATTCTTTCTGATCTGTTTGATTGTCTTTTATTGCACATGCTCAGGTTTACTGCGGGTAAACATAATAAGCGAGAAATAATGAATTAATTTTCGGGAAGATTCTTGTGAGAACATCTGTCAAGGACAAAACTTTCGTGACTTAACTAAGGATTGATATATAAAATCAAATACCATTAGAGGCTTGTAAAAAGAAGGTACTGAGTTCAATCCCTTATGTCTGATCAGGCAGAAATATAAACGGAATCGATCAAATTACATTTATGACAGGCAAAAGAAATGCAAAAAAATATAACATCTTAGATAAAATTTATTGTTCTTTTAGAAGTTTCTGTAAGTTTATGAAATGCGAAGAACACTTAAGGCGGTAGAGTATAAAAAGCGAAACCTTATAATAAAGGTGATCAATTATTGCATAACTTAACATTTAAGGTTCATCAATATGCATTGTAGACTTTTTGAGATGCAATGCGGTTTAAGAAATTGGCGAATCTTAGACGAATTTTGGTTGACGCCTCTTGTTTCCATTTGGTAGAGGGCTGGGTAAGATGGGAAAGGCCTTAATCCCTCTTATACAAAAACACTCTGCCATATCCCATTATATATTTTGACAAAATCTTTCGAACTGTTATGCCTGAAAGTGCAACGAAGAAAGAAAGTAGGCCGAGTGATCTTGATCAAAGAATTCTCTCTGTATCGCAAAAAACCCCAAAATAATAATGATAATAATAATAGGATCAATTTTGACGGCGATTTATCATGAGACACTTTCTGCTACTCTGGCCATGCAACGTGGTTATGTATCCGAATTTCATTGAGTTTTTATATATCAGCTATCTTACATATTATGGACATTAGACCTTTAACCAGCTTAGATGCACACACACACACACACATATATATATATATATGTGTGTGAAATGTGTGAAATGTTCACTGTATTTCGTTTTCACTGACCATAAATCTGAAGCAAACGGATATACAAAAATTAACAAGTGAATCCTGTCCTGATTTGAATATTTCACCTGGAAGCAAGCAGACAGATGTCATCTCATCTACTCCAGAGTTCTACTTTTTGTATAGCATCGTAAATTAAGTTGCTAATATTAAGTTAGGTTTTACGACACTGGTCTGTGGTTTGCGGCAGGCAAAGTAACTTACCATAAGTAGAGATTACGAACACTCTAATTGCAAAGATAATACAGAGTCACGTGATCACAGACTGCTTACACAGGGTGTTCGAAAAGTCACTACCCATTTAAATTTTTTTTTTGACAGACATGTTTCAGTATGGAAGGCATGAGGAAAATATGAATGAAAATTATAAACAATGTTGAAAGTTACGCTGTTAGCATCATTACAGGCTTGGATCCTTCTTATTTTGTTTCTGAACACCGTCATTAGTTGGTCGCTGGAAATGGCCTGAATGGAAACTCTTATCGGTGATTTCACATCATCTAGTGTGCGCAGACGAACTCGATACATTGCAGATTTTTCTGCTCCCCAATTTCTGGTGGATTTAGATCTGGCGGGTGTGGGGGCCACACGTCTTTGGAAATAAAGCGGTCAGCAAAAATTTCACTACAACCTGCATTGATCTGCTAGATGTGTGATCAGTAGCAGCGTCCTGTTGAATCAATAAGCTATTGATTTGCTCACTTGTCATCTAACCGATAAAGGTGAAAAGAATCTTCGAATAATAGCGTTCGCTGTTTATTTTTTGTGTTCATAGAGAAAATAGGGCTTACAATTCGGTGTTTGGAAATCGCAACCACACTCCAACATTGAGATAATGTGCTGGTGTTTCATTCAAATTATGAGGATTATTGGAGGACCACAATCTTGTGTTTTGCGAATTAACGTACCCCGAGTGATGGTACCATGCTAAATCAGTAAAAATGCCACATGCATCAGAGCAGTATTCTGTTCGACAAATCGATTAAGCATTTGCAATAGCACATCCGCTTTTCATGATCAGTTACTTTCAGTGCTTGTATCAACATTATATTTTTGGGAATTTTTTTTTTTTGTATAATGACTAAGTTTCGTAATGATTTTTTTGGATTCTGCTGCATACTGTTAGAAATATTCAACAGTTTCTCCTCCGATAGTTTTGCTGGTCTTCCACAACGTTTGGCATAGCCCACTGATAACTGTGATACGGTACATGTGTATCCGAAAATTTATCAGCAAAACTCTGCCCTAGTAAATCTTCGAAAACCTTCTCGAAATTCGTGTTCGACGAGAAATACGTCCTTCAGTTGTCAAAACCATGTTGAGGTGAAATCTGAAATGTAAAACATATGATTAGAAAAGTGCAATATAATCCCTGAAAACCCGGATACGAAATGTTAATAAACACCAAAGATGTAATAACTGCTACCTGCTAGTGATTACCTGAAATAAATATTGATGGTAGACAGATAATGAAACGATAATTATCTTGTGTTTTAGTGACAACTGCATTTGAAGCCTATAGAGACATGTTTATGGCTTTTATCACTTGCCACGGATTATACTGCTATTTATGTTCTGAAGATGTGTACTATTCTGAACTAGCAAATTGCATATTGCTGCTGGTAGATAGTTCTATAAATTTACATGTAAGATTACTTCGTTTTTGCCTTAAAATGACGAAAAAGAAGTCTAAAGTATGTATCATTAAGAAGGATTTATGTCAGCATTGAATGCAAACGGAACATGAATCATAATCTCACTTTTCTCACTCACTAAGGAAGAAGACCTCGAATACCACAAATATTAATAATCCCACGGTTTTTGACAAATGTTTATAGCATAGCCGTAATATTTGGTTTCAGCAGTATCCGAAATTCTTCTATCGAGGACATAAACTAATCATGATGTCGTGTATTCGGGTTCGGTATACTCATTATTATCACATAGTTTTCCTTATATATTGGATGCCCATCCCTCCAGTTATGGATTAAATAGTAAGACATGTATCTGGAAAATCACTGCTATTTTCAAAAATAAAAAAAGACTAAATCTTTACTAATATATTCACCCGCCAAAAGTAATTATTCTTCCAATCCAAAATAGGTTTTGGCTTTAAGTAACCCACAAAGGGTTGATAAGCTGTAAAAATTACTCAATTAAAACAATAGATTGGTTGGTAAACAAATTTAGAGAATACCCTTCTATTTTACCCATAAATTTTGGTTCATTACTTGTTCCTAGCTGTAACTTCTAACCCTAACCCTGCATTTTAGATATTCTATATGGCGTGCCCGATCTATTTGTGAACACGTCTGTAACGGGCCATTAGTGGAAGACGATCTGTTGTAATATTTACGCAGCATGCACCATATTTTAATAATGCTCACTTACAATCTGACAGAAGAAACGAAACGTCAATCCTTTACTTGTTTGACAAATATCTAAGCCCAGAAACTCATGTAGATATGAAAACGACATGTGGCTCTGCGTGCACTACACAGAAGTATCTGCAATGACATACACCAAATATATGACAACTTTAATAGTCCTCAAAGTCAGAAGCAACGTGTGGTATAGAACCCCGTAATGCTTTAGAATCAATATAATCGTGTTTGCATCAAGGTTTTGAATTGTGTTGTCCAAACCTTTGATTGAGAACGTTTCCGAATGTGTTCCCTACCACGTGACCCAGACGTGGCTTTTGTCAATTTTCACAATCATGTTACACCCAATATATGGCATCCTCACTCTTCTGCTTTGAATCCCCTAAAATATATGTGGATCGCAACCTAAGCAGGACAAACCAGCAGCCTCATTGCAACAAAAACATTTTTATGTACACCATCGCGGAGGCGATGCCCAACATCAACCAGTTAATCCCGGTATGCCGTCGTTTCCAAAGACTACTTCGGGGAGAGAGGACATTTTCTTGACTTTGTGCAGTTGAGAGAGATGGATAGAGAGAGAGAGAGAGAGAGAGAAAGAGAGAGAGAGAAAGAGAGAGAGAGAAAGAGAGAGAGAGAAAGAGAGAGAGCTTTGTTTAAGCTCTACTCGAAAGATGGATTTCAATTAAGAACGCTGATCAATAATTTGAAATAACCTTGCGAACATGCAATACCACCACCAGTCAGCTCGATTGATGTATTCTCTGTGTGATCTTTTTCGTAAGTGCATACATACATGTCGACATAAATACATGCAAACATTTACGAGTACACACGTGCGAGCGCAAACACATATACGATTTGGGGCATTTTTTGAAAAGAATATGTTGTCCATATAAATTCATAGCATCATTATTTGGTCGTCCAAACATTTTCCCTAGAAGTCTATATCCCCCAAAACTGCCCATTACATAATAAAGAATGATCATGTTATTTGATAATGTTTAAGATATATTTTTGAAAGATTTGAAGTTCCATAGAGCGAAACATCTGGAAGTTTAAAAAGTTACTGGCTTGGAGAATCCGTTGCATATAGAAGTTCTTATAGCACATCTATGCTTGTTTATTTTGTTGTATTTGCAACTTTTCTCTTTTAATTAATTAATGGTCGGATTGAGTCAAATGCTCAGCTTAAAATTAAGCAGAAATTGTTTCTTCAAATCAAAAATTTCTTTGATTTCAACCAAAAAAAAATCTTAGTAGATTACTTTTAGTTTGAAATATTGAAAGCTGTTTTGGATTGAAACTATATTGTTTTTCGATTTGGACACACTTAACGCATTCATTTTCCCCCGCCATCTTGTTCAAAAAATATATTTTTATGTCGAACACGAACAAGTTTGAAAACTAAACAATGAATCGTTTTAACATTTTGGAAAATATGGCGAGGAGAAATTTTCTCTCATCTTTTTCAGTGGCCTGTATTCGGGCTTCTTCACGCTATTAGTGAATAAATCAGTAGATAAACGAGAACAGGGTCCATATTGAAACTCATAGAAAATAACTGTAGTATTCAGATAAGTTTTTGTGGATTAAATAAGGTCTGATAGGTCAGATAATAAATGCCTAATTCTGTACACGATAGTACTTTGGGATAAAAGGATGTTGCTATATTGGAGGGATACATTTGAAAACCCAGCCCTACTAAATTTTGAATTTTTCTACGTGCGGATTTTGGGGTTAATTTCAAAATTAGTTTATACATTTTTAATGACATAAAAGTTAATTCAAAATTTACTAATGCTTGGAGTGAAACGCTATTTCACTACTTTTACCATAATGTCTCAATCTTGGGATATAACAGCTCTAACTATAACATTTATTGATTTATGATAATGTTCACCAAATACAAGCAACACAAGGTAGAGGATTAACTGTGTGGTGTTGCATAAGTGTAAGAAAATTCAGAAAAGATAACGGTTAATCGTAGATTAGGAATACATCCTGGCGGGAGTGTGTATCACAAAGCAGAATTTCTTGGGAAGAAGCTGCCTGAGTTGAACTTGTTACTAATGAAATACGAAGAGAATGATGATGGTTATCCAACGCCATACAAGCGAGATTTTGTTGCCGATACGAGAAAAACCTGGATCATTCTGAATATATATTTATTAATATTTTAAATTATATCTGGGGCTTCGACAGCAATTCTGCAATTCGTTGAATAATCCTAAAGTAATAGAAAGAAAAATTAATTTAACATGACATAGTGTGAAAAGAGAAGAAAGATTATTAATGAAAAAGAATCAGTCAGAGAGTAAGGTAAACCGTAACGAAGACATCACAGAAGTAATACAAAGCTACATTCTTAAGTCATACGTGGCAAATCGATTTAAAATGATATGTACAGCAAGGTGACATTTTAAGTATAGATAAGAACAGAACATTGCATACTTATCAGTTGAATATGTGTCATTAAATACAAGTTTGAACAGTGGCGTAATTATTAAATATACAACTATATCTATTTCAAATATAGTTTTTTTAAGCTGATTCGATCAAAGCCAAATATGGTGGGAGGTTAGTGACAAAATTTATTATGCATTAATATTACGTGTAGAGCCATTTTTCTGGCTAGCAATGTTATAAAATACGCAACCATCTTAGCTGTTGAAGAGATTTGTCTATCTCGCTATATCTGTTCATTATCATCCTCCTCTTTTGATATATACATACATACATAAATACATACATACATACACACACACACACACACACACACACACATATATATATATATATATATATATATATATATATATATATAGCACAAGGATGACAAGCAAATTCGTGAATTCCTGAAATACACACACAAGCAACAAACTATACCAAGTAAAAACCATTATGACTGTACAACATCACAGTAGTAGACAGCCTAGAAAAGATGATGCCACACTTACAAGAAACAAAATCGGTCAGAGAAACATAACCCACCCTCCAGAATGCCCAAACTGCCAAAAAGTACTCATTAAATAACTTTTATATTAACTGCAAAAACTGGCGTCAGTAACAAAATATTTCTAAAATGTACACAACCTTTGAGCGAAACCAAAGATATTCTAGAATTTTAAAAAGTAACAAAATACTACCACAAAATATAAAAAGGAAACCAATTAAACACCCGGCTATAAAATGAAACTAAAACCGAATTACATCCTTACACTTTTATAATAATGTCTTATAATAGAATTTGTTTGCAAAAAATAAACACTGGATAAAAAACCGAATCTTAAAACTACCCGATTTGGCGTGAAATGACGCTTCGGAGGTGGGGGGGGGGTTAGTGTGGCAGAAAAATAACTCATCTAAATCTAAATATAAAATCTTCCTATCAGTTTCATTATATCTATACATGTCATTTTATTCTTTTATAACATTCTTTTTGGAGAATTGGAGTGAGTGAGAAATGGAATAGAGACTATTCTTACTGAAGGCATGAACCGACAATAACAGAATTAGAAATATGGCTTAGGCTGCTTGGATTCATTTCATAAACAATAACTTTTAGAAAGTCATAAACTCGGTTTCCCATGATCTCTCTTTCTCTCTCTCTCTCTCTCTCTCTCTCCCATCTTTAGATAGATCGACAAAGAGTTTCGTCACTTCTATGACAAGATAGTTGATAGAGTAACGAGTACATGAGTAAGGATTTGGGGGTAAAAAAAAATGTCGCCCTTGCTTTATAATAGCTATATAAAATATTCGCATGTGTTCAGCTATTTGACAGAGGCTGTTAGGTTACTAGCAAAGTCAGAATTTCAAGCATTACAAAAAGTTCCAGTCTTTTTTTTTCTGTGCTTTACACATAGAAATAATATGATAGATAAAGATCTACGCAGTACACACCGGCCTTTTTTTATAACAAGAAACTGAAAGGTTTGCTAGTGAACTTTTGTCATGGCAGCGAGCGATCAGAAAGATATATATAAAAAAAAGCCCAACTCGCTTGTTCTATGGCTGATAACATTCTTGACTTGATTTAGATTTAAAACAGAGACAGGAAGTAAGGTCGGCCAAGGTATGCCGCTTCCCTCAACGTAATCATGTCATCACATCCAGCGTTGCCATTTCTCTACATATGCCAAAGGGGTACACGCAAAAAAAAAAAAAAAAGGAAAAAAAAAAGAGTGAAACTTTACTGGTCGTTTTTATTTTTATTCTTTCCCTAAGTAAATTCATATCAGCACCTGGTGATGTGTTCCATCGCATCATATTTTATCGAATATGAGAGCCGTGTCTTTTGATCATATCAGTCTTTACCGTCTTTGGTTGAGCAACGTACTAAAGAAATTATAATCTTCTACATATCGTCAGTTTCAACAAATCTTCAGATTCACATTTATTTCGGTTTCCTATCACTCTGCAAAATGGCAGAGATATAAGCGTCATGTTAAGTTCAAGCTTAGAAGGGAATACAAAATAGGGAAAAGTCAAAAGCAATGCAATTGGAAAAGGAAAACGAGAAGGAAAATAAAGCGGAAGAAAAAATAGTCGAGGAAAAAAAAAGGAAAGAAGGGAAAAGTTGAAATGTCGTGGGTGCAAGGAGCATCGAATGCTGAGGAGCCATAAACCAGAAACGGGGAGAGAGGGAGAGAGAGAGAGAGAGAGAGAGAGAGAAAGAAAAGAATAAGGAAAAGTACAAGTAAAAGAAATAAAAAAAAAGCTGCAGAAGGAGGACATAGACAAGAAGTGGAAAGGGAAAAAAAGAAACAGATCGAGAAACAGTAACGGAGGAAATAAAAGAGAGAGAATTAAAAAAAAAAGACACAGTGATGATGATTATCATGATGGTGATGATGATGTCGAAGACAAATCGGTGAGAAGAAGAAGAAGAAGAAGAAGAAGAAGAAGAAGAAGAAGAAGAACAAGAGGAAGAAACCATATTCGTGGAAATAATTCTAAAAGCCTAAGCTATAGAAATATGAAAGGAAAAAATGAAGTTTCTACTGTAACCTCCAGCGGAGAGATTTTTTTTTTTCATTTTCCGGTTTTTGTTTTCTTTTTCTTCATTTTCTCTGCGTTTCTCTTTAGTTTCTGATAATTATTGCCGTTTTTATAAAGGTCTTCTCTGCCATTAATAAGCTTGTTTTGATCGAGAAGAAACCGACAGATAATGACATATTTCTTCTTTTTTTTTTCATTCGCTCCCTTTCACTATTTGATGGTAAGGTGCACTTATATAGATTGATGCTGACACACATTGTCTTTGATACAAACTTATGCACAAGTGCAGTAGAGTATCTTCTCACGCAGATTAGACGCACGTAAGAAGCTTACTTTAAGTTTGGTTCTATTGGATGTGCTTACAGGCACACGAATGAAAAACAGACATACGCGCGCTTCAATGCGCATGGTCGGCACGAAGAAGTCGAGTGAGCGATAAGAAATAAATAATGTAAGGATGCTTATAATTATTTGATATGTGACGAAAAGACAAGATTTCTTTCTCGACATAACACACACATATGTATATAGCTGAAAGTTTGGTATATTTTTAAGTGGAAAATGATCTATAAGAGATAGAGCATGTGTAGGTGTTTATAGGCAATGTGGACATAGGAATCAACAATGAATTCTGTCTGTTTCTCGCTTCGGTGTGATTTTCAGATCATGTCTCACATAGCATGACGATGCAGTATTGATTCTTGTATCTAAAATCTCTCTCTCTATCTCTCTCTTTCTCTATCTATCTATCTATCTATCTATCTATCTATCTATCTATCTATCTCTACACGTTTCGTTAAAGATAACTGACAGGTTATTGTGATTAAGCATTTGATTTAAATTTTCTTGACGTTTTCTGGACACAAAGTGCTACAAAAACTGTTTAAAACTGACCGCGTTTGAAAAATAAAATATTCCTATAACTTCAGGCACATTCATAAAAATACGCACACATTCGATTAAAAATAAAAAAGAAAGAAATTATCGTCCTTGATAATGGATAAAAGAACTGGCGAAATCGCTCGGATATACAGACGTTTTGGATAGTTTTTACACACTTTGTATGCAGAAAAAAAACCTTTCACGAACACAAGAAAAATTAAATAAAAAGCTTAATCACGGTACCTTGTCTGTTGTCTTTAACGAAACTTGTATAAAAGAGAGATTTCTGCCCAAATACAATATATATATATATATATATATATATATATATATATATATATATATATATATATATATATATACTGAATTAAAGTAATGCTGTTTTTGGGTATGATACAATATCTGACACATGATGGTCATCTGATGAAAGGCTTTGTTGGGAGGCAGAAACATTTACAAGCACACACATTGGGTGCACACACGCACACAGAAAACATGCACATCCATATATCCGAACAGATAATTAGTTCTGTATCTTTGCCCATAAATCTTTCATGCATATGACGCGCATTCGGGATAAATATGTATATCTATGTAAACGATTTTATTATTTTATTTTTAATGACAATGCCATTTTCGAAACATTGGTCAATTTTCTTTTTTATACCTCTATTCAATATATATATATATATATATATATATATATATATATATATATATATATATATATATATATGTGTGTGTGTGTGAAAATATATAGAAAATAGGAAGGAACTGGTTAGGTAAATAGTCCAAAGTTCCTTAGTATTTTAGTTATTATTTAAAAAAAATAGTGCTCGATACAAAAGTAGAGCATAAATATAATTATTTATTTAAAATATGATTCCAAATCGCTACATAAGAGGTCTCATGTTTCAAAAACAAGGCCGAAAACTTCAATATAATCCTTTAAATTAAATTGAGTTGAAATTAAAAAAGTGCTCCGTTCCATCTTCAAGCGAAATTTTTGTTGGAATAACGTATATCTGAAATTTACTTGTTTTAAAATTGAAATCAAAATCACCATGGTAACAGCTAGGTCGAATTGTCTAAAATGGGTAGGCGAGTGTAGGGTGTTAATGATAAGTAGCGGTATAGAGATACTTTCAAGGTGTCAAGTCGGGGGAAGGTGAGGGTGTCAAAATGAAACGAAGATGTATTAAGCTTTCGTCAAGTTGGCTTGTCTATGGAGATTTATTTATTTATTTTATTTTATTTTATTATGAAAGGGAATTGTGCATATAAAAGAAAAAACTTTCGTAACGTTTGTTTTTTGACGACTTCATAAAGGGTTATCTTTTTTTAAGGTGTTTAAACTACTAATTTGGGCTATGGATTATGAAGGGTGTTATGTTGTATGCAAGTTTGTAGTTAATAATTTCTACTATGAATCTGATGATTGGGCTATTTGTTAAACAAGTTATATAAATTTTTTTTTATTTCAAACCAAAAATCTGATGATGCCTACAAAAAACCGTTAACTCGTGTCTATTATTTAATAGATTATTATTATTTAGAAGTTTAATAATGTGCAATTTTTCATGGAGGCACAAAGGGCATGGGTCATCCCAAGCTTTACATATTCTAGCCTTGTCAATAATTTTCCATTTAACTTTTTTGGTGTCTTATTTGTTTCCTTCAAGTGCCAAAAAAATATTTTGATAGTGAAGTCTGGTTTCTTTTGTTTATATTATTAAAGGAGCACTTATGCTGCCTCCATCTATCTTTAAAATTATTCTTCGTGGACCCAATGTATATCATATTTGTGCTAGGGCTCTCTGTGGATGAAATAGTGCATTGGTATACCATTGGTATACCAATAGTAAGCTTAGTAATATATTCAATAAGAACACCCTAAAATTGAGCTACAGCTGCTCTGATAATCTTGAACGCATAATAAAAAAACACAATAATAAGATCTTGAACAAACCCCCATGCCAAAACAGTATTAATAAAAACCCTACACATAAATCAGATGATAATAGGGAAAAAATATGTAACTGTAGAAACCCAGAAAACTGCCCATTAGAAAATAAATGTTGTATTAATTCTGTGGTATACCAATGTACTATTTCATCCACAGAGAGCCCTAGCACTAATATGATATACATTGGGTCCACGAAGAATAATTTTAAAGATAGATGGAGGCAGCATAAGTGCTCCTTTAATAATATAAACAAAAAGAAACCAGACTTCACTATCAAAATATTTTTGGCATGAAGAAACAAATAAGACACCAAAAGTTAAATGGAAAATTATTGACAAGGCTAGAATATGTAAAGCTTGGGATGACCCATGCCCTTTGTGCCTCCATGAAAAATTGCACATTATTAAACTTCTAAATAATAATAATCTATTAAATAATAGACACGAGTTAACGGTTTTTTGTAGGCATCATCAGATTTTTGGTTTGAAATAAAAAAAAATTTTATATAACTTGTTTAACAAATAGCCCAATCATCAGATTCATAGTAGAAATTATTAACTACAAACTTGCATACAACATAACACCCTTCATAATCCATAGCCCAAATTAGTAGTTTAAACACCTTACATAAAAGATAACCCTTTATGAAGTCGTCAAAAAACAAACGTTACGAAAGTTTTTCTTTTTATATGCACAATTCCCTTTCATAATAAAATAAAATAAAATAAATAAATAAATCTCCATAGACAAGCCAACTTGACGAAAGCTTAATACATCTTCGTTTCATTTTGACACCTCACCTTCCCCGACTTGACACTTTGAAAGTATCTCTATACCGCTACTTATCATTAACACCCTACACTCGCCTACCCATTTTAGACAATTCGCCCTAGCTGTTACCATGGTGATTTTGATTTCAATTTTTAAAACAAGTAAATTTCAGATATACGTTATTCAACAAAAATTTCGCTTGAAGATGGAACGGAGCCCTTTTTTAATTTCAACTCAAATTTAATTTAAGGGATTATATTGAATTTTTCGGCTCTTGTTTTGAAACATGAGACCTCTTATGTAGCGATTTGGAATCATATTTTTTAAATAAATAATTATATATATATATATATATATATATATATATATATATATATATATATACACACTTACACATATGTATCTGTTTTCTGTCTTTCTTTTCTTTTGCACACACACACACACACACACACACACACACATATATATATGTGTGTGTATGTGTGTGTGTGTGTGTTGTATATGCATTTAGTAAATCTTTTTAAAATCCAAAGAAGAATCTGTCATCGCTCCTGACCTGGCATCTCGGCTTCACTCATTTTTACACGTTGCTTCCTCATACCTTATCAATAAGTATTTTCATGGTAATTTTCTTGATGGACTTTTCCCTTTGTCACTTAGACTTTAGAAATTTAAAAGCTATTACTAGATTGGCAGGTAGGTCTCATCATTTTACAATAAAAATGTAACCGTAAGTTATATGCTAAAGTTTCTTCTTTCGTAATTCTCTACCGGCGTCTTCCTTTCTAGTAAAATGTGACCTGTTTTTTTTTCTTTTTCTCATATTCTTTCACACCCAACAAACGATGGCTTCTTAGTAACTTCATTGCCTTGATTGGGTTGAAATGATTAAAAATGTTTGTATGTTTGTTTGTGCTTATGTACAGGTGTAATAAATATGGTGGAAATGCACTTGTACATTAGTCTATGATTCTGCTCACATTTATATATACATGTGTCGTATCAAATGTAGAAATATGTGGAAATAGTTACCAAACATTGAGATACTGTATGAGACGAAAATAAAATATTTAGTATATATGTGCGAAGCTTAGCAATCTAATCCGTAAACTGTTGGTAGAATAGTATGTTAGTTTTATATATACAGGCGTGTGTGTGTATAGCTTATTTGTGTGTGTATGTATAAAATATACTATAGTTTTAATCAGTTCTATTTTGATATTGTAATCTTCGGAGTGACTCGCTTTGGGAGATTGAATATTCTCAAAATAGAAGTGATTTAAACGAGTTTTATTTACAATGAAATATCCGAAAAAGACATTTGCGTGTGTCAAACTCTCACATGAAACACGTGTAAAAAGATATACGCTGAACATTCTCGGTCCAATTCTGTCTCATTTCGGTTGCATATTGTTAAATGACAAATAGAAGGCTGTTGCCTCGCTGGATACCTTAATGACTAGCGTTGCGCGAGAATAAGTTATTTTAGTTTTGGTGTTTAGAGTAGGGCAATTATTTGCATTCTAGACTCAATGACCAATTCACAATATAGTAGTTGTAATCTTGTGCCATGTTATGTCATGACCAAATACTAAGATAATTTCCCTCAACCTGTCACTATCTAGAGTAGTTTCTATTTATATGTTATCAGCCACCACTAATGTTTCAGGGGTCCATAATTTATCTAAAGGAGGCACAGTGCAGATCGGATTGAGGAATTGTTCAGCTGAGTTCGAATTCCAGTCGAAACCATTACATTCACTTACATGCTAATAGCCTTGGGAAAGGTATGAATCCTCTTCTTCTTCCCCAGCTATTGGTAAATAGCAGAGCAGACCCAGATCTATAGCCTTGGGTGACACAATTGGTCTACCGCAGAAAGAAATGGCAACCTTCTGCGGGAAAAAAATTGCATCGTCAGTCATGTATCGAAAGATACATGATCGCCTAAGCGTGTATTACGCATGGTATATAACTGACAATTTATCTGATCATTTCTCTCTCGCTTTCTCTTTCTCATTGCTAAGTATTTTTCTCCCTCGTTCTTTATGCCTCCCTGTCTCTCTCTCTCTCTCTCTCTATATATATATATATATATATATATATATATATATATATATATATATATATATATATATATATATATATATATATATATATATATTTATATTTAAAAAAGAAATGACAAGAGGAAAATAGTTTATGCTGTTGCGTTTCGTTTATGTGAGTACTTCATTAAGTTAAATGTAGAAACCTGCATTTAAGAACCTGTATTTAAAAACAAATAAAAAAGAAAATAAGATGCGTTCATACTTGAATTAGAAAACACTCTAAAATATTCGAAAACCTCTCGATGTTAACGTCAACGAAACGATGCAAAGTGATATATTTTTTCATTAAACGACAGTGAATTGATATTATTGTTGTTGTTATTACTATCATTATTTATGTTTAAAGCCATGGCTTAATTCTTTTCCTTTAATGCATTATTTTTTTTATGGCGGCACGTAAATTGAGAAAGGAGATATTTTTAAAAATTCCATGCGCACGATAGTTTGTGGACTAGTAGCTAATAATACACTTTTGAGAACTTTTCGTTTCAGTAAGTTATTTTCTCTCTTAAGTACAGCATTTTTGGGGTCGAAATTATCGGTGGAATTATTTCTGTCCATAACTAATTTATAAATTATTATGTATAGTGGACATTCTTATGTTCATAAATACGTTTATGTTTCTTTCTACAAGTTTTAGCAATATATCGTGATGAACAGCTGTAACAGATTATTCTTTATATGCCTGTTTTAGAATTATTGTTTATTGATATTTTTAGTTCTGATCTCCAATCTAAGAGTTTTGAAGAGTTTTGATATATTATTTTGAATAGTAGATATTATAGGGTTGGTGAATAATATTATTTTTCTATTTTTATTCGGATTTATTATTATTATTATTATTATTATTATTATTATTATTATTATTATTAAGAAGAAGAAGAAGAAGAAGAAGAAGATGAAGAAGAAGAAGAAGAAGAAGAAGAAGAAGAAGAAGAAGAAGAAGAAGAAGAAAAGCATAAAACAATTTTAATATCTGAAAATTTCTGTAAAAACAGAAAAAAAGACTTCCTTGACAATTGCATTAAAGAAAAAGTCATTCCCCAAAGTTCCCCTTAGATTACTCAGATCTTCACGTGACATTTTCACTGTAGACGTGCAAGAATTCCCGAAATCCTCCGCCGAGGCCTTGGGGAGAACAGAAATCAATAATGTATTAAAAAAGACAAAGAAAACTAGCAACGATCTTCACCACCAACACTATTTGCTAAGAGAATTTTAAAAATTAAAAAAAAAAAAAAAAAAACTATCAACAATATAAGCAATAAACAAACTCATAAAATGCAAAACAAATTCGACAGATTAATTTCAAAATGTAATTGGTCAAAAATCGGAAGAAACGACCTTAGAAAAATATATAAAAAATTGAAACTAACGAAAATTAACGGAAACAAATTGAAGTCCTAATTTCGGTCTGAAATTTGCTACAGGGATTTAGAAGGACGGAATTTATGAGAATGAAACGAGGAATTACTGCTTGAATACACTGTGTTTAATATACAAAAATACGCACGCCCAGACAGACACACACAGAGACACACCCACACATACATACATATGATAAAATAACTGATATGAAATATCTGAAGAAAATATCTAAGATCGAATAAGTGAAAACAGTTGAACGTTTCAAATGGTATTCTGTTGTCAACATTTCGTTCAATAAGAACATTATCAGAACACCGGGAAATTTTAAGTATATATATATATATATATATATATATATATATATATATATATATATATATATATGATATGCTATGATGGCCTGAAAATTGCATTCAGTGATGAAATCTTTGTACATTGCTTATATTTGCACTATAAATATACCATACCTTTAAAATGAATAATACATACATATATATATATATATATATATATATATATATATATATATATATATATATATATATATATATATATATGGTGTTTCGCAATTGTTAAAACAAAGCAGTGGCCTTTTATATCTTCCATATGGAGGTTATTCTCTTTTTCTTTTGAAGATTATTGCTGGGAAGTAGTTAACATTTTGATATATTCAACCAAATATAGCGAAATCATAATTTATCTAAATAATGAAGCAGAAGATCTTTTGTGTGAAGATATATTACGAAACTAAGTCTTTCAAGATTGTTCTAACAAGTTACAGAAGGAAGTTCAATTTCAACACATTTCGAAACAGGAGTTGGTCAAGAACCTTGAAGATCGTGGCACATTTGAAGATTGTAGGGCAAAGTGTTCCTCACAATCTTGGCCTCTGATAAATTGTCATTAGGTTTCAAGAGTTAGTCAGCCAGATTCCGTCTAGATCTTTGCGACGGAGGTGGAATCTCTGCATCTTCTGTTCGGCGCATTCTAATTAAAATCTTAAAATTTATTCCTACTCGAGCCAGATCAAGCACCAACTGACCCAGGCCAATATGGAAAGAGGGTAACCATTTGCCGGTGCTTTTCGCAAAAGATCGACGATGACGAAGAAATCTTGAATGATGCCTGGTTTTTGGATGTAGCGCACTTCCTTTTGAATGGCCATGAACTAGGTGTTTTGGGGAAGCAATAACCTCACAGAGACGTTAGACGCCCTCTGAATGCAAAAAAGTGCACGGTATGGGCCGCCATCTCGAAGCATGTCGCATTGGGCCTTTATATCTTTGAAGCCGAAGTGGAATGGGCACCTTATTCACCTGACCTGAACCCCCCAGATTTCTTCCTCTAAGGGTTCCTCAAGGACAACATCTACCAGGGCAATTGCATTGAAAAATGTGCACGCGTTATCAACAACTTTGCACGCCGCATTCAACAGTGTCTTCAACTGAACGGCGGACATCTGGAGCGTGTACTCTAGGGCTTCTCTTGACATTTTTGGTTGCAGGTACTGAAATGTTATCTTTTTACCTTTCAATAAGTATAATTTCCATTACTCTATCATTTGTGGTCCTAGATCTGTGCCCGATCATTTTGCTTCAAAGATTTTGAAACACACAGCAACCTTTCTTTTAAACATGTTTCAAGACAAGGACAATTTCATTAACTTTTTTATTTAGTTTTTACACCAATCTTATATTTTCCGTTTGGTGGAAGTAAGGAATTTACAAAAATTGTTCGTATTGTCCATTGTCCCAAGCGATTTTGCCACTTCTTTAGCTATTTTCAAAGGCGGGGTTGTTTGCGAGTGTTAATTTCTCTTCATCTTTGTCTGTATAACATGTGCTTTTGTTTTGAATACTAGGAGGAGCGTTTATTCTGAGCTTCGCGTTTTGTGTGCACCTGGAATTCAAGTGAGTGTATTTCTATTGCTTTTAATAAACCTTCAACAGTGTTGAATAAGGTGAAGTTGATAGTGGGAGCGAGATGTTTTATACTTTCTCACAACGAGATGTCTCCGGTAATTTCATTTATACAGAATTTTTATGTTTTCGACCAAACTTTTCCTTAAGAAATATTCTAAATCGTGGGTGGCTGTATGTTATGTCTTATTATAGCGCTTTGATCTGATAAACGACATGTGAGGCATGTATGTACTCAAGGAAGGTGGAGTATGTCCTATATAGGTAATTGATTTCTGACCACAAAACACACACACACACACATATATATATATATATATATATATATATATATATATATATAAAAAGACATTTTTTATGTTTAACGTTGTTATTTATAGATACAAGTATTTAAGCAAATGCTCTGTTTATGATAAACAGTATTAAATAACATTTACCGGCCTGAATGTCGAGAAATTTTCATAGAAAATATTCGTTCTTTGACAGGATTCGAACCTGCATCCTATACGGAACCGTCATTTACGCTGACGTGCCTTACCTCTGGGCCACAAAGAACCTTTTCGGTAGACAAGGTCGAATTTACTGCTTATAAACTTCAATCTTCCATGAATCTCGTACATTCATAACTGCTCTGGCGTATCAAATGTAAACAAATGACGTCATATATTAAGAAATGGACAAGGTCCGACAATTTATTTATTAAAGACATTTTTATGTTTAACGTTGTTATTTATAGATACAAGTATTTAAGCAAATGCTCTGTTTATGATAAACAGTATTAAATAACATTTACCGGCCTGAATGTCCGAGAAATTTCAGGCCGGTAAATGTTAAAATGTTATTTAATACGGTTTATCATAAACAGAGCATTTGCTTAAATACTTGTATCTATAAATAACAACATTAAACATAAAAAATGTCTTTAATAAATAAATTGTCGGACCTTGTCCATTTCTTAATATATATATATATATATATATATATATATATATATATATATATATATATAAATTGCTGATACCCCCTGAAGAGTGGACGAACAGGTCGGTCTACGAAACTTTAGAGTCGGGATGCTGAAGGAAACATCAGTTACCTAAGTTCCAAATTTTACTCTCTCTCTCTCTCTTCTCTCTCTCTCACACACACACACACACACACACACACACACACACATATATATATATATATATATATATATATATATATATATATATATGATAGCACTCTCTGAATAATAGATGATTTATCAAAATTGACTGACAGTGTACTTCTGTACTTTTTTAATATTTCGCTTTTCCTGTGTTTAAAAATTAAAAAAGTGATATTTTGAGACGTAGGGTATATAGAAATTGTACAAGTTCTAGTTCGTTCCGAGCGTTTTCGGTTAATCTATTAACTATTTTCAAGGATTTTATTTATGCTATTGTAAACTGAATATAAATGAATGGCAATTACAAAATACGGCCAGTAGATTCTACGACCGTGTTCGTAGTTGATGTTGTAGATGGTTGATTTTTGATTTTTGCTTTTTAATGAGGACTTCTATTATTTTAAAACTTTTTTTAAAGTGAGAGGCACTCTGTGTTTTCGACAGGTATGCAGCGTACCGAATTTGGCAACTGTTCATGTTGGTTTAATTGGGTCCTTTTATAGCTATGGTGCCACAGATCTAGGTTTAGCCCTCCGGATAACAGAATGGTGGTATAACCGAAGTAATTATTCATTATTTTTTTCCATATTGGGCATTCAAATGTTGGTTCAGTATAGTTGGGTTTCGCTGGAATTTTCTTGTTTCTTATGATACGATTAGTTCTTTTGATTTTGTTGTAGTTAAAAATGATGGAATTAATTATTTATGAAATATATTATAACAAGCGTCACTTACACATATCATGTTTTCGACGATTTTGAAATCTTTTTACTCTCAATGTTTTATGGTGGTATTGATTTGTTCTAGTAATAAAACTCAACTCTCCGTGTCGTTTGCGCGTGACATTAAACTGGTTGTACCAAATCAGCCAAATTGAAGTTATTCTATTGTCTCTTCCACTCGTTAGATTTAAACCAGTATAGTCACGCATGGGACCTGTTGTAGTCCCCAATAATTTTCCTGTAACCACACCCAGCAGACGCACTTTTTAATAGCTAAGTATAATTGTACATTGCTAGCACACCATAAAAACCCTATGCCGTTTTCTCCTAGTCGCTTTCCATCATGTGAAAGAAAGCGCTACACTTTATTTGGTCAGTGTCTCTATTTACTTAGCCCTTTAGAATATAACTCTGTGTGTATGTGTGTGTATGTGAGTTTGTGTTAAATGTACCTCTGTGAAATCTATTATCTATTAATACTTTAGATATCGTTCGCTTATCTCAATTCGTTCCCGCCTCTGCTGGAAGGCCTCATGACCCAATACGTATCAAAGATCAGCAGAAGGTGCAAAATTATTCTGATCTATCTGACAGTCGATCCGTTTCCTCAAGGACTTAACGCGATCTAGTTCCTCGAGGGGTTTTGTTCTGAGTTCTGGTCACCGATGACCCTTTTGCAGACTTATTAGGTGTCCATTAAAAGCCAGCAGAGATCGCAAAATAGAAGCAAGAAGTAAGGAATTAAATTCTTAAAAGCTGTACGTAAAAGAAGAAGGAAGTGGAAAGCGAAGACCATTGATTGCTTTTGTGTCGTGGTTCAAATGAAAGTCTAACCCGCTGAATATGTATTTCTAAGATTCAAAGAGAAATGAAAAGCAAACAGTGTTGAATTTATTTACACATATTTGCCGATATCATAAGTGATACAAGAAGAAAGATATAAGTAAATAAAGAAACGGATTGCAAATGAGTAACACGATAAAAGGAAGCATGCAAAGATCTTCTTCATATAGCACTAACTAAAACTATATCTTGAATTCGCTAAAAATATTTCGAATGGGTTTCCAAGTTTGTTACACGCAAAAGAAACCAGTTTTTTCCTCTAGTAACTGTAGGAGAAGATAAAAAAATTGCCACAATTGGAGGGATATTCAGTTTTGTGGTTCTGTTGTTGTCCTTCTGTTGAACTCTTCGGTTCATTTCAGAAATAGAGATCACTAAGAAAAAAAATGTTCTCAAGTATCTCTGCCAGCCGTTCCATTTCTCATTAGACATTCCTCACTTCCATTTCTCATTAGACATTCCTCACTTTCATCCCATTCTATACCATTTAATGATAAGCTCATATCTCCTTCTTTCAGTTCTTTTTTATTTCTTTTCGTTTGTTACCAAAGTGTTTAGCATTCAGTGCCATATTAGTAATCTAGCACAATTCTTCCCGTTTCTAGTGTTATTTTTCCATCCATTCTTACATTACTCTAAAAGGTTTCTATTCTATTTCTCTGAATTTCTGCGTCTAGTTTTACGTCGACTGTCACGAATAAAACTGTGCAAATACTGGAGTTTTCGCATTTGTTTAATTTTGAAGACCCCAATACCTTTTCATATTTTGGGCTGTCCTTTTTGTTCACTACCATTGCCTTCAGTCGTCTTAGAATTAATGGTCTGTCCTTCTTGCTCTCCAGAAATACTTATGCAATAGGTATTTCAATTTTCTTTTGAGACACTGTCGACACAGTGACGAATATTTTTAATGTTATATCCGACTATACTATGTTAATGAACATAATCGCGTTGTAGAAGTTAAATAAATCGAACGCAGAAAAACAATTCTTTCTATTTAGTCGTCTGTTCTCATAAAAACTGTTAGCTTCAAATATAGACTGCGGATTATTTATCGATCCTTTCAATGTATGAAGCATTTATTAAATCTCAAGAAATTTTACGTTCTGTAATTTATGTAATGCCTTTTCAAAATGTTTGAAAGACAGGTATAATTCTTTCTGTATTTTCATTGATCCTTTTGCCAACATTTTATTCACGAATACAGTATTTTGATTTTGTATGTTTTGTGTAAACCCACACCGTATTGACTGTCTGGATTCCGCTCGAAACTCTATTCAATTGTATCCTTATGTTTCTTGCATTAGGCTGATTGCTCATTGAAACATTTATTCGTTTGCGCACAATTTCTTTGGTAATGCTGCGAATATTGATCTATTTAGATCTTCCGTTATTTCGCCGCTATTTCAATAACTAATTTCAATATGTCTAATTTCAATAAACTTATCGACCCTAAAGTTATATAAGGCACAATGTCATTATGTACTGCTGTTTTTTATCCCTCCACATTTAGGTCAGTGCTAAACGTACTTCAGATTATAGTATCACAATTTTTTTTTCTGTTTGAGGGCTTATCTTCTCTGTTGTCAAGGAAGTGATCTTTTAGGTATAATTTCCACAGATGCAATCCTTTTTTTCATTTTCCATTTATTATTTTATAAACTTTGGTGAAGAACACGTTTCCTGTCCTGCGATTTCCTTGTTTTTCCTCTATGCCCTCTGAATTTGTGTCTTACAGATTTTCAATCTCTGCTCATTTCATCTTGAGATATATCACTATTGTTTGCTTGCATTTATCTATAGTGGTTTTGTTTGCTTTATATACGTTGAACTGTGTTTCCTGGCATGACTTACCGTTTCTTCTTAAAGAAGGCTCTGAATTTATTATCATCCACTACTTTTTCCTTTATTTTTCTGTCTTCAAGACGACATCGTTTACTGTTGTTATTTGCGTTACATGTGAAGCGTTCTACTTTGAATCCAGACATATTCCAACATTTTGTATTTGTTTGTAACTGAAACATCATATAGACTCAAATGACTTTGAGTTTCTACTTAGTTTGGATATAAATGGGAAGTGATCACTCCCAAAGTTACATCAAATGTTATCAATTTTATTGAAAAATGTAAAATAATCTGCAAAATTTACGCCAAATTTTGTCAAATTAATTAAAACTGTGAAAATCAGGAAAAATGTTGTCTATTCTATGTAAAAATAAGGAACATTTACACCACATTTTTTTCGTTTTATAGAAAAATTAGCAATATTTAAAGAAATTTTGTCTATTTTATTGACAATTGTTAAAATCTACAACAGTTCCTTGCAATTTAGTCTATTTTGTTGAAAAATGAAAAGAAATCTGCATATTTACAGCAAATTTAATCTAAAAATGTGAAAAACAGCAACAATTACACCAAATCTTGTTCATTTTATTAAAAAATGTAAAATAATTTACGCCAAATTTTCTTAAATTAATTAAAACTGTAAAAATCAGCAACAATTACACCAAATTTTGTCTATTTTATGGTAAAATGTAAAACTAAGGACCATTTACGCCAAATTTTGTCTATTGATGCTTAAGAAGTCCTTCTGGTTCTTGTTGCCATTCATGCTTTTCCAAGTCAACCAATGATTGTTATTCTTTGATCAGTACCTGTATTTATTAGTAGGTTTTACAACAGTTATAAAATATTAACATTAACTACTTCAGTCATTTCCGTAGGAGTCAGATATCATTCCAAGTGTTTTTAGAACTACTGATCTCATCCTTTTCGTAGCTTTTGTTCTCAGGTCAATGCGTTCGTCAGTATTGTCAAATTTATAATCCGTAATGAAACTGAGGAGGGAAACAGAAAAGAAATAATAACTATATTGGTAGGTTCAGTTAATTCCTAGGAACGCAAGCTTCAGAGACGATTAACTTCTCAGAGAAGAGGCGGGCACAATGGTGTCCTATTTTTCCACACTCGAGAAAATTTTTCCTGTCTACTGATATTTGGTAAGCAAACAAGATTCACATTTCTACAGTTCTCCATTAGCATAATATACGCTTTATATCTTTCGTACATATTGCGTTTTAATTTACAAAAAAAAAAAAGAAATATAAAAAAAATCGTTCGTCATCATGCGTAATCTTTGAACTTTTAGAGCAACGCCCATGACCATCTTTTCCTTTTGCGCTGATACAAGTTGTATTTTAAATATAGTTTCAAATCTGTTTTTTACATAGCATACAACAGCTGTTATAAAAATAATCTTTACCAAAACTAAGTTTTGCGATTAAAGATTAATCGCGTATGTTCTAATCGTATGATTCCTGAAGTTCACATTTCCTCCCTGAGTAGCAACTTTTGCTCGGCTATGCAAAGACTTATAAAATTCTATTTGATTATAACTGTCTACTTGTAGAGTAAATAAGAATATGTGTCAATATATATTTGTATTAGGCTCAGTTACTTTTATTAATATGGACTTGCCGTAAAGCAATGCTTAGAAAAAGTCTCGCAGACCGTTGTTATTGTTTTGAATTCTATCATTTGTCGATGACTGAATAATTGCATATTTAACCTTGTTCTATACCATCTTCAATTCCACGTACCTGTGATAAACTGATGATCAGTTCTTTAATATTGCAGCCCACTGATCATATAGCGAGTATGATCTACTTTAAAAGCTCATAATCTTGGTCTTATGCCAACCTAGGTTTTGCCAAGTGAGCCCATCGCAGCGTCCATTAGGTTGTAATATTCATCAGGAAGTTCTATTTACGAAGTAAAGCTACTGTGAATACGTGCACAAATGATTTGTCGTTCTTCCCAAATGGTCTTATTGATTCACCCACAACCGTTAAAAGCTCATTCAACATTATGTCCTTATAAGGAGCTAAAATAGTATTAGTAGTAAGACATAACCAGTAGTTAGTTATCCATCTTTGCGCTAACTTATAAAATGAAAAAAAAAATACAAAAAAAATAAAATAAAAAATAAATAAATAAAAAAATAAAATAAAATTAATGATTACTTTTCTACGTTCGTTTTTATTTTCAAATTGTTTTTCGTTTTTTTCACGATTTTATTATAAGATAATTGAAAGGCTATGCTTTTATGATGAGGCAACCAACCGGCCAACAAGCAATATATGGAGAATATTGAAAATGCATATTTCTGTGTCTCTAAGAGAAGCAATTTAATCAGGCAGTTTCATAAGAGAGGTAAGAGTAGGCATCGCATCACTTTCTGCTACTTTGTCTTTTCTTCTCTTCTGATTTGCTTATCAATCTATATAACTAGCCTAAAACCATCTATATAGATCTAGATCTATCTTTCTCTCTCTCTCTCTCTCTCTCTATCTATATATATATATATATATATATATATATATATATATATATATATATATATATATATATATAGATAGATAGATATAGATAGATAGATAGATAGATAGATAGATAGATAGATAGATAGATAGATATTATCAATTTATAATTGGTAGGGATAATTCCAAGGAGAATATTAATCCAATGACAGCTCAATGTTCGTAGTAGAGCAATATATAATTATAAATTAAGAAAACACCTTAAAAGTCCATATCGGTTATAATTTATTTCATGAATATTGTTAATGAAGGAGTGAGTGTAAAGTAGAGAAAAAGACAAATGATTACAACACCCTACACGTATGCACATCGGCGCAGACGGGCGCGGACACACAAACGTACATCCACAGAGACTGGCGCATGGATGCATCCGTGCAAACGAACACGCGAACACAAACAATAAGGAAAAAAAAAAAGAAAAAAAAAAAGAAAACAAAATAAACACTTACCCAATGATAATTGCATAAAAAAGAAAAAATATAGGCAGTCAATTGCTAGTATCTCCTGAAGAGTAGACGGAGGGGTACGCATCCGAAACTCTGGAGTCGGGATGCTGAAGGTAACTTCAATCAGCTATGTGATATACTTTTACTCATATATATATATATATATATATATATATATATATATATATATTTGGGCTACAATCCCTCATTTATACACGTTTAAAGGCGTCTGACAAGGTACTACGATTAAGCTTTTTATTTAATTTTTCTTGTATTCGTTTGTTTGCTTTTTTCCTTCTGTAACGTTCATGTTTGTTTTTTCTCTCTCTGATTTAATATCATAATTAAAGTTGTTTTCTGTTAATAATGTTTGATGCTCACGCAGATTTACACATTTGATCCGCAACATTTGACTGATTCAGCGAATTAAATTATGAAACGCACGGAAAACTAATGGGTTATCTTTTACGAAAACTTATAAACACATTGCTTTATTTTTGTCTTTTTCGATTAGACACAAACATATAGCGTTGTAAGGTCATGGCGTATTGTTCTGATAAACTTGAATCACGTTAGTTGTTACAAATATCTGCAAAGATTCTACAAGCGTACAAATGCACTTAGATGAACGAAGTCGATGGATTTCGTAATATTTCTCTATATTAGCGTTATGGTGTTTGAAATTTATTATAAAAACCTGCCACTCTAATTAACATTTTATTTCTTATTTTTATTGCTTTGTATTGTGACGCTAACGCCGGTTGTCCATTATAAAACTATTAAACTTTTCAATATATATATATTAAGAAATGGACAAAGTCCGACAATTTATTTATTAAAGACATTTTTATGTTTAACGTTCTTTTTTATAGATACAAGTATTTAAGTAAATGCTCTGTTTATAATAAACAGTATTAAATAACATTTACCGGCTTGAATGTCCGAGAAATTTTCATAGAAAATATTCGTTCTTTGACAGGATTCGAACCTGCATACGTTATTTACGCTGACGTGCCTAACCTCTCGGCCACAAAGGAGCGTTCGGTAGGCAAGGTCGAATTTACTGCTTATAAACTTCAATCTTCCATGAATCTCGTACATTCATAACTGCTCTGGCGTATCAAATGTAAACAAATGACGTCATATATTAAAAAATGGACAAAGTCCGACAATTACGAAGATTGATTTCTATGAAAATTTCTCGGACATTCATATATGTATGTATGTATGTATACTAGATTAAAAGCCGACCTATCGGGCGACATTTAAGCTAGCTCCTGAAGAAGATGAGTTATTGAGATTTGTCTCCCTTTACTTGAAAAAGTGTAACACGCACACATTGGCATTTAGTATATAGAAAAAGGAGATGGGATACTGAGAGTTGTGTACTTTTAATTGAAAAAAGTGTGACGCACTAACATTGACTTTTATTATATACAGGAGATGAGCTAATGAGATTTGTGTCCCTTTAAATAAAAAGTGTGACACACTAACATTAGCACTTATTTTGTAGAGAAGCAATGAGATTTATGTCCCTTTACTGTAAATGTGTGACACACTGGCATTTAATATATATATATATATATATATATATATATATGTCACTCACAATCTCTTTGGGAAGTTCGGATTATTATGGATATAGTTCGGATTATTATGGATATAGTTCGGATTATTATGGATATAGTTCGGATTATTATGGATATAGTTCGGATTATTATGGATATAGTTTATCTACGTTTCGTCTTGTTTTCTAAACAGTATATGTATGTTTGTTTTGCACGCCAAAAGGAAACAGTATTGGATTATAAACTTTATTGGCTAATCTATCGCTGCTTTAATAAGAGAAATGCTTTCACCATTCGCATCAATAATTGCCTGACATCTCTGTGTCCTCCTCGTCAAAACGATTTTTCTGTTGGGATATAGCATCTTGCTCATGAACCACAAAAATAGACGGTTGTCGGAGTTCACGTGAATGGGAAACCAGCGCTTAAAGTAGAGAGCTTTTTCTGTTCATTCACCCCAAATAATGTTAAGTTACTTATCGCAAATATTAATTAACCCCAAGAATTTATAAATCAAAGTTTTTTTTTTTTTTGGCACTCTTTTGAAATAATAAATTTTCAATCAAAATTTGTTTAGCTTGCCTCGCAACAACTCCAAACCTCAGTATAAAGATTTACCAAAAATCACGGAGTTATTTATATTTAATAAGTGCGAATGATATTCTAAGTGTTTCCAAGGAATTTTTTGAAATTTAAAAAAAAAAGAATAATTTTTTTTTTGGCTTGCTTATCGTAGTGAGCGCGACCTTGACCCCACACTTATAAATAGCGCACCCAAGTCGTCCAGATTTGGGGTCAACCCAATCGGAATGCAATGGAAAGTCCTCACTCTGAGACAATTTCGTTTTGAATTTTAATAAATATAAATTCATTTTATTTTGGGGTGAATTTACAGAAAAAATCCTAAACCAAACTCAAAAGTGTTCTCTTCAATGGTAAACTGGTAATGTGGCTAGTCGCTCCAACTGTACAACACCAGTTTCTTGAAGGAGTATATTAAACGATTTAAGAAGGACCAGGAAATGAATTATGATATATAAAGATGATGTTTGGACGTTGCTGTTAATTTGATCGGAACTATCAACAGTGACCAGGTTCGATTGTTTATTTTTGGTTATTCACACACATCTTATTAAACGTTACTTTCAATTCGGTTGCTTGAAATCATATTAACCGCAATATGACGCTCACCTCCGCTTATCCTTATCGTTATGCTTATGATCAATAAACAATACAATCGACAATTGCTGTATTTATAATGAAGTGCAGCTATCGGTTGCATGATACACGAGGCTTGAAACTTCATTTTATTTACTCTAGTATTTCAGTAGTTACTTTCCGCCAATTTGTGGTGTGCTAGCGGTATCGGGTGCCTCTTGTCAAACACGCTCACTCCATATTCTCCGTCCGGTACGTGAGAGGCTGTTCGTTGCCGTTGTTTATATCTGTAGATGCCGTATGTAGGTGTGAGGTCACGTACTTCAGCATTCGGTGGCTGGGACTAACCCGAGTCAATCCTCTGGTGCAGTCTCTTTCCTTGATTCCTGGTGTGAATTCCATTTAATTTCATACTACACGATGTCACAGAGATGTGGGCCCGCACCAAGAACATCACCTCAGAACCATTCAGTGATTATAAAATAGGTTGCGCATTGTTTCGCTGGATATTCGTCCTCTGGTAATTCTCAAACTTATTTAAAGCGAGTTCATAGTTGCATGCTGAGGACGCAGGCAAACATCTACTTTCAGTCATTTGACAGAATGTCACAACGCGCAGACTATGTCGCTTGTTCACGGGTGGCACCAACCTGTCTACTTTCTCTTTTAATACGGGAAGGGCTTAAAAAGCACTGCTGATCACTAAAATCACTTCATTACTACCCACATCAAAACTAACAGAGCTTTTAATGAGTCACTTTGGCATTTCTGTTCCTAAAAATTATAATTGGACGCAATGGTAACCACCGCTATTGCTTTCTATGTTAATTCTGTGATCCTTGGAGGCCATTCCACCAAACATGAACAGAGTAAACAAGTGCAAAGTAATGTTACTTATTATCTGTGAATAGACATAGAATTTAGGAAAGATAGGTAACTTTTCAACAGATATAAAAAAAAAAAGTTATCCTTCTCCAAGACTGGTTGCCAGCTATAGCTATTTAACCAATAACTGTAGAAAGAATATATGAATTATTGAATCAACTAAGCTGGAACTTGAACTCGGATCGCCGATTCCACTGACCGCGCCGATAACTATTACATTCATTGTGCATCTCTATTGAATAATACCACACAGTTTCGACAACTATATTACGAGTTATTTTTCACCATCTTTTTCATATTATCAACTCACGCTAACAACTTCTACGGCTAAAATTACAGCTGCTATCGCTTTCATTGACGGCTTTGACATCTCCTATCTTCATTATTATAATTATATCAACTCAAGGGATGGGGAACACTTTTACATCTTGAAAGTTATCGTTATCAGTGCTGTTGTCGCCACTCAAATTAACAATGCTATTTCATTTACACAGTTTCTCAGGAGTCATTTTCCTTGTTACGGAGAGCAGATCAAAAACTACACACGCACGAAACCCCTATATTATTGCACAGAATTTCAAATTATATCAAACGACCTCACTTCATATATATATATATATATATATATATATATATATATATATATATATATATATTAAGAAAAAAAATATAATTCCACTGTCCGTAATATTTAATTTAAAAGAGGGTAAAGCTAAATATTATTTAATATCGGAGATTTTTAACATGTTTTTGTTTTAATCTCCGATATTAAATAATATTTAGCCTTAATCTGTATGGGGCCCTCTTTGATATAGTTCCCCCACCCCTTTATGCGAACTGTCAAATATTAAGATCGGGCAGTATTTTCTAAAGTTAATAAATAAACATTTTCACAAAAACAACCATATAAGTAAGATCTTCAATAGGAAAATGATTAAAATTATTTATTCCTGTACTAATAACATGTACAAAATTATCAATTCTCATAATAACTATAATTTAAGTTTTATGGGATAAACAACAAAACTGGTGTTGAACCCCCACCCCTGTAATTGTAGAGATAAATAAAGTTGTCCCGTTGAGGGAAAAGGCAGATCTACTAGTTTTACATACCAAGCAAACCAAAAGAAAATATGTTAAATGATAATGTTTAGATTGGAATTTCCGCGGGAGAATGAAAACAGAGATTTTATACCCATAGACACTCTTTTAACAACCGTAAATTAAAACACCAGTCAGCACTTTCAAAAAAATTTGAGAAATAGAAGTAGAAATGTTTGAACCCACAGATAGACTAGTAAATTATAAGTTTCGCTCATACTCCTAATAGTCTTAGAAATAGGTGTAACTTGTGTTTGGAAGAAAAAATTATAATAATAAAGTACAATAATCAAAGCATACTATTAAATCAAAGGAATGCATTAGTTTTAAAATGCCACCATAAAAATAAATTTAAACTTCTATAATCTAGATTTTACTTAATTATTTTTAATTCTCTAACTCTTCATATGTCGAATGTATAACTATTTCTAATTTCTATATTTCCATTTAACACCATATTAATTATATCTTATAATTGTCCCCCTTTTTAAGAACTCTCTTTCCATTTACACCTCATTGTCTACATGTTTTTAAAAGGGTTTTATGTACCTTAAATATAAATTTGTATCTTTTTTTTTTTTAAATATAACTTGATTTAACTTATGTTTAAACTTAAAAATGTATAATTTATTTTATCTTATTATATTTTTATTATTAAATATATTTTTATTCTTTAATATAAAATTTTTTAAAATATATTCTTATTAAATTTAATACAAATTATCTAAATTATTTTTAATCTGTTAAATATATCTTATTTTTAACTATAATTTATTATTTTTTTAAGTATGAACCTAAACTTTTTTATATATAGTTCATTTAGGATAAATAAATATAAAAATCAAACATCTCTCTCGAAGTACTTCTGGCACCTAAAAGAATCAAATAAAACACCTACTGTAAAATGGAAGTTAATAAGAAAGGCTAGAATATGTAGGTCATTAAATGACCCATGTCCTTTGTGCATACATGAGAAACTATATATTACTAAGTTTATAAAAAATAAAAATTTACTGAATCAGAGAAATGAAATAGCTATTTTATGCCGTCATTGTCAAAAATTTTCCTTAAATAATATTTAAAAATAAAAATAAATTTAAAAAGTGGGACCAGGTAATATACATACTTATATTTAACGTGAAAAAATAATTTTATATTCTGTAGGTGATTCTATTACATTTACTTGTTTAAAAAATAGTCTATTAAAATAACAGTGGACATATTTTAAAGTTGTATTTAAAATTGTAGTTAAAACGAATTCTAACCTAAACATCTTTTAAAGTTGTAGTTAAATAAAACGTATTCTAACCTAAACACCTCTCTCAAAGTACTACCAGCACTTCAATGAATCCAATAAAACACCTACAGAAAAATGAAATTATGATGAAAAGTTAGAAGATGTAGGCCATTGAATGACCCATGTCCTTGGTACATACATGAGAAACTATTACTAAGTTTAAAAAATAAATAAATAAATAAAGTTTTTTTTAAATCAGAGAAATGAATTAGCTATTTTGCCGTAATTGTCATAAATTTTACTTAAATAATATTTAAATATAAATTTTAAAATAAAAAAAAATTGTGACCTAGTAATACTTATACTTTATGTGAAAATAATTCTACATACTGTAAGGGATTCTAATACATTTAATTGTTCTTAAAAGAAATATAGCATATTAAAAATTAAAAGTGAAAATATTTTTCATATCGTAGTTAAATTAAACGTATTCTAACCTAAACACTCCCAAAAATCTTTCAATATACAAATAGAAAAAATGCCGTAAGAATTTTTGCCGTTAACAATAAAATTTTTAAAAAAATCCAGACACAACGCGTTTAACGGATGTCAGATTTCATTGAAAAATACATCCCTACCCCCTACCAAAACGTAACTAATAACGGATACATCAAAATACATCAATAATGAACACGCAAACACCCCTTGTCTGGTGGAAGTGGATTTCTCTGTATCCTTGGAAACGTGAATTATGATTTTGCTGTCTTTAAAACCCAGTAATTTTAAAAGTTACTCCAAAATTCGCTTGAAGATGAAATGGAACTGTCTTTAATTTAATTACAAAATTAAATTCGAAGCTTTCAGCTTCCATTTTTGAAACATGGTTAGAACTCTGTAGCGAAAAACCATATTTTAAATCAATTAATTTATAATATTAATGCTCTGTAAATTTACATTGGGCACTATTTTGTAAAATAATCTATAAGAACGCCGGATTATATATCTTACTGTTCTTTCCTTATATATATATATATATATATATATATATATATATATATATATATATGTTTCTAAAACTCCCTTTTCAGACCACTTTTAGTTTAAAATTAACACCCCCCATTCTTAAACCCAATTTAATGTCATAAGGTTTAATTTTATAAAACCTCTTCCCTTTAAGGCTAATACCTTTCATCCTCTCCTAACCACTCTCTTGGCCATTTCGTATGACTGAAACATCGAAATGGATAAATTCTCTATCAATTTTTCGACGGCTGTCAAAGTTCAATTTCTATTATTTTTAGTGCATATTCATATTTGTGTAGATACTCCGTTTATTCATTAAACTGTGTGGGATAACAATATATATATATATATATATATGACGTGTTTCGTCCATTAAGACTTCATCGGACTAAATTTGTTGAAATCAGATATTTATTTATTTTCGTCTGCCAGCCTGAAAATTAGAGAAATCTTATTTAAGCAAAATATGTGCACTCCGGCGGGATTTGAACCCTCGTCCCTTTGAGCAGAGGGAAACCGTCGTTAGATGCGACTTGGCTTAACGGACTCGACTCACAAAGAAGATTAGCCGACCAAAGCAAGGTCTGAACAGCGCCTTTAAGCAAAATCCTTCACGTCAAAGATTATTCGAAATTATTATATCTGCTCCGCTGCAGTTTCCAGTTGTAGCATAGTCGAGCGATCTAACACACGCCGCAAAAGGGGAAGCAGGTCCGAACCCAGCCGGTGAACATGTCTTCTTTCTTATCTTTTCACAAGTGTGCAGGCCATTACACATTATACCCACCGTATAAAAACGGAGAGTCTACTCAAATACGAGAACCACTAAAATGGTCTTTGAAGGAATATATATATATATATATATATATATATATATATATATATATATATATATATATATATATATATATATATATATATATGAACAAAAGTATTATTCACATAACTTTTTCCAAATTGTCATATATTTATTATTACGTCCGGATCACATCTAAATTTAAACCATATATATATATATATATATATATATATATATATATATATATATATATATATATATATATATATATATGTGTGTGTGTGTGTGTGTGTGTGTGTCTACTCCACTGGTATAAAAAAAATCCGGGTTGTAAAATTAGCAAATAAAAATATATTAAAACAAATTGTTATCTTGGGAAGAAATTTGAAGAAAAAAGAAAAACTACAAACATCCGAGGAGGACGAAAAAATCACCCAGTGTCGTAATTTCTCGTCCAAAAAAAAAAAACGCAGTCGATTAAAATAAGAAAAAAAGTAAAGTGCTCAATACGCTAAGTGGAGCAGAGTATAAAAAATCCTAGTGAGCCAGAAACTACCTACCTAGGTTTCACCTAAATGGATCTTCAGTGTAAGCAGGTTTATATATATATATATATATATATATATATATACACACACACACACACACACACACATATATATATATATATATATATATATATATACTTGTTCTTGTGCGCATTAATGTATCATCATCATCATCATCATCATCATCATCATCATCATCATCATCATCCCTTGACTTTTGCAATCACGGGGGGGATCGAATGCAGAAGCCACACTGAATGTCCTCTACAATGGTCTATCAACAGCAATCATCAGCAGTTCTGGTACGTTATATTTGCTTATTGTTTGACATTGTCCAACCAGTTTTTACGATGGTGTCCTCTCTTACTCTTCCACGGTGCCTTGCGTAATGGTCTTGCAAAAGCTGTCGTGCCTTGTAACGTGTCCAAACCACACCATTTTTTCTCCGTTTGACAGTGGCAAGAAAAGATTCCTGGTGGTCCACAAACCTTTCAACCTTTTTCCGCACAAACGCATTATGCATGTGTGAAAATAATATGAAAGAGATATAAACAAATCAGTTGCTATATTAAAATATATGTGCACATGTTGACCTGAAATTATTTTTTCTTCTTTTACTTGGATTTAAAAGATTTCTGTTTCACTGATGAGCTAAAATGAAATAACATTTAAAACGAACAACGTTAAATATTTATACTTCTTCCTTTCACTTTGAGGCGAGGCTTTACGTGTTCTCCTTTGCCAAACAAATCACACCTGTGCATTTTGTCCATTTCTTGTCACCCTTCATTGCTTTTCTATTTCATTACAGCTGTTAATATATGGATTTTTGTATTTTGGAGGTTTTTCTTTCCCGCCCATCCACGAGGAATATTCTGTAAAGGTGACTCAGATTCGATTAAGTTTTGTTTGCCTATTTGAAAAGAATTACATAAGTTAGATGATTTGTTATCGAATGGAGACGGAAGATATCTAATTAATGAAAATGTCTTCTGTCGGTTTTATCAATTTGATTTGTGTGTATTTGCGATTATCATGACGACATCAGCTCGTCAATCTTTTATTTTTGCTTTCGATAATCACAAGTTTCGATGAGGTGAAAAGGAGAGAAAAAAAAAAAAGGAAAAAAAAACGACAAGGAAAAAGGGAAAAATTTGTAATGCTAGTAAGAAAGAAAAATGTAAAGAAAGAAGTTACATAAATGTTAGGAAAGGAAGACGGCTTGTGAGAAAAGGTAAGAAAGAATGGGAAAAAAATTATGAAAAAAGAATAAAAACACTGACGGAATGAATGAGGTACGGAATGAGTTCAGATTTTCAGCTTTTATTTGATGTCATTTATATGTAAATAACAGGAAATAAAAGCTGAATTTCTGAGCACTTATCTCATATTTATCTTTTGATTTTAAACTCAAATGTGAACAACAAAAACAAAGGAATTGGCCTTGCCGTTCAAATACATTTGGAACAGACTATCTATCTATCTATCTATCTATATATCTATATATATATATATATATATATATATATATGTACATTTGCTCTATCTCTGATATGGAGCACTTTTTCCACACCTTAAAACTATATTTTTTTCTCTCTCTCTCTCTATATATATATATATATATATATATATATATATATATATATAAAATCTAGTGTCAAGAACTACCTACCTAGGTTTCACCTAAATGAATCTTCAGGACATATATATATATATATATATATATATATATATATATATATATATATATATATGAATTAATATAGCAGTCAAGTTTTTTTATAATGCTATACTAATTTTAATGAGAACAATTTCTCTTATATAGTGTTTCGTAATGTAAGTTTTGATTATACAACTCGAAGACTTTTCATTAGATTGTCTATAGGACTGTAAATATGAATAATAATATAATTATTAAAATTTATTTAGAATTTTTAATATATAAAGTTTGTTCGTCGTAAGATAGATATAATTTCAAATAAGAAAGACAGGGTTGTAAAATTATCGATTGATTGGATCAACACAGGTGGAAAGAAGCTGGAAAGAGACCAAAGGATAATCAAAAATTAAATTGAAAACCTTCGCATGAAGAAGAATCACAAAAAAAAAAATTGCCTTTCATTCATATGATCTTAGTTGTTTCGATTGACGCTTACGTTTTTCATATAGTAGATTTTTTTTGCAACATGCTGACGCATATTGAACTCATCACAGTATAATATTGTTGAAGTTATCGTGAACATATTTTGTCGTGATTTACAAAATCTAAGTTTCGTTCAATTTTGCAAACCAATCGATGAAACTTAAATAAATTAATTTATTTGGAAAATGCTTTGACAAAAAATCTTACTTCATGGTTTAATATTTTCTTTAATTTAATTTAATTTTATAGGACTTCATGATGAACAATATTTTTTTTAAGAAAATTCAGTTTTCTTTTACTTTTTGAACAGTGAAGAATAAATTCTTAGGATTTCTTACTCTTGAGCATGCAACATACAACTGGCCATGCTTAAATATTTCTTTATGGAGCCAAATTTAAACTTTTTGAAGCGTTTGGCCTTGTCATTTGCTTATTGTTCTCTCACACGCAAAGCGAACTGGAAGCCGGATTCTTCTATATAAAAACTTAAAGAAAAGATATGCAAAACAAATATTGCATTTTTATTAAGTACGTATTTGTTATTTTAATTATTACATTCTTTTTAAAATAGTGGGAGCATTTTGAATGTTAAATAATAAAAATTTTAAGTTTTCAAATAATGAGAATTTATTCTACTAAGCTAAACTCTACTTTTTACCCCCTGTTCACTTCTCCTCAAAAGCTGATTTCGAGCGGCCATTGAATAGCTATTTGTGTTGCGGATGGACAAACGCAATCACAGGATTTTACATATAGATTGTGACCATTTTTTTAGAGTTCGTATTTTCTTGATTTCCGAAAATTTCGTAAAAGCAAGAAAACTGGATTGAAGAGAAAGAAAACAGCTAAAGAAGCATATGGAAATAGAAAAAAAAAATTCTACATTTGTGTAAACATAACACAGAGAAGCAAGTGAAGTTGGCCGAAGTAGTACAAGAAAACTGTTTCCTTATCAGTACTTTTAATGATAACAATTGAGCTGTATTGGATGAGCTTAATGGTTGCGTAGATTTTTGCTCATTCACGGAAAAAGAAGTGAAAGATAATAACTGTAGGTAGAATCATGTTTTGGCTGGTATGGCTTGATGTGTGTGACAAGATAAATTCAGAGAAATAGTGTACGTTCATTTTAAAGGATATTTTGACTAGTAGAGATCCCAACTAAGAAAAAAACTTTAAGCTTTTCATGCAAGATAATCGATCTTTTATATTAAGAAAGTCTATTGCTTTTTTTACCAAAATTAATGTTAGTAAATTAATGTTATACACCTTGTCAGGATCTCTCTTGATATAAACTTCTGATCCGATATTAAGAGATGTACAGGGTCATTGAAAAGTAAGTCCCTATTTTATGTATTATTATGGACTCTCCCGTCTAACTATAATTTTTACAAGACAAGAGAGTCCATCTTACATAAAATCAGGAGTTGCTTTTCAATCAGCCTGTATATGAAAATGGAAAACAATATTCAAATATAATACCTCCAAATATAGACATTATCAATATTCTTAATGAAGATACGTATATAAATATATTCAAAAATATATCTTATTCAGTATTTAATTTTCTTTACAATCTGTGAGTTCATCATCTTCACGCTATTTCCGGCTATGATAGCGTACTAACACGAGAACTTCAAAGACCTTCGTTTTGAGTAACCGCATTTCCTCTGATCGCATGAAATGCACAAATCCACTGCTGCTAGAGAGGATTTCCCTGGTCGGAGTTGATGATCCGTTCTCTTAATCGTATGGCGAAGCTCTGAAAATCTTTTGTTTGACAATTTCATTTTATTTTTATCAGACTATTCTTCCATGTTGTTTTATGGCAACTTAGAACATGGTGTTCTACTCCCAGACCAGGCATCGGGATTTTTATACACAAGCAAGTTTAAAGAATGTTTGTGCCGCCTGCCAACCTGCAATCTATATCCTCACGATATTGTCATCACGTCGGATATTTTCATTTTCTTAGAGAAACTAAGGATCTAGATTCATTTACCAGGAGTACAGAAATCTTAGAGAATTCTGAAGCGATGTACATGTTAGCATTTGAGGAATTGCCTTGCTTACTTTCAGTCTCACCCTCTTATCACATTAACGTTTGTAACAGTCGGATTCAGTCTTCTTGTTTGGAAGAAATACTTGATCGGGATCTTAAAATCTCTGAGTATTTTCCTCTTTTTTATTTATTAGGATAGTCTGTGTTTATACAACACGTTTACATGGTTGTATATGAATCTTTGGCACTTCGGAGTTTATAGTCCTCCCTGATCCGGTGTGCCTATTTGTGACTTCCTTTTGATGCAATTGGTTGCACGTAATTATAATGTGATTTACAGTTCTTCGTCGTCGTCTTCTTTATATTTTATTTCTTTTCATAAATTTACATTGTCATCTTTGCATCTTTTGTTTTCTGTCTCTTATATTTCTTCCCTCTATTATATCTTTCTTATTCACTTTTTTTCCTCGTTCTCCTTCTGGTTTATTTTTCTTTTCTTTCTTTCTTTCTTTCTTTCTTCTTCTTCTTCTTCTTCTTTTTCTATCCTTCATTCTTTTCCTGGCACCTCAAATCCCTTTAATGTGGAGTAGAATATTTAAGGCTAACCCGTCGTTGTCATAACCATGATGTTTCTAGTTTCGCTGCTTTTTTAATTATCAGTTTTATTTTTCGCCCATGTCAGCTTAAACCCACTCTCCGAATTTAGTCAACAGATCATCATCATCATCATCATCATCATCATCATCATCATCATCATCATAATGAAAGCCTATATTTTTTCAAGTCCCATTAAACCAACAAGAGGAATATTTTCTTTAAGTGCCCGTCACGCAAGACTCTAAATATCTTCTCCGTATTAAATTCGTTTCCACGTTTTTTTTCCTATCGTTCTTGTTAGCATGCGAATACTCTTCAAAAAAGCAAACATGGCTGCATCTTTATCAGTGACCTGCCTGCAGTCGTTAAGCAAATAGAAACATTTTGCTTGTCTCAACACACGCAATACTATTTTAACAACCACTGGGAGAGCGAACCGCAATATTTGTGTGTTTGCAATCAGGTTTTCTGTTTGTATTCCAAGTGGAAAGCGTGTCAGCTGCAAGCACACATTGGCAAATCATATAAAATGTTATTGATTGTCGACTGATATGAAATCATGTGACAAATTTGGAGTATATGGCACGATAACCGAGAAACTTCCGATTTACTTATCCCTTTTTATTAAAAACAGATTTTGACTTGAGGGTTAAATCTTGTCAGAGTTGACTGTGAGGGTTATCTGGTTTTTCCTGCTACTGTTTGCCAAGATAAGATAGTCATGGAAAAGTGGTTTTCCTTCACTTATATAATACTTTCTACGTTAACTATGTTGACATACTAAGGACGATATATTTTCTTATGTTATTTTGCCATCGAACGCAGGGAAACTGGATTCATACTAAGTGCATTAGTATAAATTAAACATGAACAGCTTTAACCTGAATTTGAACTTCGTCGCTTTGGTTTTCCTATAACAGTTATGCAACTATGAAGTCTCATAATATTGAATTGGAATAAAAGTTGCTCGTCGTTTTCAATGGTTGCATTTGAATACGTGATTTAATTTCACACTTGAGTGAAGTTTATGACATATTCGGTAAGGTAAAATTTCAACGCTTTTTTCTATGCTTTGTCTTTGTAGTGTGAATTTGAAATGTTTCTCAGTTAAAAGTTAAAATGGGAGCAAATGAGGTGCATTTTCTACATATAAATTCTACTTTACTCCTGGACAGTACAAAAAACCTGCAAAATATGTAAAATCGTTAGGTGCTGTTTAGAGAGATGGTGCCATAGCTGAGATTACTGTTTGTAATTGGTTCGTTAGTTTCAGGAGTGTGAATATTCATCTGGAAACCGAGAATGGTGAGCAAATCGATAAAAAGGATCATATATCTCATTTGAGCGTTGCAAGGCATTTGAAAACATATTGATATATCGTTACGATTTTTATGTGCCACACAGTATAACGAAAAAAAATGAATGAACCACTTTTTCATCTGCAATTCTCTGCTCCAATAAAAAAAAATGTAAAGAAAGATCTCAGGAGATAAAAAATGGATTGTTTATAGCAATGTGAAGGGAAAAGGAAATGAGCCATCGTTAACCATTCTAAAAATCCGGTCTGCTTCCGGAAAAAGATGATGATGTTGCGTATCTGGAGTAATTATAAGGACACTGTACAGGACGAGCTCTTCCTGTAAAATCAGATGTCGAAATTTGACAAGAACTGTTCACTATTGGATCGATTTTTAAAATCTGTAATTGAAAGCGTACGGAATTGTTCAATCGGAAAAGTGTTGCCCAGAACTCAGAACTCACATCTCTATGCAGGCACGGTAGGAAACGGTACAGTTTTGTTTGCAATGTCCTGAAACATATGCTGTACTCATCCCACCTTGATCCTTCTAATTACCACTTATCTCGTTCCTTATAAAGTTCATTTGATTGAAAGAATTTCAATTCTTTCGTAAGCTGTAAAAACGATTAAGACCAGTATATCACTCAGGAAAAGTTCTGGGTGGATGGAATCATGATGGCGATATGTAGTGGAATAAAATGTTACATATATAAGGCTGAATAAACCTATAGAAAATATTTAAATCTTGTCTTTGAAATTCATTTCAAGTCTATTGAGAGGTGTATAACAGATATGGACACAAAATTGCAGACTTCGTTCGAGTTCTCGCTATAATTCATATTTGTTTACACAAGGCTTGTCTCTCTAGACAAGAAAGAAGTCTGGATGTTTCATTTTATATTTAGTGCACTTACTTTCAGCGGGATACAAATCAATTTGCAGATGAAAGTGTGACACATTAATATTTATGCATAATTTTTTATTTTTGTTCCTATTTATTTTTCTAAATTTATATTTTAGCCCATTCAAAATATTTATGGAATTCAAAATATTTATGGAATTATTTTAAATCACAAAACCAACATACATGTAATGTACAAACAATATTGACAAACCCTGTCACCAATTTCATTATTCGTGCTGACTTCGCGGAACGTACAACTGAAAACATATTACTCCTCTGATGTGGTTTTCATTTCTGCAAGGAAAGTGATTTTATGGGCTGTGGTCTTTAGTTTCATGCTCAAAGTTTTAATCATTTACCCATATTTGTAGAGGGTAATTTTATGTCTTTATAAATGCCATTTCAGCAAGGCCTGTGATTGAGAAGTTTTGAGGAGCGTCGAACCACCTCTTAATTGCTGTTTTCGCACGTCCACCCTGACCTGGGGTGGTAGCACCTATTAGAGTCCTAATGAAAGTATAACAAGTTTTATAGTAAAAATAACAGCAATATATTTTCATAGTAAAAAATCCCAGAAATACATTTTAGGCAAAAGAAATTACTAATGCTCTGAAGAAAATTACATTTCGGCATTAAATGATCCATAAACAGTTGATAATCCGTTAAACAAATAAACAAAGAACTGGATTGTCTCAGAAAGCCTGTAGAATATATTCGTTCTAAGGCGTATGATCGGATCTCGGTCTTCCTCGATACATAATCCTGTATCAGAAGCGCGACGATAAACAGCAACAAAGGTTGGATGACGCACCTGCCTTCTCTCTGGAAATGCAATCTGATACAGTCGTGCAGCCTCGCTTTCATTACTATTCGCGCGGCCGTATATAAAAATCATATTTACTTGCTCAAGAAATGAGTATCTTAAACGGAACACTACACTCACTACTACACTCGTTAAACGTTAAAGAGAGATTATCCATAAAAGTACACGTAGTAACTTAGTCCTAATGGCAACATGGCACCATCTACCGGAAACTTTCATTAAACTTAATAACTCAAAAACGAAGGATTTGCGGACATTTTGTCATTGTTTTGGTGTGGAGACTTACACAATATCTCTGATAAATTTTAACCATAAATATAGCTTAAGACTATATATCTTTTCATATATATATATATATATATATATATATATATATATTCACAAGCAAATGATAACTGTTAAAATTCCATCCGTTTATATTCTTTCTTTTTTCCCAGTTCATTCCATTCGCTCAATCTCAATTTGTTTCAGATATATTTTTCAGTCTTTCGTTATCGCCATGAAACAGTGGTTATCAAACTCTTTCAATTAATATAGCGTATTCAATTCTGGTTTGATGTCCTCGATTTATATCCTTGTGACAGATTAAACTAAATATATAGACACAATCAGTCAATATCTAATTACGTATGTCCATATTAACTACATATTTATACTTTATCTTAATTTGTTACTAGTTATAGCCATATGCACACCATTTCAATTCATAGCCATATGCATATCATTTCAATTCATAGCCATATGCATATCATTTCAATTTATTCTTATCAATATATCTATTTTGTGAATGTCACTTAATTCTGTTTTATTCATAGATTCTCCCCGCCTCTCTCTCTCTCTCTATTTATATTATATATATATATATATATATATATATATATATTTAATTATATATATATATATATATATATATATATATCATTAATCGCAGTCTTCATTTCCCTCTCAATTCTCAAGACTGCTTTGGTTCGAAAGTATAAATAGCAGATGTTCTCAACACCCGATTGATTCAGAAACGATTTCTGAGCCCAAATCCAAAATAAAGTATTCACATTTTAACAGCTAAGATATTTTGATTTTTTATGAAAATTATCAACTAAAAGAATGCGTCATTTTAAAATAAAAGCCAAATGCTTTTTCTTTAAATCTTTTACCTTTTAATATGAAAATGGAATTTAGGGCAACAACTACTGTTGTTGTTATCGAAATGCCTATGTGTAGGGGAGAGAGGGGGAGTCCCCCCTCTCTCCTCCACACACACTCTCTCTCTATCTTTCACACAGATACGTTTCTTATTATAAACATTATATTTGCAAGTTTCTGAGTAAACACCATGTCCTAGCTTAAAACTCCAAAAACCAACAAGAAGCTTTGAAATTGACATCTACCGGATGGGGCAATTTTATTATAGGCCGGAATAAAATAAGAATGTGAAATCGACATGTTCTACGCTATTGTCAGACAACGCCAAGGTTCAGTGCAAATCGCAAGAAATTATAACTGTCATGGGAGACCTAAATTCCAGAGAAGGCAATGAGAGGATAGTAAAATACTGACGATGAGCCCCCTTAATCGACGCAGAGAAAAGTGGAACGAATGGTGTACGACGAACGATCAGGCCAGCACCTGATTTTAAGGAAACTGAGGGCGAAGATGGATAGGGATAAGTCCAGAAAGAAAAACAAACAAGAAAACAAAAAACAAACAAACAAAAAATGTTCTTTGTTCGAACTGTTCTCATCTTTATTGTCATGTTCACGACGTTTAGGCCGTTGTACGCCCCCACCTTCTTCAGGATCGTCTACATTTCTGAGATGAGGTATTGTAATTATTTACATTATTTACATTGTTCGGACTGTTGTCCTCATCTTTATTGTAATGTTCACGACGTTTCGACTGTTGTACACTCTGTCGTGAACAATTCTTAATAATGATGAAATCAATAATAATAATAATAGTGATAACAATATAGAAAAAATAGATAACCATAAATAATAAATAAATAAAAAAATGAATAAAAAATAGAAAGATAATATTGACAATGATAATAGTTGTAGTAATCAACATGATGATAATGGTAATAATAATAATGACAATTATAAAAAAAACAGTACTAATGGTGGTAGTGATGTTTATAAGGTAATGGTTCTAAAAGTGGTAACAACAATACCAATAGTGATAGTAATAGTAGTAGTCACAAAATAATAATTTTGGAGTGTTAATGGTTATATCTGTCATGATGGCCATGCTAATTATGACGATGGTTGTGTTTGTGGGGGTGGTGGTAATGTTGGTAACAGTGTTGGTTGTGTTATTAATATCCTGTTGGTGGTTATGTATATTGAAAGAACAATTATCTGGAAAGTAAAAGAGTCAGGAATAAGTCCAAATTTTTTATATACTGAAGATTTTACTTGGATGACCGGATCAAAAAGTAACTAAAAAATGCATTATTTCATGTGTGATATATATATATATATATATATATATATATATATATATATATATATATATATATATATATATATATTATGTGTGACTTTCGCTGGATTTCGCAGTTAATTTCGATTATTCCTAAATTTATTTCCAAGTTCTAAAAAAATCGTCCAAAAAATTAGTCGCAATAAAATTACAAAAAAAAAAAAAAAAAAAAAAAAAAATCGCCGAAGGCAATGGCTGTAATGAAAAGTTATGAATCCAAATTTACAGGATTGCGGCTCCAGATCCAGCCCGGAATGGTTTTAATTTGCTCATGTATTCGGCCTTGTTCCAGATATGTTCGGCTACAGTCTCTAAGAGTAAAATTGAATACACGGACAATTATATTTTGAAACACTGTAGTTTAAGAACAGCATTTTTTTTTATTTGAAATGAGCAATTGATAGAGATTTGTATTCCTTCAAGTTGAATTATTCTTTCGATACACAAGAATTACCATGTTTCAAAAACAGAAGCTAAAAACTTCTAATTCAATTATAGAATTAAATTAAAGTCCCTAATTCTGTTTCATTTTCAAGCGAATTTTGGAATAACTTATTTTGAAATTTACGGAGTTTTATAAGCACTTACATTCATAATATTAGTTTCTATGGATATGGGGAAATCCAATCATTTTAACAAGGGGCGGTAGGGTATTCTTTTTCACTGACAACTATTGTATCAACATATTAGTTACTTTTGAAAAGAGGTTAAGTCAAGGTAGGAGTAGTGGTGCCTTTGAAAACGAATGATTATATCCGTTCAACGCATGCCGTCTGGTCTTTTTCAACGGCAGAAAGTTTTAAGGCATCTTTGTTTCGCTGTTAAATTTGTACTTGTATACATAATGATTTTTTCTAAAAGGGTTGTTTTTATATGAATACGTCGTATTGAACTACAATTTTAAAATATTATTCTTAATTTTGATAATAGACTCTATATCTTTTAAAATAAATAAATATAATAGAATTAATTAAATTATTTAAAAAGTATTATTTAAATATCAAATATAAATGGGTGTATTTCATTTATCAGTTTTCATTTTTTATTTATTTTTTTAAACATTAGTCCTAATTTGACATTGGATTATACAGAGACGATTGACTTATGGTTATAAAGAACTCTACGAAATTTAAAATCGATAAAATTAGTTATTTTTATAATTATAAAAATATATATATATATATATATATATATATATATATATATATATATATACTTGATCAAAAAATAAGAAAGTAAGGTAATGTATAATTAAATTCTAATATGTTAATTTTACAATACCGTATATAGCTTATTAATAAACATAATAAATATAGTATTTTAGATCTTTATAGATAACAATATAAATAAAAAAAATATGAATATCATATTTGAAAGCCCATTTAAGAAAATCACAATCCGAAATATGATTTTTTTAAGTGTGTTATTGATAACAGATACAAACTTCGATTTGCATTATATTTTCTAGTCTCGAATGATACCTGAATTTTATCAAAAAGAAAATAGTTTCAATGCCTGATGATGAACAGAAAACCTGTCGAAAGTATTTGCATAATTAAGGAAGACCTAATGCAGTTTACAATTTTTAAAAACAAGGATCATAACATTCATCGAGTGGTTAGTGGCATTTTAAAAATTTATTTAGCGAAATGAATTCGCCATTTTATATCATTAACTTTACAAATTTACTTTTTATATGAATGATACATTGTAATATAAATAACACTGCATCACATAATTGATGTATATATATATATATATATATATATGAAACCAATTAATGAGTATTAACATTATCCTTCTCTCTCTCTCTCTGTGTCCTACACACACCCTCTCTCTTTCTCTCGATATATATATATATATATATATATATATATATATATATATATATGTGTGTGTGTGTGTATGTGTGTGTGTGTGTGTGTGTGTGTGTGTAGTGTGTGTGTCTATAATCAGCTTTACTTCTTATCTCTGTTGCGGGGAAGTTAATGCAAAGAATTAATCCGAACCGACGAGACAAATTTACAAAGAATATACTGATTTCTGGGAATTTTCAAGTTCATTAAATTAGCCACAAAAAGGATTTGATATTTGGTAGTTAACGCTTTTAGAATCGCGATTATCTCTTTTTCTCGTGACAGAGCGAAGTTAATACATTTTCCTTGGCGTTTGCAATCTTATGCAGAATCGCATACCTTCTAAATGTGTTATCACTGTATAGGAATTTAAGACTGTTTAAATTCCTTAAAATTTGAGATTGAAAGTGAAAGTTTCTTTGCCTCGTAAATTAGCAAACTTGTTTGCATTTGTTATAGTCATTTCGAAATTCAAATTCATAAATATCTGTATCGAAAATGGCCGTTAATCAGTTGATTAATCGAAATGAGGACCATCTTTGATTTTAACTCTTAATTTAGGGACCTCCAACAAAACGTGATAACTATGGTTTAAAAGGAATTTAAAAACAAAAACTTTCTTGAAGCTTTTTTAGTTTTAATTTCAACTTAATAGATTAAATTAAATATTACCAGTAAGCGAAATCGATAAAAAATGCTGATTTTAGCGCCATTTTTAGACATCTCTCAACAAAATGTAATTCTCTTTATTAAAAAAATTCAAAAATAAAATACACTTTTCTGAAACTTTATTTGAGGAATATTAGCTGCTTTAAAGTTTAATTAATCTGATTTCAAATAAATATTTACTTTTAGTTTAAAATATCATAGAAAGGTATTTTTTAATTTAATTTTAAATTGATGACAGCTTGACTAAGTTTTTTAAGGGGAACATTATCTCTTAAAATTGCTTGAAGTATAAAAAGTGAGCACCATATTTATATCATTTTTAACAAAGGAATGATCTTAAAAATACGAAAATATTCTCTGTAATCTAATGTTTATAATTTTAGGTACTTTGGCTTTAATTTTACTATTGTTATCAGTCTTTTTTTTGATAATGTCGTATATCTACGTCTGTATTTACAAAAGTTGGCACACACACGCACAAGTTCTAAGTTCTTTTTAAAATATTGGAGGTGGGCGCTGAATTGTAGTAAGCTTTTCCATTTATGATTAGTAAATGTGGTTTTTACTTAATAAACAATATCTCGTAATATTCTCTTTACCGTGAGGTTCGTCCTGTATAAGTCCAGGGAGCCACTCGAGGTAGAGGGTTACAGAGTAAAAGCACAGTTTATGCGGATATATGGGGAAGATAACAGTTAACTAGAGACTTGAACAGGTTATGGTTGTAGTGATTGGGAAAATTCTCTTGAGAGAAAAAGAATCGGTTCATGGAAAGCTGCTCGAGTGAAACTTATATTTCACAGATGGAATACGACTGGAATGAAGGTGGTTCACTAAAATGGGCGTGGTATAGGGGGTCTTATCATTGAATGTTAGAATTGGTGGAACTAAGGAATATAGTGTCAGGGCACTTTTTATGGAAATAGCGATAGAGCTGTGAGTGATTTGCGGGGTTTCGTCTGTGACAAAGAGGTTGTAGGGTGGAAAATAGTTGATCAACCACAGGGACGCGGAGACGCTTTTGAAATCTATCGGCATAGAAATTTAAAAGATTTAAAACTTTATAAATGATTGTAATACAATTTAAAAAAAAAATGAAAGCAATTTTTCTAAAAATCAATTATTAATCGAAAAAAATATTTTCTTAAGACAATAATATCCATAGTAAAATTCCTAAAAGCAATGAATAGCTTTTATGAATTTTTGGTAAATAGGGGTCCTGTTTTACACCAAAAAATTGATGATTTAAATTCTCCAAGGAGTTCTGCATATAACTAATATAAACATTAAGCAGTACAAAAATTAATTTCTCGAAATTTCATAAAATTATATAAGTGGTGGTGGGGGGTAACAGATTTAAAAAAAAAAAGGTTTTTACCAAGATTTTCTAAAAAGGAAAAACATTCTAAAATAATTACATTCATTTGTGAATAAGTCCTGAAAGTTCCATTAAAATCCGTCAATTATTTGTTTTTTCACTCGAATTTCCAAATCAATATGTTTTTCACCGCAAAAAAAAGATCCTAACATTTCTTATACTAATCTTTTGTAAGCAGCGCTGACGCAAGAAAAACATCATTTTTTACCAAAATTTCGTACGTTCTAAAAAAGATAAAAAATATAATTTCATAATCAAAAAATCCTTGGGTCTTTCCTTTTAATAATAACATAAATATTTTGACAAACATTTTCTGTTAAGTTTGAGGCATTTTTTCATTATGATATGCTCATTGTTTGGCCGAATCTTTGAAGGTACCTACAATGATTCGAAATCCTGTGTGGAATTATTCGAGTTCTATCTACCGATTATCCAACCATTTTGAACATTTCGCCGTATAGATGCAAGGAAGACTTTCTACATAAGCGTAAAGAAACTCGTGTGGCTATGCAATCGGGAGTTAGGGGCCACTTAGTGAGTATTTTGTGACCATAGTGAGCGAATATACAACAGATTTGCTTAATACATTCTTTCACGGTAACTATTCAAATGATTAAAAAGGCTTTCAGAATGATTCAGTGAAGCCCAGATAAAATTTAATTACCGAGACTTCAAACTTCATTAAGGATCTTATGAAAACGACCCATGTTCTTGAGCGTTGGTTGAAATAATCCAGTGACTCGACCCAAAGTGTTGTGAATTCAATACCTGGCCACAGAATAGCTGAGTTACTAAAGTGAGATAACTTAAACTGAGATATCCATAAAAGGCCTGGCACGTGGACGTCGTGAATATAAATAAAGACGAGGACAATAACTTAATCTCATAAATATAGCCCCCCCAAAAAAAAAAAAACCCCAACTTGCTGTGGTTCCATATTTCATATTGGGACTATCCAGGACTTCAGAGAGGAATTCCAAGAAGTTCCAGAATCTAGAAACGATTCTGAATATCCCGGCTGACCCTTCTTCCCATGCAGATTTTTTTTTGTATTATCCAATTCTTTCAGTCTATTTGCAGTCCGGATTTGACTCGCCACAGTTTCTGACTTTTTCCCAAAACTGAAATAAGAAAGCCGAATTTAGAACCTGAACGAAAATTGCATAGAAAGCTACAAGGCAGCTACTGGCGATTCTAAGATCAATTTTGAAAACTGTATTAGCAAGGAAATATTTAAAGAGATATTTAGAGAGAGACTAACTCACCATCAATATTACATTTGATATAAATTTTTGTGAGACTATTTCTCTGTTTATGGATTTAATTTAGAACGATTTTAGAGAATTTATTATTTCATTGTTTATTTAGAACTGCGAGATTTTCGACAGAATCCGATTCGAAACCAATGGTATAATATGTCTGTGGGTTCATTTGGAATCTTTCTGCCTCTATTTTCACCTAAGACTTTATTCTTTAATATTTAAATAATACATAATTAAGTATAACAAATTATATAATTAAGTATAACAAATTATGGATATATCTCTGAACTGTCTTTATATTTAAGAAAAACGAAACAGTATAAAACGTCGGAGCTGTTTGTTAATTTGCTGAAATAAACCAACACGAAACAAAATAAATAAAACCAATGCATTAAACGTGCGGTCTATCTTATCATGATAACGGAATATCTCATTACTAAACAGGGAGCCTAGGTTACTGATAACTATATACAATATGTGTGTTTTATACTATAGAAAATGCCACTAATATGCAGGGATTTACAGAGAGTGAAGGTAAGAAACAAAACTGGTTGGGGGGGGCGAGGAAATGATAGAAACTGAACAGGGTTCAAGAAGATAAGAGATGGCGATTGATATTGCATTTAAATTTATGCAAATTGAGTTATCGGTGAAGCAAGGAAACGGAAGGGAATTCAACAGGCGGGAAGTGCAAGAAAAGAAACTTTTAAAGTAGAAGTGTAACTAATTCAACAGTAAAAGGGGGGGAGCTACTAATTTTATTATAGCCCATCTGTTAATTTTGATTTTCTTTTATACGAACTTCCTGCTTATGGAATCCGCGTAGAAGTGTGATGCGTTGTTTTTTTGTTTTGAAATACGAAACCTAAAATTAATGGACAAATAATGGATCAACTAATGATGTTAGAACCAAGATAAAGGGAGAAACGATAAAGAAGGAATATGCAATTATTTAAATAGGTTAACATTTTTGAGATGTACATGTACCAACAAAGATAGGTGGAAGTAACCATTCTTCACCTGATCAAGGTCACTATACCGGAAACAAGTAGAGCAAAATTATATAATATAAAGTAAATATAAAAAAACTATATTATGACCAAAAAAACGTTTGTGGCTTCTTCTCTCTTTATACATACATACATACATCCATCCATACATACATCCATCCATATATATATATATATATATATATATATATATATATATATATATATATATATATATATGTGTGTGTGTGTGTGTGTGTGTGTGTGCATGATGCAGTAGTGGATAGCGGCTCGGATTGAGGTATCGAGTTCTACTTCCAGTCGAATCCATTATATTCACTTGGTAATGAAAGGTATTAATCCTCTCCATCTCTCTGGGTAAAGAGTAAGACAGACTGGGTTCTATAGGCTTGGAGAAGTCTAAGAGAACGACTACTCTGAATTAAAAACCTAGAAACTCAGCTGCGACAGGAGAGTCCATATATATATATATATATATATATATATATATATATATATATATATATGAAGACACTTTTTAATATCAATTTTATCTCGACTTCGAAGTTTCTTGGTAAAATTTTCAGTCTTCAGTTTTCTTTTTCTGGTTTTAGACTGAAGGTTAGAAATTTTACCAAGAAACTTCGAAATCGGGATAAAATTGATATCTAAAAGTTAAGTAATCTTTTCATATAATATAATTAACGCTCTAGTTTTAATATTATTTTATTATTTTTAATATTGAGCACTATATATAAAAATATCAGTTGTTTCATAAATCTTTATATATATATAAAGCCTTTCTATATATAATTCCCATTTGACATTATAGTTATATGTCTGTAGAATTATGCACAATTCTATCCGGTTGTAGCAATGACCCACTTATAAGTTAATATTTATTTTGATCACTGTCCGTAATGTGGTTTGCCGAATCTACGCAGTGCTGGTCAAAACCGGTCCATACAGTGAAACCTGAGAATCGGAAGCCATACATGCTTGGCGAAATGCGTTCCGGTCTACTGGGAATAGACTCCACGATAAAAACGCAGCTAAAAGCAAGGCATAGTCGAACCTTTGACAGTGAAGTATTATCTTTTACGTGTCTTGTTTTATTTAACTGCTGGATCAAATAACAATTATTTACGATTAAAATGTTTATCTTTTTTTCTATATCATGTTTGAATTTACTTTCCTTTTACTATTATTTCCAGCTGCAATGAGTATACTAGAGAATGTTCGAACAAAGTCTTTATTTAATCAAGCGCGAAATATTCAGTTGCAATGTTTTGTTTTTAATCTGTTGCAGTTTACGTAATAAATAGTCTTGGAATTAATCAATTCCACACGATTCTCTCTTCTTTCATACGTTACTACTTTCTTCTATATTTTGAAGTTTTCGTAACTATTTATTTCATTTTTATTTTATTGCAGTTTACTACGGAATAAAAATAAAGTCTTTCGGCGATTGTAGAGCGACGATCCCAGAAATGGCTTGAAAAGCAAACATGATGAAAGGAATAGTAATTCATCATTAATAATATTTTTAATACACACACACACACACGCGCGCCTACACACACACACACACACACACACACACACACACACACACACACACACACACACACACACATATATATATATATATATATATATATATATATATATATATATATATATATATATATATAAAGATTGCGATGATTATCCTTGGAAAAGGCGTTGGGGTATTTTACCATTACATTCACCACGATTGTTTAAATTTAGACCTGTCTCTCTATACTGATTGCTAGGAGACGTTAGAAAGTCCAGTCTGACCTGATATTTAAATCCGAGCAAAGCTGAAGAGTGAAACATTTCACGAGGGCAGCAGTTGGAACTGAACTTAGACTTAGCTTCCCTTTTCCGTGATAAACGCTTCTTCAAATCACCATAACTCAATAAAAAAAAGAATGAAAATAGAAATAAACAAAATTTAATATTAATTGATAATGTTTTGTATTTCGTATAATATTGATGCTTTCTTTTATTTACAAAGCCAAAGTAATGTCTTCCTAAGTATTGGATTCACCATTCTTCAAGAAAAAGAATTTATCAACTAGTCCATATCCAGTCATTTCAATATTTCAACTCGGAAAAGCTGGAACTACGACATTGGCTCAGTCTTTTGATGAAATAAAATATTAAGAAATAATTTATTTTATTTAAAAGATAAAAGAAATTGTTTATATAGAAATTACGGTTATGTCTAGCCAGCTCAACTGTAAATTAATGAGTACTAGACTGGCGATTTACAGTTGAGTTGGAGAGATGGAACGGTAAGTTCTGTGCTAAAAGTTTTTTTTCCTGCTTGTGGAATTTCATTTCGGTTCCATGCTTTCCATCCAACTTTAACCTGCATAAATTTAAATACAATGTATCAACCGCTACCTACTGTCCTTTTGATTACTCTTTCTTCTTCCCGCTCATTATTAATGTTTCAGTTGTGTCAGTGGTTTTACTGCCTTGTTTGGGGCCATACCGATAAAAAAAATTAAAAGATCAGATCTTATCGTCTTTTCATGAGTTGCTTTACTTTTATTAGAATTTGGTCCCAATCCTAGCTTTAAGCCTAAACTTCATCGTTACCCTTTACTTAATTCCTAAATCAAACAAATAAACCATGCAAAATAGGACATAACCATGATGTATGGAGTTATCAGTAAATAATTGAAACCCGCATCTTTTACCATAGTGAACAGAATTTACGCTTAATCGTTCATATTGTAGATCTTTGGGAAGCGATTCCGGATTTTAGAAAAGTTCTAACTCGATCTCACAAAGAGTATACTTTCGAATGGAAGTTTGAGTGCAGAAATACAGAATAAAAAGTAAATAAGACTGTAAGCATGCGTTAAGAAAATGTGGAATAATATGCTTGAATAGAATAGAGAATGGAATTCTCTGTGATATGGTCAGATTGTAAATATATTTATGCATTTTCATTCTATAGATTTAGCTAAGTTATACAGAGGAGGACGTGTCAGAACATTTACGTATTAATAATACATACCTTAGCAAATGCTTGTTGATATTTTTGGTCTTATTTTGTTATGCGTTTCCGTTTATTGGAAAACGGATTCTTGCATTTCCTTTCTCTGCCCTCTCCAGTTGACCTTTTTTTCTTCTCACGAATAGGATCATGCTCTACGTTGTCTGTATACGTGATAGATGTCTTTGTGGGTCTTTCCTCTGAGGGCATCCGGCAAGAACAACAGTTTCGCTTTCTTTGTTCATTGGCTCACGCGTAGATACCGAATGTTGCATGTCCGCTGAACACTGAATTAACCAAACGCGCTCTATCTCAAAGTCTATCAAGCCTTGCATAACAATTAACAAAGATAACACTGTATAAATACAACTAAAAACATAATAAAAAAAGCAAACATGATAACCAGATAAAGTCAATATTTTTACCTGAATGATATTGTTTTTTTTTTTTATATTCCCGAATATTCGTTTCTTATGATTGATAATGAAAAGACAGGATCAATACTGTCGATTAAAGTTATGAGATAAAGGGTTTCCATTTCATAAATTGTTTGGTTGAATATAATAATCTCTGATGTTTTAATTTCGCAGTTTGAGTGAAAGAGTTCTGTCTTCCTTATGTTATTCATCGTAATATAAATAAGAAAATCATGGATAGTGTTCCAAATAAGTTAGAGAGTAACCGCTTTAATTATAGTATTTCTAGTGATTTATATCAAAATAAAAAAATCTCCCACCGATTTGCTATAATATGCAATATAAATAAAATGAAATAAATAGAGATTAAAGATAATCATAAGTGATAATATTTTAGATAAAAAATTCGAATATCACATTTATTTAACTAGGGTTTAACATCATTTCAGGGCTTTCAAATAAAATTTCGAAGTATACAGTACAATTGAATTACTATGATTTTGGTATCAGACAGATCTCGGAACAATAAACTTTTCTGAAGATAAGCAATGCTGATTCGAAGCTCAGTGAAACCTAATTCCTTATTTCTGCGCCATTCCACTGACTAAGAGTTGTGAAATAAAAGTCTGAGGATTAAAGTCAAAAGTAACAGAATTAAATATGAATGACAGTCTATATCTTGCTAACATAGATTGTGATTCCAGTGTTTTGAATGCGATCTAGCAATTAGCTTACAACTACTTACAAATTTTGTAATCATTTAATATATGCAAATGTTTGCTTCCAAGGTCTTACTTTTATAACTTTCTTACTTTAAGTATTAATATTTCGTTCCATTTTGCCGGATATCAGTTTAGAAGATTTCCTTACTCCACGTCCAATAACATAATATAATAGGTGGCATAAAAAGCAGAGATTTTCAAGTCATAAAACCTTCAAGGTACGTTACGAAAACCGTGCAACACTGTCACCTAGATATGGCAACAGGAAATAAATGTGTAGGGGATTCTGATTTGATGGGATAATTTGTGAAACGGACTTTAATTTCATGCTGCAGTTAAAATGATGGAATTTGTAATTGGATGAGAAATTAAATATTCTTGTAGAAACCTGATCAATGTAGATGATTAAATAAAAACAATCGGAAATGCTTCCTAAAAGTAAGTATTAAAATAAATTTTGCTTGTGCCACCTACCCACTTATTGATTAATGGTAAGGGGTGTTTTTAATTTAGTTGCTTCTCAATCGATTCAGACAACGGAAATTTTTGCATGTTAAATTTCTGTTTATTATCTAAAAAGAGAATTTCACACACACAAATATATTTATATTTATATATATATATATATATATATATATATATATACACACACACACACACACACATATATATATATATGTGTGTGTGTGTGTGTGTGTGTGTGTGTGTGTGAAATCTTTTTGTTCCATATATTCTTGTAAGCAATCCTTTTTTTTTCATGTCTCCTGATATCCGGATGTTTGTTCGTGAATAGGCTTTACATTAAGTCGGAAATATCGCTGACGGACTTAAAGATTTTGTGAAATGTATGACAAGATACAAAGCCTCCACATCACGATATGGAATCCCGCCAAATTTTGAACGTTTTATGTCTTTACTTTTCACAGCGATGAATTCTACATTCATTCTTTTCTTTCATTTCTTTTACACGTGACGTTCTTTCTTTCTTTCTTTCTTTCTTTCTTTCTTTCTTTCTTTCTTTCTTTCTTTCTTTCTTTCTTTTCGTTCTCCTCTTCTATTCATTATATGTTTATATATTTTTCTCCTTTTATCTTCCCCCTTCATTTCTTTGTTTCTCCTTTGCATTTTAACTTTCACATTTTTTTTGATTCTATTTTTCATTTTAAACATTTGTTTTATTCTGTCCACTTCATTTTTTAATTCATCACTATTTTCCCAGTTTTTCAACTGTAATAATAAATCAGTACTTTCCCCAGTTTTAACAAAGAAAATACAATATCAACTATAAAGCAAAAATAAAAATAAAAAAAACAATACAAATGAATCAAAGAATAAATAATAAGAAAAGACTTTTCAATAGACAGAACAAGATCTTTTTCAAACAAAACTAAAAGAAGGCCATAAAAATAAAACAAAGAATTGAAGTGACAGTCCCCCTTCAGTTTATTGACATTGACATTCTAAACCAGAACAGACATGGGCGGGAATCACAGAAGAAGACTAAATATATTTCCAGGAATAGATAAAATCTTCTATATTAAAATCTTTCAAAGTCAAGAAATAAGATCCAACCCTGAAATGACCAAAAATCTACCCAAAAATGTGACACAAATATCCGAAAAACTATAGACCAATTACATGGTTAACATATTTTCAGACAATTCCATTTTGAACAAAAGGGTGCAAACGAGGCTTGGATGTAAAGACCAATACTTATTAATAGGATGATCCTTCTTAGTATTGCCTGATAGATTGAAAAAGCATTCCGATAGTGTACCACATTCCTGGACTTAAATTAAGTATGTACAAGGTATCACCCGTTATCATCAATTTCCTGTATGTAGAAAACTACACTTTACCTCAATCATAAAATGGAACCTATAAGTCTTTCAAAGAGGAATACAAAAATTATTTTCCACTTATAGCATTAACCAGCCAACTTAACAAGACAGAATGCGGTTAAAACAAAAAGAAAACATCACATGGATGACTTAAAATTGTAAGGAATGCTTGGAATCTGCAAACTGTAAAATGCTAAAGTGAAGACATCGGAATGAAATCAATTTGATAAATTTTTTTTTCGAGGATCGCTACAACAAAACTTCCTATTAGTTTAGAATGTAACAATAAAAGATTTCACCTATGTAAAAATGTCACCATAAGAAAATGGTAAAGAGACTATAGATTTTATTAAAACTGAATTGAATTCTCAGAACAGAATTTGGAATCCAGTGGTCCAAAAGTTTCAAATCTTGAATTAAATGACATCAGACAAAATTCTAAAACAAGAAATATATAAGATAATAAGTTTCAAATGGGTAAAGAAGGTGGAAGAGGTCTTATTCAGCTAGAATTGAATAAAGACAACAACTATTGGCTTACTAAATGGAAAACAACAAATGACTGGAATAAAATTAGTGAAACAACATGAAAACAGAAAGAAAAATATTCAATAATAAAAGAAGGCAATACAAAAACAACATTTACATTTAGTAATTCTGTAGTAAATCAAAACAGAAGCCAAGAACCAACTATTGCAGCAAAAATAAAAAAAAGCCAAGGATAAAGCCCTTTGAACAGATGAAACAACGCTGGCAAGACAGGTACCCAGAACGTAAATAAACCCAATGTTGATAAAGACAAGATAAATCTGGATTTTGAAACTGAAGGTTTTCAAAGCGCAAGACCAGAGTCCCTAGGAATTTTCCAAAATCATAAAGTGGATCCAAATGCAGGTGACAAATACAAGAAACACCATCTAACTCAGGATGTTCTATACTTGCAAAATGAATTAAAAATCGTCTTCTTTTGTTGTAAGCAAACACTGGTATGAACATCGGCCAGCGCCGGTTACAGAAATAGAAGAACACCATTCTATGGGATTATACCATCCACACAGACAGAAAAAATTGAACAAATAGGCCGGACATCATTGTCAAAAACCAGAAAGAAAAAACCATACTCATTGATATGGCTTGTGCGGATTGTAACATTTAAGGAATTTGAAAAACTATCAAAATACATTGGAAATTGAAATAGAAAAATGTGGAAATTGAAAACAAGAATAATACCATGTTTGGAATTATAAAAATGGAACAAAAACAAAATGAAAGAATGGAAATAGACATACAGAAAATTGTTATAGACTAAGGAGAACTTTGTCTATTAACTTCATCGGAGATAAAAAAAAAAAAAAAAAAAAAAAAATTAACATGAAATGAATAACAACACACCACGACCTGCCTTAGGTCTTTTCCAGACTTGGTAGGTAGTGTGTCCATAGCAGAAATCGAATGATGATGATGATGACAAAGGCAAAACAATCAAAGCTAATCACCAGAGGCCATAAAAAAAACGTGCCTTCTTATTGACATGACATTCTAGGTAGACTAATATATATTTGAAGATCTTCAAAATCTTTCAAAGTATAAAGACCTTGAAATCGAAATCTCAAAAATGTGGCACATGAGGATATCAACAATTCCATTTGTAGTTGGAGCCCTCGGATTGATTGGAAAAGATTCCGATAGACTTATTGAAGGGATTCCTGGTAGCCCAAGCTTTAAAGAAATACAAAAAAATATCCTCACAAGTAAAACACACACCTTACGAAGAGCTTTATCTATGTAAAATGTGTGTGATCTTTGTTTTTGTTTTTTCCTCAAAGAATGCTCAATGTAAAATGTCATGGTGACATTTCTGCCCTTAGGTCTCTAGTTGGAATCCGGAAAGTAATGAATTTACACCAGAAATCAAAGGAAATATAATGATAATAAGTTTCAAATGGGTGAAGAAATATAAGTAAAAAAACAATACATTGACTGAAGCTGCAAAATACTTTAAAAAAAAAAGCAAATGCAACCGAACAGGTACAGAAACGATGACAAGACACACACACACACACAGACACACACACAGACACACACACAGACACACACACAGAGACACACACACACAGAGACACACACACACACAGACACAGACACACACACACACACACACACACACACACACACACACACAGACACACACACACACAGACACACACACACACACACACACACACACACACACACACACACACACACACACACACACACACACACACACACACACACATATATATATAGTGTGTATTTAGGCAGAATTTTTTCATTCGTACATGTTTCATTAAATAATATAGACAAGTGTTATAGAGGTTATTAAAAGAATTTACATCAAATAAATGGACAACACTTGTCTATATTATTTAATGAAACATATGAATATATATATATATATATATATATATATATATATATATATATATATATATATGAAGAAATATAGTAAAAGGTGATTGCTATATTTATCTAAAGTGCTCAATATCAGAGATAGTGTGTAAATATAAAAGTGAACATAAGTCAACACTTAGGGCGACAGTCTGTTTCATGCTTATGCAATCGTGATTGCATATAGCATGAAACAGACTGTCGAAAACTTTATATATATATATATATATATATATATATATATATAATTATTTATTTAAAAATATGATTCCAAATCGCTACATAAGAAGTCTCATGTTTCAAAACAAGAGCTGAAAACTTCAATATAATCCTTTAAATTAAATTGAGTTGAAATTAAAAAGTGCTCCGTTCCATCTTCAAGCGAAATTTTTTGTTGGAATAACGTATATCTGAAATTTACTTGTTTTTAAAAATTGAAATCAAAATCACCATGGTAACAGCTAGGTCGAATTGTCTAAAATGGGTAGGCGAGTGTAGGGTGTTAATGATAAGTAGCGGTATAGAGATACTTTCAAGGTGTCAAGTCGGGGGAAGGTGAGGGTGTCAAAAATGAAACGAAGATGTATTAAGCTTTCGTCAAGTTGGCTTGTCTATGGAGATTTATTTATTTATTTTATTTTATTTTTGATGAAAGGAATTGTGCATATAAAAGAAAAACTTTCGTAACGTTTGTTTTTTTGACGACTTCATAAAGGGTTATCTTTTATGTAAGGTGTTTAAACTACTAATTTGGGCTATGGATTATGAAGGGTGTTATGTTGTATGCAAGTTTGTAGTTAATAATTTCTACTATGAATCTGATGATTGGGCTATTTGTTAAACAAGTTATATAAATTTTTTTATTTCAAACCAAAAATCTGATGATGCCTACAAAAAACCGTTAACTCGTGTCTATTATTTAATAGATTATTATTATTTAGAAGTTTAATAATGTGCAATTTTTCATGGAGGCACAAAGGGCATGGGTCATCCCAAGCTTTACATATTCTAGCCTTGTCAATAATTTTCCATTTAACTTTTGGTGTCTTATTTGTTTCCTTCAAGGTGCCAAAAATATTTTGATAGTGAAGTCTGATTTCTTTTGTTTTATTATTATTAAAGGAGCATTTATGCTGCCTCCATCTATCTTTAAATTTATTCTTCGTGGACCCAATGTATATCATATTAGTGCTAGGGCTCTCTGTGGATGAAATAGTACATTGGTATACCACTGAGTTAATACAACATTTATTTTCTAATGGGCAGTCTTCTGGGTTTCTACAGTTACATAATTTTTTCCTATTATCATCTGATTTTAGTGTAGAGTTTTTATTAATACTGTTTTGGTATGGGGGTTTGTTCAAGATCTTATTATTGTGTTTTTTTTATTATGCGTTCAAGATTATCAGAGCAGCTGTAGCTCAGTTTTAGGGTGTTCTTATTGAATATATATATATATGTGTGAAAATATATAGAAAATAGGAAGGAACTGGTTAGGTAAATAATCCAAAGTCCCTTAGTATTTTAGTTATTATTTTTAAAAAATAGTGCTCGATACAAAAGTAGAGCATAAATATAATTATTTATTTAAAAATATGATTCCAAATCGCGACATAAGAAGTCCCATGTTTCAAAACAAGAGCCGAAAACTTCAATATAATTATTTAAATTATTTAAATTAAATTGAGTGAAAATAAGCTCTGTTCCATCTTCAAGCGAATTTTTTTGGAATAACGTGTTTCTGAAATTTACGTGTTTTAAAAATTGAAATCAAAATTTCCATGGTAACAGCTAGGGCGAATTATTTAAGTTGGGTAGGCGGGTGTTGGGTGTTAATAATAAGTATCAGTATAGAGTTACTTTCATAGATGTCAAGTCAGGGAAAGGTGGGGATGTCTAAATTTGAAACGGAAGATGTATTAACCCTCGTCTAGTTTGCATGTCTATGGAGATTTATTTATTTTATTTTTTATGAAAGGGATTTGTGCATATAAAAAAACAAACAAAAACTGTCGTAACGTTTGTTTTTTGACGACTTCATAAAGGGTTATCTTTTTTTAGGGTATTTAAACTATTTATTTGGGCTATGGATTATGAAGGGTGTTATATTGTATGCAAGTTTTTAGTTAATTATTCAAATCATGAATCTGATGAGTGGGCTATGGATTAAACAAGTTATTATATTGTATGCTAGTTTGATGATGCCTGAAAAAAACCGTTAACTCGTGTCTAGTGTTTATTTAGAAGCTTAATTATGTGCAATTTCATAAGTGTTCTTTCAATAATATAAACATAAGTGTTCTTTCAATAATATAAACAAAAGAAATCAGACTTCCCTATCTAAATATTTTTGGCATTTGAAGAAAACAAATAGGACACGTAAAGTTAAATGGAAAATTATTAACAAGGCTAGAACATGTAAAACTTGGGATGACCCATGCCCTTTATGCCTCCATGAGAAATTGCACATAATTAAGCTTCTAAATAATAATAATCTATTAAACAATAGACACGAGTTAACGGTTTTTTGCAGGCATCATCAGATTTTTGGTTTGAATTATTAGCTAAAAACTAGCATACAATATAATAACTTGTTTAATACATAGCCCACACATCAGATTCATGATTTGAATAATTAACTAAAAACATGCATACAATATAACACCCTTCATAATCCATAGCCCAAATAAATAGTTTAAATACCCTAAAAAAGATAACCCTTTATGAAGTCGTCAAAAACAAACGTTACGACAGTTTTGTTTGTTTTTTTTATATGCACAAATCCCTTTCATAAAAAAATAAAATAAAAAAATAAATAAATCTCCATAGACATGCAGACTAGACGAGGGTTGATACATCTTCCGTTTCAAATTTAGACACCCCCACCTTTCCCTGACTTGACATCTATGAAAGTAACTCTATACTGATACTTATTATTAACACCCAACACCCGCCTACCCAACTTAAATAATTCGCCCTAGCTGTTACCATGGAAATTTTGATTTCAATTTTTAAAACACGTAAATTTCAGAAACACGTTATTCCAAAAAAAATTCGCTTGAAGATGGAACAGAGCTTATTTTAACTCAATTTAATTTAAATAATTTAAATAATTATATTGAAGATTTCGGCTCTTGTTTTGAAACTTGGGACTTCTTATGTCGCAATTTGGAATCATATTTTTAAATAAATAATTTATATATATATATATATATATATATATATATATATATATATATATATATATATCTTATAAATGGAATTTTATTTTGTGTTTCTTTTGCAGTCATACAATTATTTTGCATTATTTATTGAAAGTTATATGATTTGATTTATGTGTATGTGTATGTTTTCTGTATTTACGTATGTGCATGTGTATGTGTGTATGTGTGTATAGATATATGTATGTGTATATATATATATATATATATATATATATATATATATATATATATATGTGTGTGTGTGTGTGTGTGTGTGTGTGTGTGTGTGTGTAAGCAAATATATGGCTATAGATCCGATAGTATGAAGAAAAATATATGGAAAAACAAAAATCCGAATATGCAAATATGCTGTTTTAATGTTATTTCAATGTCAACGTCAGACGTTTCGGTCTCAGTAGACCTTCTTCGTAAAATCTCGTGTTTTCGAACATAAACGAGATATTCGACTCGGTAATTTAAACAATGCTTTATTTGTGCACATAACTAAATCTGATCATAATTTCGATTTTGATTCTGTGAAGATTTTAAAATATATTCATAATAAAAATCTTAGACGGATTTATGAGGCAGGCATAATATCTATCTCTTGCACGGTGAATACTAGACCCGGCTTCTTTAATATTTCCCCTTTTCTAGCAAGATTAATGCTCGACAAACGTACTTATAAATTTTAGATTAAAATAAAATTCTTTTTCATTTTTCATTTAAAATATACTCTATTTTAGAAATACCCTTTCACAACATCGCCCACGTGACGCCGACGTGATCATATTGTGAAACGGAACGCTGATCTTAAAAAATTTCAGTTATTCTGTTTTGATTATGTCTATCGTCTTTTCATGTAGACTTGAATATCGTCTAATGTTAATTATGTTTTAATAACTATGTCCTGAAGAAGGTCTACTAGACTGAAACGTCTGACGTTGACATTGAAATAACATTAAAACAGCATATTTGCTATTCGGATTTTTGTTTTTTCATATATTTTTCTTCATATATGTGTGTGAGTCTGTATACCTATATATGTGTGTGCGTCTCTCTCTCTCTCTCTCTCTCTATATATATATATATATATATATATATATATGTGTGTGTGTGTGTGTGTGAGTGTATTATATATGGATGTATATATGTGTATTATTGTGTATGTATGTATATAATGGAGTGTATATATATATATATATATATATATATATATATATATATATATATATATATATATATTGCGTATATTTATGTTGGCTATACTTATGTATCTGTAAGTGTTCATATGCATATATATGTGTACATGAATATATATGTGTATATATGTATACATGTGTGTATGTGTGTATATCCGTGTGTATGTATGATGTGTATATTTGCATATATATATATATATATATATATATATATATATATATATATATATATATATATATATGTGTGTGTGTGTGTGTGTGTGTGTGTGTGTGTCACACACATATAATGTGTATGATTATTTTGTTATTATGAAGATGAATTAGATATAATGAATTTAAGGTTTTTATTATATATTATATTATTAATTTTTCACTCATTTTTATATACATGATGATAATTTTTATTATACTGACGTTTAGATAAGATAATGATATAAATTTTGATTTCATTTCTATGTATTTTACTGTCACTTGTACTTCCCCTTCCTACCCCTGTACATTGTGCTGATATCTTGTTCCTCCTTCTTAATTTCCCCCACTCCTCTCTTCAATAATGTAAATCCCCAGCGATATTTTTAGAGGTCAAGTAATTTAGATATTTACTTCCTGTTATCTTGTGATTTAATTTTAATTAAGTTTAACTTCATTCTCAGGATAAATTTAAACCGTTTTGTAATTTCGGTCTGATGAAGTAGATATTTAAAACTTATCTGTCCAAATGAATTTATTACCGAATTCTTCGATGATATATTAAGTTTTTCCTTTGATATTCACGCACACATACGCACACACACACACACACGCACACAAATATATACATATACACACATATATATATATGTACATACATACATACATATATATATATATATATATATAAATAATTGAAGCATATTTTAGTTTTAATTTCAAGCTAATAGATTAAATTTAATATATCCAATGAGCAAAATATTTTTGTCTTTTAAAATCATTTCATTCAAAGAGTTCAATAACTGACCGCAATAGAGGGGACGAATATTTGGAGAATTGAAATACAAAGAGGAACTAACTGAAACTGCGATATCAAAAGTGATGACACGCAGAATTAGAACAATCTACTCCCGAAATGAAGAGTTCGGCTCGAAATTCCAAAGTATATCACCTGAATAAGGCCGAAGGGTACAATGCCCGAAGCGTCATGAATATGACAATAAAGATGAGGACATCAACCTGAACTATGTAAATAGTTACAATAAATAAAGTTACAATAAATAGTGTATCTCAGAAATATAGACAGAGTTTGAAAGTGTTGGCATTTCTTCTTTATTTATCAAAAAAAAGAAAAAAAACACGATATAAAAGGTAGGACCGAATGAAATGTAATGTTTTTGTTTTAATTTAATATTTCATTTTCTCTTGATTCTCTCCAATGTCATCCTAAATTTGCTTAAACGTTTATATATACACATTTTATTGAATACGAGAGACAAGTTGTTTTGATTTATTTCTTATTTCTCAAGTTTTTCTTTTCAAATGATAAAAACTGCCCGAATGTTCTTTTTATCCGAGCCATTTAACACTTTTCAAGGTTGAAATATATTATCAGTTAACTAAGAAATAGTTTCTTACATGTATGTGTATTCATATAATGTTTTCATTTTCAATAAACGGTCAAACTATTGTGTATATGTCCATAGTTGATATTATTGAGAGTTTTTTTTTTTTTTTGGTTTTATCGATAAGGCTTCCATTAATTTTAGCCTTTTTTCATGTAGATGATGCTATTATATTTCTGTTATCAACAAATATGTTACGAATAGGGTCCGGTAGGTCTCCATAAATATTTAAATGAAATCTAATTGAACTATGGTCAGAAAGGTGTAGAGTGAGTCTTCGTGTCAAACATGTAGGGTGGCCTATATAATTATTTACGAATTTTGATTGATCAGGAAAAGAATTCCTTAATGGATATTTAAATTCGTAAATAATATCTGTCCTATTTAATTTTATCTTATTTATATATATATATATATATATATATATATATATATATATATATATATATATATATGTTTGTACTAAAAACGTGTTTGTTACCGTAAAAGTAAATTAACTGGTGCCGCAGCATTTAATGAAATGCATCTTTTTTTGGTGGTGACGGATTGGGGATTTGAGAACGCAGTTTGAAAGAATTGGTACTCGGTCTTATACTCAGTTAAAACTTAATTATCATATTTTATATATTATATTTTATGCATATTTTTTACTTCCAGGCGAACACGTATATATACAACATGTTTGTGCTGGGACATCTGTGGGCCGCAGCACGACCCTCCTAATACGATAACTGAAAGCTTATTCTTTGCAATAATTTATCTGGCGATTGCTTCCTGTTTTCCGTTTTTGTTTCTTTGTTATGTTTTTTTTTTTTTTTTTTTTTTTTAGATTAGATAACATCTCCTATCGGCTGGTCCATATACCCACTTTTTCTCTTGAACATGAATAGAGGCTCATACCTTGTTTCCTGTTCTGATAGAGGTTCCAGGTCCCTTTTCTTTTTTCAGTGGTACTGTTATGAATTGTTGTGATATGCGTGGATGATGGCAACTTCTTGTCATACTGGGGTATCGGGTTGATAAGTTTTCTGATTTCTGTTCCCGACTGGTATTTAGGAGCCCGAACTCTTGCTTAGCACCTTGTTATGCAAATTATTGGGGTTTTTGTAACTCCGAACCCAAACTATGTTGTAACCTGCGCAAGTTCCCTTCCTGAACATGTTACTTTAGATGATACTACTACCTTAGACCTTTCCTTACCAAAATAACAAATCATGACTATAAACAACCAAAGATATAAGCTTAAACCAGCTCAGCAAAAAACACCTAAACTCATTCCGTACCAATTTCTGCAGTGTTGAATTGTTCTTCTTCGAAGTCTCCGGACCTCCTAGCTCTCTGCGAAACTAATCTTAATTCTTCAATACCATCCTCTGATTTCTTGATTTCTGGCTACCTTCCTCTCCTTAGAAGGACACTAATGTCCACATTCATGGCCTGGGTGTTTATGTCCGCGAACATCTCCGACTAGAGAACTCTCTCTTGAATCTCCAGTCCATTCTTACATGTGTCTCTGTCTCTCTCTACTTAGCTATCTCTTCTTTACCGGTTCATATATCCACTTTTTCTCTTGAACATCAGTAGAGGCTCATATCTTGTGTCCTTATAAATACTATCTTTGCATGCAAGATAATATTTCAGATAATATAGACAAGGTCATCTCCATACACCCATTTGCAACTATATTTGATTTAATGCACACCATATCAGACGGCTTAAAAACTCTGTCGCTGGCATCCAAACCCTTAACTCCTCAATCACTTTTACGCAATCTATTACGCAAGTGGTTGACTTCCCCACGCGTTTCCCTAGTAGCCCTGACGAACACGCTTCTCTCCTCAATCTTTTTTTTTCACCTCTAACCCTTACTCTTGTAGTACTACGCAGTTCTGCTCTCTTGCGGTAAATATCTTCCGTGCCTCCACCAGACAAGAACCTCTAATCCACAGAATATTTTTCTGTTATCAACGAGCAAATTGAGACTCGTTCCGTGATTTCCTTCGTGACACCCCTTGGAGTGAAGTTCTGGTAAAAAAAAATACGCGCCTGAGGTCTCCTCATGGTGAATGCCGGCATAGATGATTCCAGCAAGGAAATACCAAGTTAAACTGCATTCATTTCCTTTGTTTTTACCTCCATCATCGGCAGCTATAGTGCACAGGAATAATTTTTTCCAGCTCTACCAGAGCGTCTGATTGCAAAAGACGTTTCTGCCTATGTTCGTAACGAGTGCAAGCCATGTCCTCAATGAAGCGCAGTTATTGTTTGTTGATAGAATGAAAAAATGTATAGCATCTTGCAAGTTCGGTTCTAGAGATTAATGGCTGCGCTGCAAGAGTGTACTGAACAACTGCAGATCCATAATTTCTCTATTCAATCAATTCGACATCTACAGCTGATAAGGTTTACTCAAAAATTTTCTTCCATCTCAATACTCGATTCATTTGAAGTACCCACACCTGGTCTCTGAAATCATTTCTAAATTAGACTCCCATAAGGCAAGTGAAGGTGACGGGATCTCAGCCGTCGTCCTAAAGACATATGGTCCCGAGTTGGCACCAGTTCTCTCCAAAATCTACAACTATTGAGTCACTGCTTTCGGGTTTGTTTTAAGTCTTTGTCTGATTTCCTGTTTGTAAGAACTCTGGAGAATCTTCTGACCCCTCTACCTATCGTCCTATTAGTCCCTTGCCGCTTTTCGGCAACGTACTCGAGGCTTTCTCTTAGAATTGCCTCGCTGTATGGAAATTCTACCAGGATTCATCATTGGCGGCCACATTCATAGCAACATAAGATACGCAGATGACACAGTGCTGATAGCAGACACGGAAAATAAACTACGAAACCTCCTACAGAAGGTAGCGAAGGAGAGCGGGAAGAAGGGACTAACCATAAAATACAAGAAGGCAGAATGCAGAGTCATCAGCAAAAAAAAAAAAAAAAAAGAAATTTACTATTTGCTATTTACAGGTCGAGGGTCACTAAAATCAAACAGGTGTGAAAATTTAAATATCTGAGAAGTGTTCTGACAGAGGACGGTAAGTGCGACGCTGAGATCCGATGACTTATTGGGATGACTAAAGACGCATTCCAAAAGCTAGGCAGAGTATTACGAGACAGGAAGGTTTCGTTGGTAACAAAGAAAAGAGTACTGAACTGCTATGGGATATCTGTCTTTCTTTATAGCAGCGTAATATTGGACAGTCTCCTCAAAAATGAAGAAGAGACATGAAGCAACAGAAGTATAGTTCTACAGAAGGATGCTAAGAATACCATGGATCGAACATGAGGGCAACGATGAGGTTTTGGAGAGGTTGCAAACAAAATGGAAACCCATCCTTAACATTAGGAAGAGGCAGATGCAATTTCTGGGACACGTAATGAGAAAGGGGGACTTGGAAAATCTGATACTCAGAGGGCGAATAGAGGGCAAGAGGGACAAGGGAAAGCAATGCGTGGCGTACTAAACGGGCTTAAGCAAGTCTATGGCAGAACAGGAATGGGAGAAATAACAAAAAGACAAAACTTATTGAGCTCTATAAGGGACAGGGATAAATGGAGGGTCCTGATCGCCTACGTTCTGAAGGGACACGATACATAAAAGAAGATTCGAGGCTTTAATCAATACTGAAATGGGTAAGCAACTTATCTCTCATGACCTACACTCTAACAAACCATATGACTTCCGTTTTGCCCGGTCTACCGTTGACGTGCTTACGACCATCACTGAAGATGTATATCAAGCTCTTGATAATAACAGCGAAGCTCGAGTCGTGACTAGATGGGTCAAAGGCGTTTGGTAGGATTTGGCATACTGCTCTTCAGCTTCAGGGCTACAGTATTACATGACGATTGTTTGATGTAATTCAATCATTCCTATCAAATCGTGAAACGAAGGCCGTTATGAATGGGGTGGCTTCCAGATCGTTTCACACGAACGCGGTGATCCTGATGTTATCAATTCCCAAATAGGCATTTAATTCTGTCTCAATAGCAAATCCGTCAGGGCAGCCAAAGTTAACCTGGGAGCTGCTCTTGAAAACGACTTCCAATCAGTGGTTAATTGAGCCAGAAATGGCTTTTACATTTTAATGCCTCCCATACTAAACTGATCTCATTTAACCACCATAGAAAAACTTCCCTGCCCGCCATCAGCATGGATGATGCTCGACTCTTGGAGAGCGTGTCTCACTACCCCTTCTTGGCCACCCTTTTCAACTGATTTGAAGTGTGAACAACTACATTGAATCAATAGCTGCATTTATTGCAAGAAAAGTTGGTTCATTGTGTCGTGTCAGAAGTTTTTTCTCATCAGAGTCCATCTTGCATATTTACAAAAAACCGTGCATTGAATACTGCTGTCATATCTGTTCTGTTGCTTCTGCTATTCGTCTGGATGTTTTTGACAAAATCCAAAGAAAGGATCTTTAATGTAATCGATTCTAACTTGGCATCTCGACTTCAGTCACTTTCTCACAGACGTGGCATGGCTTCTCCCTGTCTTTTCTACAAATATTTTCATTGTAACTGTTCTGTTGGTATCTCCGTGATTGAGAAGGCTTCAAAGCCAGCATTCAACGTGGAAATGATCACCGTGGCTCATTTCTCAATAGGAGGATTGAAAATATCATTCTAAGGGACATCGCGAAAGAAATCACGAAATGTAATCCCAATGAGTGCGCGTTGATAGCAGAAAGCTGCCCTTTAAATAGGGGGTTCTTGCTTGATGAGAAAGCGGAAAGTGTTATCTATAGACACTACCGCCGCGTGGCTGGAGTTGCCAGGAGTATAGAGTTGCAGAGTATGACATGACTCCGGTGAGGGTTAGGGTTAATTCACTAGTGAACCTGTTCGGTGGGGGGTCAGGCAGAGATACTCCAGATGAGTCGAGTAGGTCCTTACAGAAGTAAAGTAAACTTTTTATTCGCTAATAAAATGACACCGTATAGGCTCTCACATATTTGAGATTACAGGCGGTTGTGCAAGGGTGTATTGAGGAAGAGCAAATACTCAGTTCCTTCTCTCTTCAACCAATTTGAAGCATTGTAAAGATAAAGTAAAGTGCTTTGCCCGGAAATTCTTTTTCAATTCCACTCTCGATACATCTGGAGTATCTCTGCCTGATCCCACCACCCCAGAACAGGCTTACTACTCAATTATGTGCACATAACTCCGTCCATTGTTTCTGATAGCATTTCTAAACTAGACCCTAACAAGAATGGTATTTGCAATTGTCTTAAAGAAATGTGCTCCTGAACAGACTACTGTTCTCTCCAACATTTACAGTAAATATCTCATTACTTCTTGTTGTCGTCCCTGCTTTTAACAATTCTGGGGAACATTCTGAACCCTCGAATTATCACCCTGTTAATCGTTTACCTCTTTTTAGTAAAGTACAAGAGACTGTAATCAACGCCGAATTGGTAAGTAGCTTACCAATCGACCTCCTTCTGGATAAACAATATGGCTTCCGTTTCTCAGTCTACCGCAGATGTGCTAAAAGCCATCACTGAATTTGCGTATGAAGCTATAGATAAGAATGGCTCTCTACAAACTCAAGGTCTACGGTGTCTCTGGACGAATATTTGACTTAATACATTCGTTCAAAAAAATATCGTGCAATGAAGCCCGTGTTGAATGGACACAGTTCTAGATCCTTTCATATCAATGCAGCCCCCACCCCAAGATCTCTATCCTTCTCTAGACGCAACTCGCTATTGGCCCGCTGGCGGAAGGCTGATGGCAACTCCAGCGATCCTCTGGTGTGACGCCACCGGTGGGCCTCTAACAGTCCGAGACGAACACGCCGGCAGTTCGACAGCGGGTCGCCAGCGGTAAACGCTAGTGGAATGCCATCCAATGACAGATTGGTGACTTGCGTGTAGTGTTAGAACTACATTGTTGTTATTTTTTTTTATCTTCATCAACGACGCTGTTATCAGTTCCCAACTAGGAATTTATGCTGATCACAATAATTTAATCCTGTCTTAGTACCAAGTTGGACAAGTAAAACTGACAATTTCTCTCGAAAAAAACCTCCAATCTGTGGTTAACTGGGACAATGAACTGCTTGTAAATTTTAACACCTCTAAAACAAAACTTTTAATTTAATCACCATAGAGAACATTTACTGCCATCAGCATTAATGATGCCAACCTCTTTGCGTTTTCTTGGGCTCACGTTTTCTACAGACACAAAGTGGAGGACTTATATTGAATTAATTTCTAGATCTACTACTAGGAAACGTAATTCAGTGTCGTGCCAGACAAAATTCAAAGAATGGATTTGTAACAATCGATCCTGACCTGCCATCTTGAATTCATTTCTCACCGATGTGACGTGACTTTCCTCTGTATTTTCTCCCAATATTTTCATGGCAACTATTTTTCTTAGTTGATTGACTGCATGAATTTAAGCGTGCTACTAGACTGGCAACTAAGTCTCACCGTTTTATTCTTAGCTATTTAGATGCAAACGTAAGTTTTATTCTAATAGTTTCTTTTCTAGAAATGCTCACCTTATTCTTCAAAAATTTAAATGCAATGTCAATCGTCAACTTATGTCTTCCTGATTTCTATCCTTATACTATTTTCCCCTCATTTATCCTCGATGAAGCGTCCCTCTTATTCTCATTCCACTTCCAGGACTCTTTTCGATTCCTAGTTTTATTATAAATTTGCTTCGTGTGAAATGGTTGAAAGAACACTGTTAGGCAAATGAATAACAAAAATTCGGTGTCACACTTTTCGTCCTCTTTCTCATTTACACGCACTCTCACGCATACACGCGCACATGCGCGCGCACACGTGTATAGGGGCAGTATATCTTTATTCAAACATATCTTGTTAAATATAACAGACAATGAATGTCTATTATGTTTTGTTATGAACCTTTCCAAGCGACGATAACGGTCGGAGAATAACATACGCATGTCTTTTGTTCGTAATGAAGTTCTATGACGTCATACATTACAACATGAGTGATAGAAGCGCATAACGAATTTACGACCAGAATAAAACATAATATGGCGACAGTTTATCCACAATGCTAGTTCTCAGAGACATACTTTTTCGGCAAAATTTAGCAAAACTTATTTGGATGAATTCGTGCTGCTGAATTATACATTATATATGTATACATGTGTGTGTGTGTGTGTGTGTGTGTGTGTGTGTGAAAATGATTTTCTTGGTCGTCTCATTTATTTTCAAGAAAAAAATATTTAATCTTTCCTTCATGTAATCACACCAAAAACCTTAATCTCTCTTTCATTAGGGATCTACATTTACAACTCCGATTAATTTTGATTGTAATATCATAAAAACTATAAATCAATACATTTCATGCAAGATTTGCATAGCCGAAATACATGCACATTTTTCACAATAGTTTTAAAAGAAAACAAAATCGCTTTGAGTAATTTGAGATATCAATTGACGTCTTTGTTATTGGAAAGATTGAAGAAATATTGTTCTTATATTTGCAGGAAATTGGTAACATTTTTATAAATTTTCCTGGCAGTAAATTAGATCCTATTTCAAGAAAGATCCTATTTCAACGAAGTCAGTGAACGCTAAACTAACAAGGTTATTTCCTTTATATCACGTGAGTCATTAACATTGTGTGTAGAAAATTCGGGAGAAACACGTGTTAACGTGTGAATCAAATATCTAACCGCGTCTTAAAGGTTTTTAATTGTCAAACAATCAAAGAGCCATCTTTCGACAATCTTTGAAAGAACACATTCATCCGACTCTTACCAACTAAAATATTCAGACAGACATGTTTACCGAAAAAGATTGATTAGAAACCAAGGTGCATGATGCAAAATAATCTAAAAGTAAAATTAGATAAAACAATTGAATTTTAGACCCATAAATATTAATTTACTTTTTTGAAACCACTAGTTCTACCAAGAGCAAGCAGTATGGCTTGGATATCAATGCAACATACATTGTAATTTCCTAAGAGGAGTTAAGCAATATATATCGTACTTTGTCGAAATTGTGAGAGCATGCAGAGACGAAATATTGAAAATCTAAGGTTAATAATTTGGGATTTGAGACAAATGAATGTGATCTCCTTTATTCCAGTAATCACTTCTAATATCGAAAGAAGTTAGACTGATTTCTCTCTGGAAAAGCTGAGATACTTCAAATATACTCAGTATTATGTTTCATTGAATAATATAGACATATGATGTCAGTTTTTTATACTGATCCTTTCCAGTTCTTTAGACAGTTTCATGATGTTAAGATGAAATTCACCTAGGAAAGCGTCATAGTTTTTGTCAACCCGAGTACATTCTATCTAGTCCAAGATCATCTCCAGGAGTGAATTATAAAGACAAACTTATTGTAATTGCAACAAAATCTGCATTCCGTTATTATGGTAATTTTCAAAAACTCGCGCGAATGCGCACTGTATATATTTTAAAATTTTAAATTTATTCTGTATGAATGTTTTTGAAAAACAAGCCTTCCAGTATAAAGGATCTGATCAGAAATTGTTAGAAATATATAAATTGTATTAAATGTTATTGAACTGAAAAAATACGCCGCCTTCCTTGATGAATTTCATGTTAACACCAAAAAACTGATTAGACAACTGGAAAGGATCACTATAAAATAGATACAATATGTCTACATTATTCAATGAAACATGTCTGAATGAAGATATGATGCAGATATATATATATATATATATATATATATATATATTTAGAGAGAGAGAGAGAGAGAGAGAGAAAGAAGGACAGAGCTAGAGTGAGTTCATTTTATCTTACGCAAACACACATGGTAGTATTTTTTAGCAAATGTTTTGTAAGGTTTCACTAGAGTTATTCATGTTGGAACCAGACGACTCATATGTCTTAACAATAAGGACTCTGCTGTAATGTATGAGAACTGTATAAAGTGAATCAATATTACATCTTTTAAAACACTCTATCGAATTACCTAAACGAAACTTCAAACTCTGACTACCAATTCCCTTTGGGTAAACTTCCAACTGTCATGATTTGCCCTTTTAAACATGCCCGAATCTTCGGGTTGAAAACTACATCTGTTTTTTCATTGCTGTTGATACACTGCCATTTATAAATTAACTATGTGAATAATGATATATTCTTTTGTTTTTTTTTTTTGTTTTTTTTTAAATCATCTTTACTTTATTTGCCTTCGAGTAAATAATCAAATATTTAAATTATTATCTCAACTTCAGGGTTTTATAATACATTTAATGCCATGTACAAAAAATTACTGACATAAATGCTGATTGCGTTTTCCGCCAGAGTTGAGTTATCGCTTCCGTCCGCTAGTTAGGCATTTTATTTTTACTGAAAGCTTCCTCACGGTATTTATCTTTTAGAGAGCAGGCGTAGAGTCATTGGAGGCGGGGTCGCGTGTTCAAGATTTGATTAAAGATTAAAAGTCAGCATGCAATACGCAGCACAGAGTGTCATTAAAGAACGAACCCAAAAGTCGACATTTTTCTTTTTTTCTTCTCCTGCCTTTGATTTGAGTTGTCAATGGTTTTGCGTCTGTTGTCCTTGTGAACATTTGCAGTGATTCACAGCGTTTCATCAGAAGGGCAGGCGCCGAAATAGAAGAGGTTAATTAAGCCAACTCTTGTGAATCTCGATCGAAGCCTTTTCACTCATTCTAGTCCAATTTTTATTATTGAATTGATCAACACAGATTGCCGGTAAATGGAACGAGAAAAATAGAGATCATGAAGATAAGAAAGAATAAAACGAGGAAGAAATGTAAAGTGAGGTTGGATACGTGACGAGGAAAGACGGACAGAATAATGTAAAAGTGAATGGTTAAAAGAGTCTGGCCTAGAAATGTAATAGAAAAACGTTGGTGAAAATACATCAGGAGAGATTTAAGGAAATACAGGAAAAAAAAAGAGAAAGCGACAAACTGAGGAAGAAATATATAATGAATAAAGAACGTAAATAACAAGCATGATGGGAAAATATAATACTAAATTGAAGAGTAACTGAAATAAATAAAGAAATTCAAAAGAAAAAAAGAATAAATAGAAAGAAAACAATCAAAAAGAAAGAAGGAACGGATGATAAAGAAAGAAAGAAAATAGAAAAGGAATAAAAACAATAATACTGAAAGAAAAGAAAGAAGTAAAAAGAGAGAAAAGGAAAGTAAGAAAGGAGCAAATAAAAAAGAAAAGAAAGAAGGAAAGCAGAAAATTATGAAATATTAAACAAAGTAGAAAAGAAAAACAATATAGACGTGATAATCAACAGGAAATTTCGGATGATAAACTGAAGAAAGAAAGAAAGAGTGAAAAGAACATTTTAAAAAAATGAAAAGAAAGTTTGAAGAAGATGGAAAGAAATCATTTGAAAGATAAAAAAGGCCAAAACGCACATATCACTGAAAATAGAAGACATAAAAATAAAAGAAAAAAACATGGGATGTTGCAGCCAAAATGTATACGAAAAGAAAAGAAGAAAAAAAGATAGATAGATAGAGAGTGAACCAACTTAGATAGATAGATAGATAAATAGCGAACTGACTGATATATATATATATATATATATATATATATATATATATATATATATATATATATATAGAGAGAGAGAGAGAGAGAGAGAGAGATGAAATGAAAAACAGCTAAATGCGAGAAACTGTCCACAAATAAAGAAAAAATAATTTATAACTTAAAATAAACGAAGAAGAGAAAGCAAGTGTTATAAACACACACACACACAAGCACGCACACACACACGTGTGTGTGTGTGTGCTTGTGTGTATTTAACAGACTGTTTTGCTGTATCACAGCTCATCAGTGTGATAGACATCCGATTGCCACAAGCCGGGATAGAAACCCAACCAATTTGGCATCAGTTGGAGATTTTCCACTGAGCTGTCAGCTTCCTGCAGAGAGGAAGGTGAATTTTTACGCATTTATTTTCGAATAAACATGCCAGTAATTCAGAGTGCTCAATTCATAGAAGAGCTTTTCCTTATCAGCAGAAGCAGTCACTGTTTACACATTCACGCTAAAGTGCTCGACCGAAATTTATTTTTTCGGGAACGTGTATATGTGTCATCCACAGACAGACTGTTTCGCTGTATCACAGCTCAGCAGTGTGGCTAGACATCCGATTGCTTCAAGCCAGGAAAAAATATATATGAATATTTTTAAAAGATCTAACAGAGGTGATAAAAGAAAAAGAAAAGAAAAAGTATCAAACTTAAACGATAAATAAGAAACATTAGTGGGTGATAAAAAATCTGAGGAGGTGCCGATAGAAATCAGAAATTTAGAAATCAGTAATGAAACAAGATGCAATTTCATTTGAGCAAATAAAAAATCGATAACTGACAGCTTTTCGTTTGCAACAAATTTATTCCAAGGAAGAAACGGGGAAAGGGAAAGCTTGAATAATGAACAGCAGAAAGAAAGAAAGAAAGAAAGAAAGAAAGAAAGAAAGAAATAAAGAAAGAAAGAAAGAAAGAAAATGTTAGACTGAAACCTGTACTGTGTGGAAAGCGAGGGGAGGTCAGTTGTTGAAACTAAGAAATGGAAGGTTGAAAGAGATGGCGATGAAAGGTGGGAAGTGATTTACGAATAAGATTTCCAAGAAAATATCAAATAAGACTTTAAAAAAATCGTTTAATAGTAACTGATGAAAAATTTAGACGGAAAATAATGATTGTTCAGAAGTTTCGCAAGGGTACTGGATATTTTTAGATTGTAAGAAACGCCAGCCAAACGATACTCCCACGCTATTTGCCCTCTTCATCTCTTCTCTGGTAGACATTGAATCAGGTGGAAAGAATCTTGCGTGAAATCGTTGAACCCCGATTGGTCAATAAGGAGACTTCCGCTCCGTTGCGTTAAGATTACATTTTCTCATTCGAATTCGTTGCGCGCGGGAGGCAGCCATGTTGTGCTGTTTCTACCCGTATAAGAAAAGATGGTTTAACAGGGAAAGGAGTAAAGTGATTTCGGGAAATGGAGCAAATTTAAAATTGAGGTGGAAAAACAATTTTTGCTGCTTAAACACATACAATAAAGAAGTGAAGTGTATGAAAGAATGAAGGAAGACAATGGTAGAGAGAAAACTGTTCGTAAATGTAAACATGTCTTTCGAAATGAATAACGGAAACAGAAAAGAGAACATTTAATCTCTTTTGTAAGTTGAGATGTAAACAGGAAATACTAAGAAAATCTTGTATAGATCTAACATTGCTAAAACTTTTATAAACTAAGAATCAGTGCCAAGTAAATGAGTGTAATGTTATCCATTGTGCCGAAGATACATTCACTAGTTACAAAGAATTAACAAAAAGTATTGCCATAATATTAATTCTTAATTGGTTTCAATAAATATTGATTGGAGTTTTCACATATCTCTCTATATATAAAGTTGTAGCCTCTGTCTCTCTGTTTGTTATCGAGCGCCTTCTAGAGTTTTGGAGATAGAACCTAATATCCATATATATTCAGAAACTAGAGTACTTGGATAAGTATATTTCATTTTGATCAAATGGGGCCCCGAGGGCAACAACCCCCCAACCCTGAAAATTTTCCCCTTTGATTTAAATTAAATTTAAATTTGAACAAGGGAATGACTCCTATCCAAAATATAGAAGGAGAAAGCCAGAAGATGGAGATCACATCAGCAAAATCATTGAGTAATACTGAAATGCAGGATTTTTCTCCAGAAATTATAACAATGATTTAAAATCAATCATCATTACAAAAAAGTATGAGACAGAGCTAGGCGCGGGTAATTCGGTTAGTTTTCTTAATAGAAGTTGCATTGATTCATGACAACTGATACTCCTTTTCTGTCAGATTTTAAATACATTTTTTCTACTAAATTCTTATGTAATACACCTGCATATTACATATAAATATATGTCAGTATTACTTACAATGTGTCCTGGCCATTGACAAACCCTTTTTGATTTTCAGTGTATTTAGATTTATTTTGCAAGCAATATTTGCATTAATTCCTGACCAATAGCAAACGCATTTTTCCTGCTTTCCACTAAAGTGCTTTATAGTTAATGCATTAAAATCTATACCCACAATAGCCGTATCCCCTCAGTCATGCTTGAGTTAAATCCTGACCACTAACAATGTTTTTTCATTTTCAATATACAACATAAATATTATATTGTGAATTTAAATTAGCCATATTTTAGGAAATATTATTAAGTTAGGCGATTAATTACCAATGTTTTCTTTGCCGCCCCAAATACTTACTTAAAATCCTATCTGAATATTGCAAATGTTAAAGGCAGCCATGATTATTTATATGATAATCATGGCTCTGTTTAACATTAAAAATATTCTTATATGATGTTAGACCAATATCATCATCTCTGTTGCTAGTTTCACAAAGACGTCCAGTCTTCTTCAAGTGTCTACTGACCTGGGTAATGTTCATGAAATTTTGAAATGCACCCTTTATTTAATCTACAGGGGCAAGTTTTTCTCTTTCTACTGCCCTTGTCTAGGGAAGTCTCGCTTTGTTCGTTTTAGTATTAATCAGTTATTACTTGCCTGAGACTGTACTATCCAGCCCAGGGATTGAACTGTCAATTTAGATTATTGAAACAGAACCGGGATAATTGCTTCGTTGTCTGATCTTCTTCCGGAAGGGGCAGAAGAGGAGAAGTTTTTTTTTTTCTCTCGTCGGAGTTGATGCTTCGTTTGTAGTATCTGTTCCGTACAAGAGGTCTCCTCTCCTCCCTTACTTTCTCTCCCCACCCTGTTGCGTGGACAGGATCCTCAGAATTGTTCCGTAATGGTGGTATGACCAGCTATGACTAGCTTGGACCAACGGCTCGAGTCGAGGCACACGGGTCCCCACGTTAAAAACTGACCTTGCGTCATAACCTCTGTGGGGAGTCAAAGTAAATAACGGGACAAACAAACTCCTGCCTGTGACACCACGCACCACCTAAAGCACTTTGTTTCATAATCATCAGCATCATCATTATTATTATTATTATTATTATTATTATTATTATTATTAAGACAATGGAGTTTTACTGTCACTAGATCCCCAACATGAGCTACTGGATAACGACAAGATAATTAAATCTATCAGTATCTCAATGTTGCTGACAGATTTATTTATTTTTTATTTTATTGAACTTCCTCGGTGAAACGCCCGGTAGCTTCAAATTTTTAAATGACTTCGAAAAATTCCTTCTATTTTAAATCCGTTTCCTGTTGATGAAAAAAAAAAAGAGAAAATATACAAAAATATTTTTTCTTATCAGATGTAATGGAGCTACAAGCAAGAAACAATACTTTTCGTCTTTCCTTTCTGGTTTTCCATCTTTTCTCCCGACTCGGCCCACAATTCCCGCCCGCCAAATCGTAACTTGAAGCAAATAGCAAAAAAATGAAATGGCGAAGGTAAGGCGGCGAATCTGTGGAAAGAAAGCGAAGCAAAGCGTAAGGCATCGAGAAATGCTTTTCATGAATGTAAAATCGCTTTTTTTTTTTTTTTTTTTTGGCTTTCTTTTTTGAATTCTTTTTTTTTTTGCCTTCTTATTTCGCAGCTTCCGTGAGTTTCCGGTTTCCATCTATATTAAAAAAAAACTTTTAGCATGTTTAATGTCAACCTTTTTATTTTTATTTTAGTCATTTCTATCTTATATACACTCGCATCAGCATTTGTTATGAGAGCAAAATATTCAAAAATCGAAAAAATATTATTTGGATTGAGATATTAATCATCAGGCTAATTATGAAACCGCTCATTAATATTGTAATTATTTCAATGATTATCTTATTTATTTATTATATTCATCACGTGATACAATTTACTTTTACTTGCTACGTTTTTCTTTTACTTATCGTTCTTCCGATGTTATTTTGACCCGCAGCTGTGATACACACATTCTTTTTACAACAATCGAAATATATAACATATTTGCTAATGTTTCATAATCTCACACGCACACACACACACACACACATATATATATATATATAATTATGCTATATTAATGGTTAAAGTGCTCAGTATCAGGGATAGAGCGTACGAAATATAAAAGTGGATACTGAGGTCAACACCAAACACCAAATGGCGATAGTTTATTCCATAGCTGAATACAATCGCTCAAGCAAGAAAAAAGAATTTTTCGAAACTGAACATAATATTTGGTACAACTACATCTAAAACAATAAAATACTTAATTAATGCAAAACCGAATATTAATATAAAACCTAAAGGAGGAATTATACGGTATTAACTGTAATAATTGCTACGCGGAATACATCGGTGAAACCTCAAGGAAGTTAAATAAAAGATTATATGAACACAGAAGGGATATTTTACAAATTCACACCCACCATGCATTTGATGCGTGCCGTAAAGAGTCTGGCCATAATTTTTATTAAAAAAATGTTACTTTAATTAAAACCAATTTAGTAAGAGAAAAATATACAGAAATGTTTTAATCGTTAGATGATCCAGAAAAAATTTACGTCCAGGTTCATACATCATTTCTTTTTTCATGGCAGATTTTCTATTATCACAATGTAGAATATTTAATACGAAAAGTAATGTTAACAGAAAAAGAAAAAGAAACTAAATGACATCGGCTAGTCTATATATCCAAAACATATATTTGTAAAAAAAAAAATAAATTTTAAATTTACAATAGCCATTCACATTCATGAGCGTGTCTAGTCGCATCAAAGTAAACATCACCTTAGTGAAAACGGTTACACAAACACTTTATTTCACTTTGTCATAGGTTTCCCTGAAAATGTTCTTTATATATAAAAAAATATATATAATTTTTCCATATATATATATATATATATATATATATATGTGTGTGTGTGTGTGTGTGTGTGTGTGTGTGTGTGTGTGTTTACGTAAATATGGAGGTAAAAATACATATAATGGAATTATATATACCTCATTTCGTGAATACAGATGGCATATGCATAAGCCAAAATAAAATAAAAAGTTCGAAATCAGCCCAACGACCCAATTCTTCTAATCAAAGAAAACATCAGAACAGAACAAAATTATAGGAAAACTGGAATGCATAATTTGCAAGATAAAACTTTGGAACACAAATGAGCTTTACACTAGAAACCATCTTGGAACAAGCTTGGATAGTCTTGAAAAACTGGAAATCTGTTAAAGAACCCTCCAGGTAATATAGTTACTGGAATTATCAAGAATACACAGAAGAATGCACATTATTGAGGAAAGTGGCAATCAATTGATTTCTTGTGTAAGTCATCCGGAACTATTGATGTGAAAACTTAAAGTGTACATGCTCTTTATACTTCTCTATATCTTCATTAGGATCTTAATTAATTGGGGGTGTTGACATGTCCATATTTTGTCCTAGGCCCCAAATCCATTGTTATCAAATCCTCTCTCTCAATATCACATTAATTTGGCTTTTCAGACTAGATGTTAGGTTGGACATTTATTGGTTACATATATTTATAACCCAGTATCACTTTGTCGGCATTATTCATTACTGCTACTACTACTACTCCTAATAATAATTTTTATTCTTGCTGCACAGGACTAATGCTTGCTAACTAGAATTTGCCAAGCACAGATACTGAAAATTATGTCAGCCCCAAATGCAGACTCTGTGATAAATATTCAGGAACAATTGACCATAATGTATCCGGTTGCACGGTATTGGCATCTACTGAATATAAAACATGGCATGGACAGAATGGGCTAATATCTGTATTGGAAAATTTGAAACTTTTACGGAAAGGAAACTACAAGAAATTGGTATGAACATCACCCAGACTCAGTTATAGAGATAGAATCTGTGTCAATTTTATGGGACTTTACAATACACAGAGACAGAACAATCAAAGCTAATCACCCAGACATTGAGATCAAAGACCGCAAAAGCAATACGCGACATATTGACATGGTAATCCCCGCAGACTAATATATGTTTGAATTTTTTCAAAAGTCTATCAAAATACAAAGACTGAAATGGAAATCTCGAAAATATGGCACGTAAAGACAGTAACAATTCTAATTGTAGTTGGAGCCCTCAGATTGATTGGAAAACGTTCTGATAAACTCCTTGAAAGTATTCCTTGTAGCCCAGACCTTAAAGAAATACAAAATATTGTACTCACAAGTACAGTCCACACCTTACGAACGGCTTTATCTACGTAAAATGTGTGTGACCTTAGAGACTTTTTTGTTTTTTTCCTCACAAAATGCTCAGTGGAAAATGTCATAATGCCATTTCCGGCATTAGGTCTCCGGCGGGTGAGTATATAGCAGAAATCAAAGGAAATAAAATAATAATAATGATTTGTAACCTTATAGTAAATAATTGTTTTCTCGTTGATATAAACAATATCGTCCAATTTTACGGCAATGACTCCCTTCACCAACATCCCTCTTTGCCTCTCATACCGGATTCAAATGAAGTTTTAGTCAAATAAACTTTGTCTAAGCCCAGAATTTGCAGGATCCTTGTAAAAGTTTCATTAAGTTGAACGAAAGTTTTGATGAGTTGTTTGCATATCAAAATCCACAGACCATTTGATTTGATTTTCTAGGGCAACTTCTGATCTGTGTTCATAGCATTTGTCTAAATAGTAGAATTTAAATTATTGGGTTCATGATCAGTTATGCCTATTTCTTTTTGCGAAAAGCTTACTCTACAGAAAGTTCTCAGTCAGAACAAGAAATGACTTTTTCCTCTCGAATTCTCATCATTTATGATTTAGATAGATTTTAGGAAGTGATCCGTACCAAGAATGAATTTGCTAATATTGTTATATATAAGTGGTATTACAGGGCTATGTGACAACAGCTTTTCTAAAATATCAGCTTTTTCCCAATTTTCTCATTTCCTTTAAGAAAACTCTGATCACCTTGACTGAGATTTTGGCCTTGCTGGTCACAGCATTTTTACTCTTTTAGCCATTCGCCAAGCTACTGAAAAGATTTCAGCGCTGTCGAAGGTTTTGAATTCAGAGTTTTACTTCTCCAAGACTGTGTCCAGCTGGCAATATTATATAACAACCAGCTGCAAATAGAATAGCAAGACATATAATTATTGCTAAAGCTATAATAATCGATAAGCACATAAGTGGGGAAAAGATGAAATAACATCGTAAAAATAGCGAAGAAATGAAAGGAAAGAAGATTGAAAATGATGACAAGAAATATACAAATAGTAGCAACTGGATACTTTTAAAATCTTTCATAAAAATAATCCAACTGTTAAGCAAAAATCGTCCCTACGGATCCAATCGCTACCAGTCTTCTGGTCTTTAATTCGGCTGGTGTTTATGCTTTCTTTTATAAATACCATTCTCCTTCAATAATTGGGAAGAAAAAGATGGATTCACGCCTTTTGAGAGATTGCACGCCAATCCCATCTTCTGCACCGATAGCCGCCACGCTATACGCGCATCCTGCTTATTGGTCTTATTCCTTTAGAGATGAAAAAAGTTAGAGGGTTTCATGAAGATGTTTTCATAAAGAAAGGAGACAATAGACAAATCCAGAGGTAATCATTTAAAGAGAAAAAACATGAGATGCAAAAAAAGACATTATATGCTGACGTCTGATTTAGGTATGTATAGCAACAATCAATAACATTATTATTATTATTATTATTAGACGAGGCGAAAGGGAAGATTCACCTTACCTGTGGTCGTTGTGATGAAGATACTGTTAGATCTGCGATTATTTCTTACTGTTTCTTATTGTTATTTTTTCGTTGTCCGTTTATCGCCATCTTTAAAGCAAATTCTTTTGCGTGAAGGTAATCCACACTGAATGTGTCTTAATACGATTAGAAAGATAACGAGCAGATTAAAACTTTTTGATCTCGCTAAATCGGTTTTTATGAAGCACTGGTAACTAACCACGCAGAAAGCAAATCAAGATATAAAAATAACAAAAGCGCTTTTGAATAGAACAAAACTATTGAAGGTGAATAATCATCAGATGGTATTTGGAAAGGGAAGGGTAAAAAATGCCAACTCGATTAAATTCCTTGAAATTGACAGAGACTGAATATTTAGGGAATATTTCTGCTAGACAATGAGACCAAAATCATTAAGAAAGAAAAATAATTTTGAATATATCCGATTTTCCATTTCGATTACTTTTTTTTGGTGGGGGGGGATTTTACAGGCTACTTAAGCAGTTATTACTTTTTGTATTTTTCATTCTAAGCTTTCGGGATATTCTTGCGTTATTTCGCTTGTTCCTCTTGTATGGTTTCTAACTATTATAGCGTAGAGAGCATTTATATTTCTCACTCTTCTGTCTGCAACTGATTGTTATATTTCGTTGCCATTCCTTATATTTAGGGCATTGATTTAATTCTTGTGTAGTCCAATTAAAATACTGTCATCTTTCTACTTGACGGAGGTGTTGAATACGTTGCATCTGAAGTCAAAACTTGTTTTAGTTTAGGTATAGGTGTAACACATTTTGAGTTGCTAAGATAAACCTTTGTATACAAATTATGCTACTATAAAGTATACGGAGTAAATTGCATTGTGTTGAGCTTAAGACTTACTAATATTCAAATCAGACTCAAACTCAAGGTCTCTACTTTTCGATCTGTGCGTTGACTTCATCATTACTGTTGCTAGTGGCAGACTTAAGTTGCCTTTGATTTGTGTTTCATACCTAACTTGTCCTACTGATTAGTAACTGCTGCTTACGAATCACGTAGGTTATTTTATATCGTCAATGATAATATTGATCTTCTATTAAACATTATATATTAATATAAACTTCGTCTAGATTTACATTTTTATACGGTGGAGTACAATAGCAGGTGGATGGGTGAGTATCGAAGTTAGGTCGATACAATCATCGAACATCAAACATTGGCAGCTAGAAACCTGAAATGTGGAGTAACATTTTCATTGCTTGTTGGTTTAAATATATGGTAAATGTATATCACATAATTGAGTGCATTGACAAGGAGTGAATTTATTTTAGAAAATAAATACTTTTTAGTCGATAGGCTGATTGATGTACCAATGCACATCACAGACACCCGCACACACACGCATATATAAATGCGTATGACGATTAGTCTCTTCACAATCCTCAATATACATATCTGTATATATGTGTGTGTATGTATGTGCGTGTAAGTGTGCGTAATTTTGCGTAAGTTTTTCTCTCTTCAAAAGCCTCATACGCACTCTCACACGCACGCACGCACACAGACGCATGTGTCTGTGCGTGTGCGGTTCGCGTGTATATAATACGGCTCAAATATTTTCGGGCAGTTTGAATTTATTCCGTTGCCGAGGTCTAATCGGCTTCATGATTACAGCTCTAATAATCTGCTAGTATTGAATCGAGTCGCAAAAGCCCAAGAATATGATAATCCGTTATCTTCCAAAACCTATTGCGATATGCCTATAATCTACAGAAAGTAAATGAATTGAAAGAGAGGATACTCCAGACATATAAAAGCAAACCATGCATTTGAACACAGATATATATATATATATATGTATATATATATATATATATATATATATATATATATATATATATATATATACAACAGACCCTAAAAAGGGTCCGTCAACAAACTCATTTCCCAGACCCAACCCCTACTGAATGACATCATTACTTCATACCTATCCACAAATTACATCATCACATCCACCAACGAATTTCTCCAAATTTTAAAAACTACAAAATCAAACCAAGTTATCATAGCATAACTTGACGTCGAAAATTTATTCACAAACGTCCCCGTCGATCAAACCATTGACATTATCCTCAATTCTGTGTAGACTAATAATTTTATCCCTTCGCCATCCATCAAACCATTTATACTCAAAAAATTACTAGACGCAGGCACAACCAAAGTCCCATTCTATGACCATAATGGCAACATTTACACCCAAACTAATGGTGTTTAGTATGGGAAATCCAATCGTCCCGTACTTCTCCAATTATTATATATCCCATGTAGAAAATATAATATTTAAACAAATTCTGTAAACCTAAAATATATGTTCGCTACGTAGACGATATTTTTATTTTAGCAAATAACAGAAAATAATTAGATATTCTCATGTGTACATTTCAAAAAAAATCTGTCTTTAACTTTATCTATGAAATTAGTAAAAAAAAAACAACAAAAAACTCACATTCTTAGATGTTCTCATAGAATACTGTAACAACACTTTTATCCTTCATTATATAAGAACACCACTAGCAGAAACTCTTGCCACCTTAACTTTAAAAGTGAATGTCCACTCAGATACAAAATAGCAGTGATAAAAAACTTCCTAAAAAGAGCACATCAGAATTCATCCTCTTGACTAATCTTCCTTAAAGAATTCGGTAATGTAAAACAGACACTAGTTAACAATGGCTTCCCTAACCACCTTATAGACCACCAAATTAGAGTATTTCTTCCCAATGATTGAATTATTTAGATGTAAGTGAACAAATTATTTACCTCGTTATTTTTAAGAAAAACTTTCAGCGGTGTAATTTTTTGGTACTTTGCTTTCACCTTTACCTTTACGATGCTTTATGGAAAATATATATTATAAAAAAAATTAAAATAAGACTGTTGAGAGTGAGATTAAATTTCATAAGCAAAATATCTAATTAATTTATAGATGTCTTTCTTATGAAATTTTATCAGAAGTGTATATAAAATACTATAATTTTATGTACATTTATTACATTTTACTGTGTTATTTGTATTCCCATTCATTTTATTATTAATTTTGATATTTCATGTCATAACTGAGATTAATATAAAAATAAGATCATATAAATTTCATTAGATGATACTAATACTTGTAGTTATCCTTCTCAGTTGAAACTGAAAAATCAAATTAACTTCTCCACGTGTGTTTCGCAAAACTAAAAGCCTTAACAGAAGAGAAAAATGCTTAACTCAAATAACGCAACATTTCATTACTGCGGATCTTATGATTAGTCAAAATGATACAATTTACAACGCGCTAAAAAAAGATCTATGTCAAAAGGACATTTACGAAACTGAAGGCAGCTTTCAACTAATTTTATAATATTTTAACAACTTAAATGTAAAAATATAAAATAAAGAAATAACTAATAATTGTATTAAAAATTCATTTTTCATCGAAAAAACTTTTGCTTTCAGAAAATATTGTCCATATTCATAAAAACAACTAAAAGCAAATAAAAGCATTTGAAATTAAATAATATCTTTGTTTTATTGAGGTTGGTATGTTACATTTCAGAGATGATTTTCAGGTAGTGGGGGTCAATTAATGATTTGCTTTCCTCAAAGCCTTGTACTTTTAACTAATATAATCACTAAACTGAATGCTATCAAATTTCTAGAGTTTTCATAAAATTAGTTATAGGTGGGGGTAATATAAAAAAATATTTTTGCTAGGACTTAAAAAAAAAAGAAAACATATAATAATTTCTATCAGTTTTGAATAGTTTCTGAAAGTTTCATTAACATCCGATAATGATTTTATTTTTGCAAGATTTTCCAATTTAATGTCTGTCATACAAAGAAAACGTTCTAAAAATTTGTTATTTTACTAGTTGCTGTGTTACAAAGCGAAAAAAGTTTTTTTTTAATCAACATTTAGAATGTTCTAAAAAAGAAGGAAAAATTTTAAAAAAATAATTAAAAAAACTTTTCTCTTTTCTCTTAATAATAACATAAACATTTAGACCATAACATTTTGTTTTCGTCAAGTTTGGTGTCTTTTTCATCATACTATGCGCTTTTTTTTTACCAATCATCATGAAGGTGCCTATATATATATATATATATATATATATATATATATATATATATATGTGTGTGTGTGTGTGTGTGTGTGTGTGTGTGAATGGAAATTTTTTTGCATAACAAATATTTTTTTAACATAATGTTTCCTCCTTGTAAATACATTTAATCAATAAAACAAATAATTTGAACATTATAGAATACAAATTTTACATTAAAATTCAACTCGTCATATACGGGACGAATTGACAAAGGATTTAAAATTTAGATGTTGGTTTATTCGTACTTGAGTTTACAAAAGCAGCAATTTATATGAAAACGTTTCACACACATACGCACGCACGCACACATAGACGCGCACGCGCACACACAGATATGTACATTTAATTAATTTGTTCTGTATTTGAACAGGTTAATAATAATAATTTCTTACCAAGCAATGTAATAAAACCACTAAGACGCAAGGGGTTACTAAGTGTGATGGAATACGAGAAAGAGAAACATTATTAAGCTGGGACAACAGTAAAAGAATTGTAATTAAGACAGATGATAATGATTGACATTGAATTTAACTTTTGAAGATCAAATTTACATGGAAAGTAAAAATCCGGAAGAGAGATCTACTAACGATAAGTGTGAGTAAATAAATTTTTAGCATAGAACCAACGGTTACATGTAGCCATTTTAACTGCAAAACGATGAGACATTGCCGCCAATCTAGAGTTGAAATTAAATTCATAAAATCTAGGTACAGACAATTATTACGAAATTATATCTGGAAATGGCACAGGGAAGATAGGTTACGGCGTTGTGTAAGTGAAGACGAGATGCTAGGTTAGGACCAATAACATTGCATATTCTTCTTTATATATATATATATATATATATATGTGTGTGTGTGTGTGTGTGTTTATGCATATTCTTCTTTGTATATATATATATATATGTGTGTGTATTTATACATATATTCACACACACACACACACATATACACACACACACACACACACATATATATATATATATATATATATAACTGACATTGCATGTGAGGGCTCGCAAAATTCAACAAAAAAGATTGAGACATGTTTCGTTGAATAATTTAGACATGGTCTGTCTCCTTATTCTCGACAGGATCCTTTCATATTCGTGGATAAGCTTTTTTGTGTGATTATTGAAAGACGAAAGACAAACGCCGTTTGTATTTATTTCCGAGTACTTTCAACATAGCACAATGTCATCACCAGAGTATTGTTAATTACAGGATAAGTCTTGCAGCGTTCATTGTTGTGTAAACCAAAAATTGTTGTGATCATCTGAAAATTAACTAAGTAATTAACTAAAAATTCTTGAAACCATTTCTATTAAAATATTGAGACTAAACCTAAATAAAATCAATTATGAATACTCCACAAAGGTTTTAATATGTGTACAATAGATAGTTCGAAATGTTACAATTTCTACTAATAGTTCTTTCCTTTATTTTTTTTCTGCTACTCATTTCGTAAAATCTCTCCCTAACATACCTAGTTACCTCCCCTTAAACTGTGTTCCGTAGCCATGCCATGACGTAGCACTCCACATTCCACTTATAAGAAATTTCAGATGATCACATCACAATTTTTGTTATCACAACAATGAACACTACAATATCCCGTAATTAACAATATCCGGATTATGACATTGTGCTATGTCGTAAGTAGTCAGAAATAAATACAATATGTATCAATACGGCCTTTTCCTCTCGTCTTTCAATAATTACACAATAAGCTTATTCGTTAATATGAAAAGAACCTATCGAGAATAAGTAGACAGAATATGTTTAATTCAACGAAACATCTCTCAATGAAAGCATGCTGCCGAAATATATATATATATATATATATATATATATATATATATATATATATATATATATATATGAAAATATATAGAAAATAGGAAGGAACTGGTTAGGTAAATAATCCAAAAGTCCTTAGTATTTTTTAGTTATTATTTTTAAAAAATAGTGCTCGATACAAAAGTAGAGCATAAATATAATTATTTATTTAAAAATATGATTCCAAATCGTGACATAAGAAGTCCCACGTTTCAAAACAAGAGCCGAAAACTTCAATATAATTATTTAAATTAACTTGAGTTAAAATAAGCTCTGTTCCATCTTCAAGCGAAATTTTTTTTGGAATAACGTGTTTCTGAAATTTACGTGTTTTAAAAATTGAAATCAAAATTTCCATGGTAACAGCTAGGGCGAATTGTTTAAGTTGGGTAGGCGGGTGTTGGGTGTTAATAATAAGTATCAGTATAGAGTTACTTTCGTAGATGTCAAGTCAGGGAAAGGTGGGGTGTCTAAATTTGAAACGGAAGATGTATTAACCCTCGTCTAGTTTGCATGTCTATGGAGATTTATTTATTTTTTTATTTTATTTTTTTATGAAAGGGATTTGTGCATATAAAAAAAACTGTCGTAACGTTTGTTTTTTGAGGACTTCATAAAGGGTTATCTTTTTTTAGGGAATTTAAACTATTTATTTGGGCTATGGATTATGAAGGGTGTTATATTGTATGCAAGTTTTTAGTTAATTATTCAAACCATGAATCTGATGAGTGGGCGATGGATTAAACAAGTTATTATATTGTATGCTAGTTTTTAGCTAATAATTTAAACCAAAAATCTGATGATGCCTACAAAAAACCGTTAACTTGTGTCTATTGTTTAAATAGATTATTATTATTTAGAAATTAATAATGTGCAATTTCTCATGGAGGTATAAAGGACATGGGTCATCCCAAGTTTTACATGTTCTAGCCTTGTTTATGATTTTCCATTTAACTTTAGGTGTCCTATTTGTTTCCTTCAGATGCCAAAAATATTTAGATAGGGAAGTCTGATTTAAGTTGTACAGTATTAGAAGACCAACAAGGTCAGAAGACTCTGCGGAGTCTAATGATCCCATGGTGATGTCAAACAGGTCGTTATTGTTTTTTATCCATTGGTTCCCATTATGAATGAGAACCGATTTCTTTGCGCTGAGGATTATATCTGTTTCTTCCTTTGTCAGGTTAGAATACACAGCAGCAAAGTCCAGGGCAGTTGTAAATAGATCCTTCGAAATTGATTGGTAGTAATCCACGATGTCGAACTGTATTATGGTGCAATTCTGTTTTGCTGAAAAGGAATGTTACATAACTCCCATTAGAAAATAAATGCTGCATTAAATCTGTGGTATACCAATGTACTATATCATCCACTGAGAGCCCTAGCACTAATAAGATATACATTGGGTCCACGAAGAATGATTTTAAAGATAGATGGAGGCAGCATAAGTACTCTTTCAATAATATAAACAAAAGAAATCAGACTTCCCTATCTAAATATTTTTGGCATCTGAAGGAAACAAATAGGACACCTAAAGTTAAATGGAAAATTATAAACACGGCTAGAACATGTAAAACTTGGGATGATCCATGCCCTTTATGCCTCCATGAGAAATTGCACATAATTAAGCTTCTAAATAATAATAATCTATTAAACAATAGACACGAGTTAACGGTTTTTTGTAGGCATCATCAGATTTTTGGTTTGAATTATTAGCTAAAAACTAGCATACAATATAATAACTTGTTTAATCCATAGCCCACTCATCAGATTCATGATTTGAATAATTAACTAAAAACATGCATACAATATAACACCCTTCATAATCCATAACCCAAATAAATAGTTTAAATAACCTAAAAAAGATAAACCTTTATGAAGTCCTCAAAAACAAACGTTACGACAGTTTTTTTTATATGCACAAACGGTATCAATCAATTTATACTTTCATTAAAAAAAAAAATTAAAATAAAAAAATAAATAAATCTCCATAGATTAAACTAGACGAGGGTTAATACATCTTCCGTTTCAAATTTAGACACCCCCACCTTTCCCTGACTTGACATCTACGAAAGTAACTCTATACTGATCTATTATTATTAACACCCAACACCCGCCTACCCAACTTAAATAATTCGACCGAGCTGTTACCATGGAAATTTTGATTTCAATTTTAAAACACGTAAATTTCAGAAACACGTTATTCCAAAAAAATTTCTATCTAGAAGAAGATGGAACAGAGCTTATTTTAACTCAATTTAATTTAAATAATTATATTGAAGTTTTCGGCTCTTGTTTTGAAACATGGGATCTTATTTGGAATCATATTTTAAATAAATAATATATATATATATATATATATATATATATATATATATATATATATATATAGTAGTTGTATATATTTTGTTGTGAGCCAAATTTCATAAAGTCGTTGCATAAATATCGCCTTTATCTTTTATGTTCATCTTTGTTATTACATCAGAAACACAGACAACATTGAACAAAGGAACATGAAGTTATCTTTGAGAAAACCTCTTGCAAACAGCGATAATATTATTCTTTTGCGCGATAATATATTTAGGCTTCTCACTGAACGAAAGATCTGCAATTGGATGCTGTCCATCTCACAGGAGATCTTCAAACAAATCCCTGAACACAAACAGTCGTTGGATGCACGCTCAACTGCGCGCCCATCTGAAGCGCCCGATTATTCTGTAAGTATATTCGCATTGCATCGCATTGAAAGGGAAGTAGAAAATACATAAATATCGCCTTGAGGTTTTGGTTCAACAGGCGAGAAAATTATCCGACATTTTACTTTATCTATCTATCTATCTATCTATCTATCTATCTATCTATCCCAGTCTGTTCATATCTATCTATCTATCTATCTATCTATCTATCTATCTATCTATCTATATCATTTTCTATCTCTTCGTCTCTCTCTGTCTTTCCTAATCTAGCTCAATCAAATCGTATCTGTAAATCATTTGTAAATTCGATTTTGTTTTGTTTTTCCAAGCATTCTCCAGGTTTGCATTATGCCTATTCTTGGTCGAAAATTTTTTTTACAAATCACAGATCAACATATGAGTTAAGCTACATAATTGACCTCTGTGTAAATGTCAAAGTATTAAGTTGATAAACCAAATGTTTTTCCGATAAAGCATAATATTTAACTTTGATAGAAACCTATTTATGAATATAGAGCCAACATTCAAGATTTGTTTTTGGATTTATCAAAATTTCTTAAAGCATTAAATGATATAAAGCGATAAAATAAAACGTCATGGATTGTTGCTCCGGAAAAAAGGAACTCTAATAGACCTATTATAGAAAAAAAAAAAGTTGAGAATATAGAACGATTGTATAATCGTAACAGATATATATTTCGGATAGAAATGTCACCTCTGTAGAAAGGTAGTACTGTAAAATAATAAATGAAATTGGAAAGATTCCATAGCTTCAGCCACTTTTCCACCGCCGTAACGTTGATTCTTTGTGTCTTTTCTATAAATTCTATCATAGTAATTATTCGAATGGGATCATCGATATTGTACCTACTCTATGAATTTAAACGCAGTACTAGATTGGGGTCGAGATATCTTGGGTTTTCCAATTTTTCATTTTTTAATTTAAAATTGATTTGTCTAAATATAACCGTAACTTCTATGCTAACAGTTTCTTCTCTCGCACTTCTCACATGTGAAACTCTCGTCCGGATCCACGCTTTCCAGTCAACTTTAATCTTCAAAAATTTAAATGCAGTGTCAATTGCTATCCACTGTTCTCCGGATTGCTCTTTTATCTTCCCGCTAATTATTAATGTTTCTGTTCTAAATTCTTCCACACACTGTTACTCCTTGTGTCTTAGTGGCTTTACTGCCTTTTATGGAGTGATAACGATTAAAAATTTAAAAGTCATATGTGTATCTAACGAGCGAGAATTTAGTTGTAGATGTCTAAATCTAAAACTAATTTTATCTAATGTCAGTATTAAAGCAACTGCAAATATCAGAAATGTACAAATAATTTCGGAAAGATCTTGATAGACTCGATGGATGAAAAAATATTGTTTCATATAAAATTTCCAGCAGCGATGAAAACTCTTTCCTGATCTGGAAAACACTGAATCGAGACAAAACTACAGATAAAAAACAAAGACAAAAAGATTCTGTAAGTTTCATTGTATAAAGCAGAAAGAAAACAAGTGTCTGTAAGTTTGGTAAAGATATTAAAAATTTTACCTGAAATATAAGATGGTGATGTTTATTTCTGTAAACAAATACCTTAAGGCAGATAGATGCGTGCATAAAAGTAATATGCATCAACAAGGTACGTATTGACTTAATGCTATGATAATGTGGATTCACATCTAAATTTGAAACCCTCAAAATAGTATCAAATAATTGCCAATTCACGACAGCGATTTATGTCCAATATTTTTGTATAAGTTTGGTTTTCTACTAATGCTAAGATAATTTGAATTCATGTATAAACTTCAAACTCTTAAAGCTATTATTCATATCGACTCCTAACTCTGATGCACATCAACACTTTTTATGCGCACTGACTATCGTTGTGCCGGTTAATGACAACCCTAGACTGTACTTACATTACATTTCCATCGTTACATTCAATCAGCTAGTGTGTGTGTGCGTGTGTGTGTCTGTGTCCAAGTGGGAGTGTACGGGTATACGTGCGTACGGTCCGTATGTGGACATTATATTCTCGTCTGTAATGTTCAAGAGACCACGCCTGTTACTACTGGAGTGGATCTTTATATATCTGCTTGTTATGCAGATTCTTCTTACGCTTGCAGTCCAGGGATAGTTGGTCCAGGTGGCCTGGCCACGTGAATGTCACCCTTTGGCTGAGAAGTTACATCAGGTCAACTCTGCATCTGGTTTCCTCGATCTTCTGATGTGACAATGAGTTCAAAAACTATTTTTGGCATTATCTGGAAGAGGAAGCACACTACATTATGATGAAGCGATAAAATAAGCACATACCAGTTAATCATAAAAATATAAAAATGGAAAAACTTCCAATAAAACATGTCGCATTAGTATAAACAAGTTGAAGAAACTGGAATAAATAGTAAAGTTAATACATATTGATTTTTGTTAATAAAGAAGGCCAGAATATTTGAATTTAGTACTTCATTATCAATAGGCTTTTACTGAAAATGGGAAACGTTTGAAATGGGAAATTATAGATAGAAATGAAGATGACCTAGAAATGGTTAGTATAGTGATAATGTTTTTTTTCCTTCGAGGTGGCTTCTACGCAAAAGCGAGTTACGTGATGATACCACATTTCGATGTATCATGTAACACGTACTGATAGTCATCTCCACTTTGCGTGTGTGACACGTAGTGATATATGTTTTCACTTGTCATGGGACACGTCCAACGAATCAACGGGAAAAAACCTTGATCTAGATTTATATCTAAGCAAATCTAAATATGCTTTAAAAATCGACTTTGACAACAAATTGTACATCCATTTCATGGAATCATATGTTAAGAATTCAGTAAACGATCGAGAAACGGGACAGATAAGTATTCATCGAGGATTTGCTGTCTACAATGGTCAGCCCTCAAGCCTTTGTATACCATCAAAATTCGTTGTTTCTTATAAGATTTACTCGGATAAATATCAATTTCACTACAAACTGCATTATCAGACAGAGATTAATATTATCAATAATAGCCGTGATTACTTTCACTTGCCCATTAACCCTTATAGAGTGAGTATCATCCATTCCATTGGAAATCAAAAATATTATCAGTTCGATGATTTCAATATTTTCCAATAATACTAGCATCATTCGTTTATGTTTCCAGTCTAAATGACTAATTGGTAATTTTACGATTAATGAGGTTATTATTTCTCGAAGTTCCGTCATTTCTTGGAGTATATGTCTGCAACTAAAGCTCGATGAACAAGTCAAAGACAGTTTGCATGCAGACTTGGCGACAACTTGCAGAGAATGCACAACTTCAGGGCTTATGATACTGTTAAATAATATTCAATTTAAGAACATAATTCATATTTTTTTACGTTTTGTCATGCACATTCGTGCAAACAATTCTGGCCGTTTCAGTCTTAACAACCTTAGCCATATTCACATTCAGGTAAATATTTCCAGTGCAAAGTAATGTAGAACATTTAAAGTTCTTTCCATCAAAACATCCATGTATATATATATATATATATATATATATATAACACCTTGAAAACAACCTTTGAAATGTTAAAAAGAAGCAAGTATTTTGATTGTGGTGTAAACTCTATCCAAACAGACAAATAAAAATATGCTCAAGAAATATGAAAATGTACCTTGCCTTGTCTGGGCAGCGATCGTGTGTGCTCTATCATTGTCGACATGTGACTTCCGTTTCGTTATCTTTCACTGAAAACTTTCATTTATTGCAAAGTTAAGGGCCAATATTGGAAATATCCAGTTTCCGATGCTTTCAGATCAGTTTCATGATACTAACAGCTCGATTCAGAAACGTACCGATACTTAACGACATTTGTCTCTCTAACTCCTGAGCACATAAAAATGCCCTGTTTTAAGTCACAAGCTTGTGAAAATCAGTTAGGAAACATTCTTCTTCGCTTCCATCGATACGCGCTGTCCTTTTTTTTTTCACTAGTTCCGCCATTATTTCGTGTAATTATTTGCTGAATTAAGACAACATCATCATCTCTGATTTGATTGTATCTGTTTTTTCCTCTGTTTTTTTTTTAAATTTTGTGAGATGAACTATTACGTTCTTACTCCGAAATGTTGTGATGCATATTCTAGTCTCCTTAAGGTTTGAATATTCGCTGTCTTGCTTTTCTCAAGTGTATTTTGCTTCAGATATTCTTTAACAATGGTTTGAACGCTCCGCGACCGTCGTAGATTGTTCTAGTTCCATGTGCCTCTTCCGGATATTTCAGTTTCTGTTATTTCCCATTAGTAACTCAACTCTTCAACTTTTTGTTCACCTCTGGTGTCCTTTGGGACATCAGTGTATGAATTTTTTGGACTTGTGAACTTAATGTCTCAGTAACAATTCTTTTACAATTAATTAGTCACATTATGAGTCTAATAAATATCATGTTGGATATAAAACTTGCGTCAACAAGAGAATCTTGATTTGTATATTAAATTTGTAAGTAATATAAATATATATGTGTGTGTGTGTGTGTCTGTTTGTGCACGAGTGTGTAGCTTTCATTTCAGCTTGAGAAGCTCGTCCTTTTTAATTCTGCACGAAATATCAATTCTACCAGAATGTAAATGTATAAGTCCTGTTGAGATTTTCTGAACAAAAAAAAAAAAAAAAAAGAAAAGAAAAAGAAATGCTTAAGACTTGAAAACTGGGCTGTCAAATTATTCAAAATGGCTGAACATATTTTGCAGCCTCCGGGAAATCCCAAATCTTTTGCTAATTCTTCAACTTTCAATTGCCGATTTTTTTGCAGCCAGGTCGCGTTCACTATTTTGGCGCGCTTTGGCTTGCTAAATGTCCTTCGAGAATATGGAACGCCTTCATTGTATACCTGAACAAGTTTAAATTTTTGCTTGTTGTCTTCAGCAACATCCACAGAATTTTGAGCTGAACTCTTTATTCAATTATATCATTTCGTGTGGTTTATGTATTGCACTTTACATGATAGTTGCGAGTTCAATTCTTGTCTTGTGCAGATTAATCCAGTAAATACTATATAGAGAACAATCCGTATCGACTGTTTTGCTCTGTCCTCTTAATATCGATAAGTGTTCTTTCAGTCTTTGAAATATAATAATACTCTACTTATTTCGAACCTAGAACTTTATTTCGTCCATTGGGGCAGACTGTTCTAGTTCCACGCGTCATGCCTTTTCTGGATATCTCAGTTTCTTTTATTTCCCTTTAGTGACTCAACTCACCAATTTTTTGTTCATCTCTGCTGTGGCCAGATGTTGAAGTCACAACTCTATGAATTTCTTCAACCAACGCTTTTTTATGGACTGGGACATGTGTCCTTGGGAATAAATCTGCCTTTAAGATAAGACTTGCAGGAACACTGTCAATCCGTAACAACGATATCGGGAACGATTAAAAAGAACAATACGGAAAAAGGTAGTTATACTATTCATTTCAACCAAAATGAGTTTGGTGAATAAATTTCTTATCAAAATTCATCAGAATTAATTAAACCATCATCCATCACTAACTGTAGCAAAAAACATGTATCTGATCTCCGGCTCTTGGGCTCTAGTAGGATTCTTAAAATCCGAAAAAGCTAACAAACGCTAAATTCTTTTGGATATTTGTCTGTCAATATTTTCATCATTAATATAGACCGTGTAATGCTTAATAAGATTGAACAGTTTCTTATATTACTTACAAATATAAGGTACAAAACAATGTTCTCTTGTTGACACAAGTTTTATATCCAACATAATATTTATTAGACTCATAATGTGACTTTTCAGTCTAGTAATAAGTAAACATGCGACTTTCTTTATCGACTCACAAGTGAGGAAATTCATTCTCTCTTACTAACTGTATGTTTTACTTTAGATTGTTTGATGAATTATTTAATATGGAGAAGTGCGAAAAAATCTTAAGACACTTTCCACATTTTACTTTTTGTGCTTTTACTTCTCATAATTCATTACTTTGTCTAAACATAGAAAATGAGGTCGATAAAGAGATTTTGATAGATTTAATAAATTTATTCTAGAAGAACTTGAATACTGAATAGGGTACTTTTAGGAAGTAGTTTTTCTTATACAGCAAATCTCTACAAAACGAAAAACATTGACCTAAAAAATTCGAGAAACGTTCTTAAATAGCCTCGTTATATCGAAACTTTCATATGATTATTATGTATGGCGCGAAACCCCATCTTCTACTCTATCAGTTCTTTTTCTTGCACTTCCCGCCTGTGGAACTCCCTTCCCATTACTTGCTTCCCTGGCAACTACAATCTTCAAAAATTTAAATGCATCGTCGATCGCCATCTTCTATCCTCTTACGGAAAGCACATCACATGAGGACTTTCTACAGCAACAAATAAAATGAATAGCAAATATATATCGAAGGTAAAATTATACAAAAATGGTCATGGCGACATTCCACACTACTTAGAACAAAAGGTTAGTAAGGAAACCCGATTCAGTATCTGGAAGAACGATAACGTTTAGTTGACATGAGAAACCTATTTTCCGGAAAAATAGCTTTTAGAGAAAGAGTTTATAAATTTGTAAATAAAACCTCAGTATCACTGGCTTCTCATAATATTTCTGTTACAATTAGTTGCGTTGGTGTTGCAATCACTTGACGCTATTAAATATTAGTAACAAGAAAACAGAATGAATGGTCATCAGTAAAAGGATGAGCCTGAAATGCAATTTGCAGGTCGGGAACATTAGAATCCGGCAGACGCGGAAGTTCTGATAGAGGGACTGGTAAATGCGACACTGAGATCTGTAGATATATTGTGATGGCCAAGGACGCATTCCAAAAGCGGAGCAGAGGGTATTGCGAGACAGGAAGATTTCTTTGGTAACGAAGAAAAGAATACTGAACTGTTACGTGACATCTGTTCTTCTTTACGGCAGCGAATATTGGACGATTTCCTCAAAGATGAAGAAGAGACTCGAGGCGACGGAGATGTGGTTCTACAGAAGGATGCTAAGGATATCATGAACTGAGAGTGTGAGCAATGATGAGGTCTTAGAGAAGCTGCAAACAAAAAGGAGGCTTATACTTAATATCAGGAAGAGGCAGCTGATGTTCCTGGGACACATAAGGAGGAAGGAGTGCGTAGAGAATCACGAGTCGAATAGAGGGAAAGAGAGACAAGGGAAAACAACGCATGACATACCTAGAGGGATTGAGCAAGTGGATGACAGGACATGGTCTGTGGGGAGTTAGCAGAGGGAAGGAACATTTTGAGAGCTGCAAGGGATAGAGGAAGAGGTGGAGAGCCATGATCATCTACGTCCTGAAAGGACACGGCACATAGAAAGAAAGATATATCTACTGCAGAGTGAAGGTTAACTAACAGCACTTGAAGATTATGAATGCGTGAGTGTGATAATTACTTAGAATTCTATTATTACAATTCTAAGCTGAGTCATTATTTATCATTGGCCATTGGTAATGAGTTTGATCTTCAAAATATATTTTAATATTGCATCACTGCGTTAATATCGATCGATTCATTTTTTGCTGTATATTTCTTATATAGCTCTCTTTTCATAATACCACCTCTCTTCCATAGATATAACAGCCATGCTTATCAAGGCAGACACACCTTTGTTTAACCGCAGATTAATGCTCTATAATCAATATTTGAGTCAAATTAGGTCGTGGGCAAATGAAACAATCTATCTATCTATCTATCTATCTATCTATCACGCTATATTTAGTGAGATTTGCTTCAGTATATCAATCAGCTAACACTACATTTCGATTTTCTTCTGAATATATACAAAATTGATTCTGGTCGGCGTTTTCCGATAATCCACGAAGCTCACTCTCTCCAACACACGGAAATTCGCCCACAAAAAGCAAAGAGTATATTTCAATTTTCATCTACCGAAATCACTTCTTTCTCCTCGACTAAACGCTATTGACACAAAATGTGTTCCTATTTCGTTCAGGAAAAACGATTTTCCTGCGAAATGGTCATCGAACGAATTCGTGATTGCTAAACATGTACCTGTTCCTGGAATCGGGTAGGCCGTAGGATTACCTGATAAAAAAGATTCTGACAGAAACCTCTGTCTGTCACTCTTGCTCTCTCCCTCTTTCTCTATCTCTCTCAGATACACCCAGAGAGAGAAAGAAAGAGGGACACCAATGTAATTTATTGAGAGAAAAATATTGGAGGAGATCAAATATTTACACACATTTGCTTGGATTTATAAACAGATATGTAAGTAATTTCACATTATAGAATATCATATGCGAAAACTTTGATTTACCAATGATTTTATAAGTGTGGCTTAGATGTGGCACAAGGCCAACAAAATGGGACACCCATGCGGCTTGAACTCACGATTCAGTCGTAATAGTTCTTGGGTGACAAGCTTCCTAACCATTACACTACGCCGAGTGGCGCTACAAGGATTTTCTAAGCGTGGCTTTGGTGTGGCACAAGGCCGAAAGTCTGGGGCACCCAGTGATGATGGAACTCACTACTCAGTCGGAATTGTTCTAGCGAGACAAGCTTGATTGACCATTACACCGATATATGTGTGCGTATGTTTGTGTGTGTCCGTGCGTCCATTGGCGGAAATCAAACATGAAAAGCTAACAGATGGAATAAAATGTTGCTTGTATGGTGTTCATTGGAGAGAGAGAGAGAGAGAGAGAGAGAGAGAGAGAGAGAGAGAGAGAGAGAGAGATTTCAAAGTAAAAATAGCACAGTCACAGTAGATTGATTAGCAATAGACATATGCTTACAATGGCCTGCTACTCGTTTTGCAAGCTAATCATATCCAGTTGTGCTTGCAGACATCTTTGCGATGGTTCAACATCTGGAGACTCTCATCTGTGGTTTGTACTGTAACTTGGCTCAGCTGACCTCAGTTTTAGTTTCTGTCAGAGATCAACAATTTTGAACAACGTTAGTTCACTCAAAACCCTCGGTCACGATGACGAGTGTACCGACAAATTATAAACTGTTACGTCTATCAAATTTCATTAAAAGCCGTAGCATGGTTTTCATCAATATATATATATATATATATATATATATATATATATATATATATATATATATATGTATGTGTGTGTGATTCATTCCTGCAGATCGCAACGTGTAAATAAGGCTACATTTTCACCACGACACAGGCTTGACAGGTGATGTTGATCGCTTAACAGCCAACATATTTGATTTAAAAATCTCGCAGATCATTAGATTTTATGATGTTCCATTTAAACACAACTGGTCATAAATCTATCGGACATCGTTTCATCTTATTCACACAATGACAATGCGTTATTCTCTATTTTGTAAAATACTTTCTGTTTCATGTGCAGCTTATAAAATTAGACATCTTGGATACTGAATGCAAGGAAGCCTGTATATTACGAAAATCGCTCCACAAATAATGCATTAAATTTTTTTATGATATTCCCCGAAATGAGATGCAGATTGTGATTGTATGGCTGCCGAGGCTGAACACAACACCGTCAATAACCCAATTTTTATATGGCAAAATCTCATCTCACTTGAAAAGGTGCTTGAAGCAAGCCTTTCTCACTGACTTATGTGCTGAAAAAAATTGCACACATTGATAATCGGAGGCTCTTGCTTTTGGAAATCAAACAGTGGCTGTGAGCGCAGTTAAGTAATGTGTTTCAGATGTGGCGAAAATGATGTTATGTTACATTCCGCTCCAATGAAATATGAACTACGGAGACTGCATCCCTGACAAGGTCATCACTTATATATAAATATATATATATATATAAAACGGGGCGAAAGGGTGCTTTGTAGCTGAAAACGTATTGTATCTTGTAGTCCCCGTAAAATATATATATATATATATATATATATATATATATATATATATATATATATATATAGATAGATAGATAGATAGATAGTTTTAAGATGTGCTATATTTACGGGATAAAGTGCTCAATATCAGAGATAGAGCGTATATAAATATAAATATAAAAGTGAACATTGAATCAACACTCAGAGGCGACATGCTGTTTCTTGCTAGATGCGATCAGTCATATATATATATATATATATATATATATATATATATATATATAGTCTATCTTCTATATTGAGGTAATTTTGTTTTAAAAAATAAATATGCTATGTTATAATAATTACATCGAGCTCTCTGTGGATTAGTTATTATAACTAATATTACTAGGATCTACCCGGATTATATACCAACGGATCGATTACCAGTACTATATATACATATATACCTATATACAATGTGTGTATTTATATATATATATATATATATATATATATATATATATATATATATGCGTGTGTGTGTGTGTGTTATTATCATAAATGTTGTATTTACTGCATGACACATGTGCGAATTGACATTTCTGTTTCTTAAAAAGTTTAACTGTTGTCTACCGACCTAAGTATTTTAAGATTCTTCAATAAAGTAATATTTACACTTTAGCGTTGTCCAAACCAGCGCCCTCTTTAACCACCGTATATCTCTGTATGTTTTCGACTACTCAGCCACGAAGTATATACACGAAAAAGGAAGCCTGAATTACCCTTATAAAGAAAAGCACATATTGTCGTTAAGAACATTCTAAGATGATATCTACTAAATTTATGTTTGTATCCGAAACTTAAACCTAAAAAATTAAATTAATGGAATATTTATTTATAATCAGATATTATTCCTTATACCTTATTACACTCTCTGTTAAATTACAAAAAACTTACACTACCCATCAATTTTCATTTCATTTTTCGGTTCATCTTTTGGAAGTGCTATCTGATGATCCGGCGTCATTTAAAATGGCTCTGGTGAAGTAAATATTTATAATGGAACCTTAAAGTTGTCTGTTTTTCTTTTTCATTTATATATATATATATATATATATATATGAACATGAAGCCTAAAATAGATTGAAATTAAATGTTAACCGTTGTAGTTTATTGGGTGACATATTTATATAATGTCACCCCGGCAGAAAGGACATAGCAAGTAAATCCCTAAAAAGACAACAATCAAATGTCCTGCGTTTTTATTCGAATTCTGTTGGTGTCAACATGAAAAGCGCTACTATCTCAGTCACCAGACAGAATAACATTAATGAAAGCATATGTAATCGAAATCATTTTTTTTTCAAAACCAATTCTCGATTTTTAATGTGTGGGTGGACAGAATGTCAGTTGTTCAAAGCCAACATTCAACCTGAGAACGATTTTTTCGTTATGATTGTCTAAACCATATTGAATTTGTCATAAACAGAGAACACAAGTAAATGAAACGTTAACATAACGCTTGACCGAATGCATGTTGCAATCAAATCTCATGAAAGAAAACAGAAATCTAGCCAAACTTTAAAATTGTTAAATCGTCGAGAGCCTTGTTACGAAGCATTACTTAACAAACCGTCGTATGATCTTGTGTCAGTCTTATTAAATATCTGGTTGTCTAACAAGCTATTATCACAATCAGTTACAATTGGGGTAGATTTGAGTCACCCTGTTTCATACTTGTAACCATTTGTTTGATAAAGTTAAGGTTATTAAATTTTTGGGACGCTTAACGTAATGTAACAAAGTTTTGCCAGTCTTAAATATCTTTCGTCTAGTATGCTCGATTCTAGATGTTCACTATTTGTAAACAGGTACCGAATAAATTAAATTTATACAACCTCATTTCATCCTTGCTGAGTGCAGCTCAATTTTCCTATTATTTTTTAACTATTTCCAGAGAAAACCTTGAGGTGTAAAGAAAAGTCTGCCATGTGGCGATCTAAAGAAACCGTAGTGCATGCAAGACCTCTGATCGGGAATTGGAGGTTTTGAGGAGCATGGAACCATCTCTTACTTATTGTTGGTCCCAGATTCACCCTGACCCGCGCTGGTAGCACCTGTTAGCGTTCCACCTATGGGCAAATAGTGAACGCCAAACAAAACACCATGAAAGTATAAAAATACATATTTATACTAAAAATACCAGTAATACACTTTTATATAAAAAAGGACCACCATTACATCTTTACAGCAAAAGGACTAACAATACAATTTTTAAACAAAATAACCATTAATACATTTTATCTGTTTCGGCATTAAATAACCAATAGAGTTAGATATGCCGCTAAACAAAATCAAGTAATTAATCAAAATATGAGTAACGACGAAGAAAGGGAGTTAACATTTCTAGGGCACATAACGACGGAAGGGGACTTGAAAAATTTCATCCTCACGGGACAGATTGAAAGCAAGAAGGACAGAGGAAAAAAAACGCATAACCAACCTAGCGAGCTTGAGCAAATAGATGGCGTTGCAAGGGATAAGAGAGAAGAAAAAAAGACAAATTGCATTAAGGACAGGAAATTGTGGAGAGCCATGATCACCAACGTCCTGAAGAGACAGGGCACATAGAAGAATAAAATGGTATGATGAGAAATTATTTCCGACCCGATTTCAGCATACATACTTGGATTGGCATATCAGAAAAGAGTAAATATACGCCAAATTTCCACGATCAGGCAGAGGTTGCGCTTAAATTGATCTGTCATTCTCATATTGAAAGGTTAAAAAGAACATGCTATTGCGTACATCTTAAACCAGCCTGAAATCGATTCATCATCATTTGATGGATGCTTTGTTGAAGGCAATCCGGCTGTTTTTGCCGTGGTATTCTGATTAAATAATTTATTGGGTATTTACATTTTAGGAATTATTTGTTAAGTTATTAATGTTGTATAGAACATCTAGATGGTCTGAACAATTCCTAAAATGTAAATACCCAATAAAAATAATAAAAGAAGCACTAAATAAAAATATCCACATAAATCGTAACACACTTCTCACATATAAGAAAAGTAAAAACATCAATCGGATTCCCATGGTTTTTAACCACAATCAATATTCCCACAAACTTATTCACAATTTAAAAAAGGATTACAAGAACCTCCAATTAGACAACAAGATCAAAGACATTTTCAATAAACCACCCATAAATGCAAAGAAACAATCACCTAACCTATCAGCTATCCTCAACTCTATCAAATATCTAAACAATTCAAACCAATCGGGAAATTACAAATGTAACAAACCTTGTTGCTTAGTTTGCAAACAATAATAGATAATGTATTTTCTGTACCCAACACCAATATCAAGATTGACCAACCTCACCTCACCTGGGATAGCCATAACATAATCTACTATTTATTTTGCACCATATGTCCTAATAGTGGATATATTGGTGAATCTGGAAATAATTTTAGATTTCGCTTCAACAATCATAAACAAACCATACGTAAAAAAAATAATTATTATTCCCCCATAGCTGAACACTTTAATCAATCAGGACACGCATTAGAAAACTGTAAATGTTTATTGATAGATTCTGATTTCAGTTCCACATACACACGCAGAAAAAAAGAAAAATACTGGATTTTAAAATTAAATACAAATAAACTAGGGTTAAGTAAAGACTTGGGTATTTTAAATCTTTATAAATATTTCAATAGTTAAACATTTTTTTAGATATAGTTAATTTTTTTTTTTAATTTAAAAAAAAAAATTTTTTTAAACAACATCTAAAATATTATTACAGTTAGATTTACGTTAAGAATATTCGAACACAGTGGCGTTCCATATCACGTGACGTCCGCATCTCGCGACGGACGCTACTTGTAAACAAACAGTTATTTCTGACGAAAGATTGAGGTCAATCTGAAATATCAAATATATATATAAATAAATAAATACTTTCATAAAAAAAACATTATTATTTTTTTTTTAATTTGCAACTTTTTCTATATATACATATTAAGAAAGTATACGTGGCTTCTCATTATGCTATCTATCTATCTATCTATCTATCTATATATATATATATATATATATATATATATACATGTGTGTGTATGCTTGTGTGTGCGTGTGTGTGTGTGAAAGCTTGCTGGATGTTTTGTAAAAATCTGATTTTTATTATTTTTTCTGATATTTTAAAATGTTGCGGTTCAAGAACTTTTGATTTTTCTCTCCCTCTCATATATATATATATATATATATATATATATATATATATATATATATATATTGTTCAAAAATGACATTACGATTGGCTGTTGGGAAGCAGCATGGAAACATCAGAAATTAGATCCACGGACGCGTGTTATTGAGCATTTGTGTATTCTTGTGCGAAAATCTATTCTACACATGACAATACATGAATACTGATAGCGGACAGCTTCAAGTAAAAGCAGGAATATAAATAATGCTTTACACATAAAGAAAACAATGGAAATCATCTTTGCTTTGATGTAGAAATCTTTTCTTTTGGCTCTGATCATAAATGTATTATTATAACGGATAAATACATTTTTAATGTATATGTTTATAGATGGAACTGTTTAGTATATTGGCTCAAGGACTTGACATATATGTATGTATGTCTTCGTATTTCTCCGTAAATAGTCTAATAATAATAATAATAATAATCGACATAGTCATCTTAACTCATAAAAAATATCATAAAAAAACTATCTTTGAAAAGAGAAAGACTAGAAAATAGAATTAGCCAGAATGTGTCAGTTAAACACAATTAATGTTACAATAATAATAATAATAATAATAATAATAATAATAATAATAATAATAGTAAGATTAGGGCTGCATTAACAAAATCCTAGGAAACTCCTGTCTATCTAAAATACAAAACATTGTGCCCATAGCATCGCACATATATTCTGAACAACTCCTTTAATGTAATATGCTCAATATGCTTCTTCATAAGAAAACCTTACTTTACCTCAGGTCCCAGGTAAAAAAAAATTGCAAATCAGGAATAATAATAATAATAATAATAATAATATTAATAATAATAATAAATAGAACCCAAGAACCAACTACTGCAGCAAAAATATGAAAAAGAAAGCCAAGGATAAAGATCTTAAACAGATGATACAACGCTAGAAAGACAAAGCTCTGCATGGTCAATATCCAGAACGAGGCTAATAAAGCCGATGTTGATAAAGTTAACACTCGTCGATGGTTACGTGGATCTGAATGAAAGACTGGGACGGAAGGCTTTATTCTTGCAGCTTTTCATTAGGAACTTTCAGGTAAATAGCATACATAATAGTGTTGATCCAAAATGCAGGTTGTTTTACAAACATCAGGAAACCCTAGCCCATCTAATCTCAGGTTGTTTCGTACTTGCTCTAAATGAATATAAAAATTATTACGATTGAGTGGCGTAATATTTACAAAGGACAATTTGCAAAGACTTTAACAATCACTGGTATGAACATCATCCATCACCGGTTACAAAAATAGAAGACATCACAATTCTAAAGAATTACACTATCTTCACAGACAGGAAGAATGAAGCAAATAGACCGGACATAATTGTCAAAAACGGAAATAAAAAAATAAACTTGCTTACTAATTGATATGGCTCACCTAGCGGACTGTAACAAGGAGTTTGAAAAACTATTGAAGTATAAAGACCTGGAAATCGAAATAGAAAAAATATGTGGAAATTGAAAACAAGAATAATATCAGTCATAGTAGGTGCGCTTGGAATTATATAAAAAAAGGAACACAAGAATACATTGAATAAATCCCGGGAAATTTCCACCTTAAGAGAAATACAACAAATTGTCTTGACAATTACAACCCACATATTAAGAAGAACTTTGTCTATGTAACGCTAGTTATATTATGGGAGTTAGAAAAACAAATCATGAAATTTAGCTATAACAACACACCACTGACGCCTTAGGTCTTCCTGCAGACTTGGTGGGTAGTTTGACCATAGCAGAAATCGAAATATAATGATGATGATGTAAGAAGAGGTAGCACAAGTTGTTTCTTTTGAGGTTGGTGCACTCAGGACTATTTCCAGGAACCTATCTACCTTTCTAGACGCCTTGGACAAAGATGCCAATATCGGGAGTACGCAGGTGACAGCGTTGATTGGAAGCTGAGGTAAGTGTTGCATTTTTAAGCTGCGGTTAGAAGTTGAGATATGACCATTATCATCCGGCAGAAATATCTAAGAGTAGGACATACCAAAATAATAATAATAATAATAATAATAATAGCAGCGTTGAGATATCACATGTTATCCATACAATTTTAGAAGTTATTTTTATCATATATTGCATATCAAGATGACTGACGTTCATCCTGTTTATTACAACGTCAAAATTAAATTTTTAAAACAAGTTTTTATTTTGATTAAAGAAAATATATTCTATCTATTTCAAATAGGCTGTAATCTGACCATATAGACTATAACCTATGACCAAATTGCATGACTGTTTTGCACAAATTTGCAAATAAGAAAGTTCTGCCTTTCTTGAAAATGAAGGACATTTACAAAACTTAGAGTCATCTAGTGTAAGGATCAAATATAAGGTTAATCATTTTCATACAGGACTTCGTTCAGCGATGTGATGCCGGATTGTCATAAAGTCATTTCGATACATGAAACACAAGGTTGTACCACCTAACTGACATGGGTGTTTAAATTTTTACAAATAGATTTTTATTCAATTCCAATAAATATTATATGTTTATTAATTCAGTAAATAGACACCTCATACACACACACACACACACACACACACACACACACACACACACACACACACACACACACACATATATATATATCATATATATATATATAAAATCATTGACAGTATTTTCATTGTTATTATATATATTATTTAAAATCAGTTTTTTCCTGTTATTTTCATTGTTCGGATTTTTGGGTCAAATTGTTTAAAATCTAGTTTTTTCCTTGTTCCTCGAATTGAACTCCACAACTTTACAATACCTCATCTCAGAAATATATATATATATATATAATATATATATATATATATATATATATATATATATATATATATATATATATATATATATATATATATATATATATATATATATATTCAATCATATTCAATCAGCGCATTTTGCTCAGTCGTTGTGCATAGCACTCCATGCCATCTCAACATTGTACTTTATGGTGACATTCAAGGAAGAATTTTGCACCGGAGATATTGAGGTTGCCCTGTCCCCGTTCTCAGAATTTAAAGTGGTAGTTTGAATTGATTTCTACCCATATTTTGGTGGAGGCTGGTTTTGAATTCAGAGTTTTTCCTTCTCCTACATCGGTTGCTACCCAAGGCTATAGAGTCCAGTCTGTCCAGCTATTTACCCATAGCCGGGGAAAAGAGATGGATTCATACCTTTCCCAATGTATGTGAATGTAATGAACTCCAGTTGAATTCTCATTCTTCTTTGATTCATACTGTAGCGATATAGACGTTTTTGCTTATAAATATATGTTTGTTATATATATATATATATATATATATATATATATATATATATATATATATATATATATATATATAATTCCTTAAGCTCATTCTCGGCATGGTCAGGGTTAGATATTAGGGTTAGAAGAGTCGTGATGGGCAGGAGTCACAGAGGAGTGTGGGTGGTAGACACGGCTGGGCGAGTCTGGCCCTCCTTAAAGCACAAAGCACTGCGCTATTTAACGACTATTTAACTATTTCGATGCTGCCTAATATATCAAGAGCAAAGGATTGATCCTTATTTAAAATGAATATGAAAGGATTTTCAACAGACTGCGAAAGACTAAGGATTTTCAGATAAAGAGCTTAAAACTGTGCTAGAAATCGATCAAACAAAACCAATATAAAAACTAAAGATTGTTAAAATGGACTTCTTCTTCACGGCTCAATTGAAAGGAAATTACAGCTATGAAGGCAATCAGTTATAACCTTATTTCAGCTTAAATATATTTGGCAAAAAAAAAAAGAAGAAAAACACTATAAATACTAGAATCTGTAACCATTAAAGACAGACATTTTACCGTATCAATAAAATTTCAGTCAATTCAGAAGCAATTATTCTAATTACATTTCAAATGATTTAAATCTCATAACAAAAAACGATACCACACCACAAAACACAAAACTGTATCTAAAATCTGTTTATTAATGAGAAGCTATATTAATTTACTAAAAAAACTTAGAGTTAAGGCCACGAAAGAAATAAAATTCATATCTATGTAGACAGAAGTCTATCAATAATCAAAACACTTTGCTGATAGGTTAGAAGAATCGAGAGCGCCCAGAAGGACATAGACATTGCAGAAAATAACCTGAAATAAATAAAAATATCTTAAGAAATTTCGTTAGTCTTAAATCTGACCTGAATATATATATATATATATATATATATATATATATATATATATATATATATATATATATATATATGTGTATGTATGTATAATAACTGCACAACTAAATATGCATAGAAAACAGCAAGAAATTGTTTAATAGAAATAAATCATGTTAAAGTATTCGTACGATGTAAATTTCATTATTAAAACTTTTAAATTGCTTTAATACAATTCAAGTGGAATATTCTAGAATGTTCCAGTAATGTTATTAGTTGTTATTTTTAGCCTTAAATTACTAACAGAACATTCTGTAATTGATATTTGTGCAAGAAGTTTATCATGGCAAGAGGTAAAGAATTGACAAATTCGTAATAAGCGCTTGTTAAGATTATTAAGCTGTGGAAAGAAGGTCAAAGTTATAGGAAAATCTCAGACAACCAGAATATTCCATTTACTACGATTAGTTCATTGAAAACCAAAGAATAATAGGTGCTCCACGGAAGATTTCTGCAAGATCTTTGTGGAAATTAATGCGTCAAATTAAACAAAATCCAATGGTTTCTCGTCAAGAATTGAAGGATGATTTGCTTTCGTCAGGAATCTATGTCACTAAACGGACAATAAACAATGAAATTCTTGGTAAATTAATATGAAAAGTATATTTATTCATTAGCTGTAAATAACATAGATAAAAAATTTGTATGTGTACGAATATTTGTTTCCCCCAGAGTATATATATATATATATATATATATATATATATGATTCGATTGGACGGGTATATAGACAGACTGATAAAGTTTTTAATTAAAATATTTTCTGATGTTAGAATATGATATTGTCCGGCACGGATAGGAAATTAATCAGCCAGATTATCTACTAATCCAGGGAGTTCAATTCTCTTAAGATAAAATGGTATGAAATATATAAATATATTCAATAGTTAAGTGTGAAGAGACTATGATAGATAAAATGGTTAATCTGAGAACTGGCTAGTGTGAGAACAAGATATGTCAAGATTCAAACGGAGTGCCTATTTCACAGGTGTGTAAATGATATTATTTGAATTAATTGCAAACGTGTATCAGTCTTTAACTCTCAGTATTTATATGCTTCTTAATAAAAGTTATGTTTGTGCTTTGTTTATGCATTGCGTATATTGTAGTTATATAATCTTTCTTGCTTCCCTATCACCTCCAACCTGACAAACTTTAAATGCAACGTCAATCGACAATTTTTTGTCTTCCTGAGCCCTGTCCTTTTATAGCTTTTCTTCTTCCTAAAGTCTTCTCATTCTCTCTCACTCCCACTAAGGGGTATTATCACTTTGTTTGCGGTGGAATAATGAAAAAGAATCACACAGGTGAGTAGGAAAAGATACTGTAATATCAGATTGTTCCTTATTATGACGTCATACCACGCAAGATTTAATTGAAAAAGGTATTACTTGCCTAAGTTCCACTATTCAACTTTCATGCCCAGATAAACACAACACATTTCAAATGCTGATTTTCAAGGGAGTTTTCTTCAGTTTAATATTTGACTAATTCTGATTTCATCTTAATGTAGTGTTGTGTGGAAATCGCGTTATCACCGCGAACATTTTATCTGGCAATAGTAGAATTCAGCGTTTCTTTGCAAGAAACATTTATCATTCCTTAACTGAACGGTGAGATTTAGTGTCAGTTAACATTTATAAAATCTTCTCCATAAAATAGTTTTTCAGGAAATTGCACTTATCAAGTACACTAATTTTTATCTCTCTTTCTAATACAGATGGGAATTTCCTTCCAAATCTTTTGTCTTGGTCTGTGTTGAAAACTAACAACTTGATTATGTCATTATTCTTTCTTTTAGTTGCCACCCATTTCTCTAGCCGTTACTTTTGGAATTCTTCAAATGATTTCTTTGGTAATGTTCGTTGTGAATTTGTAGCACTAGTTTATAGGATCCGAAGAAGAACTGTCTAAAGGGTTCCTTCGCTTGAAGTCATTTTTAAACATTGACCTGAGAAAATACTTACATAATCATAATCATAAATGTCAGACGGTTTATATTTCTTAAAGATTGGAACTACAGAAGAAATGTTCACCATTCCCACAGTCATTGCAGAAATACGAGATACATTTCTACAAATTCTAAAAATAACCTGATTTGCATTAATTATTTTGAGCCACGTTTCATTATAAGGTCAAATTTTTGTTGTATAAACAGTAAAGCTTAAACGTCATAAAATGAAATTGAGTAGGCTCGCCTTTGATGATCTGGAATGTCTGTTCACCACTTCTAGTTATTTTTTTTAGATCAATTTCTATTTAGATAATTAGAGAAAAATACTAAAATGCATTATTTTGATGAAATATTGTATATCCTATCAGGTCCAATCGAGAATGTTTAGCGATAGTAACATTTTACAACAGTACAATTGGCTTTCTTTTCTGCTTAATTTGCAAATGAAATAATCAGTAATAATTCATAATTTAACTGGCATAAAATATACCAAGTGTTTCCAAAAATTCTTTATACATAGATTTGTTCATTTAATAAAGGGAAATTTGGAAAATATATCATTGCACGAAGACTGTATATCGACTTTGCATAAATAACCAATAAGGGGAGGTAACTCATCTCTAGTTTGAGTTCTTAATTTGCTTCTGGAAAAAGTCTAAGAAATTCTGTATTGAAATGAATGTAGTTTTCAATAAGAAATAGAAGGAAAAGAAAATATGAAGAAACGAGAAAAGTAAAAAAAAGCGAGAATGACAATTTCTGGAAGCATAGAAAAGTGAATATGAGAAAGGAAAAATTGCTGCAAATGGTGGAGACGAATAAAAATCTTCCACGGTAAAAAAGTGGAAAACTGAATCTTGCAAAATATCAGCTGTAAGCGAATGAGCAAAAATATATATATATATATATATATATATATATATATATATATATATATATATGGGAAGAAAAATAAATTAATATCGTTCGAATCTCAAATAGACCAAGAAATTACGTATCTACAAATAACTATTTATCCATATATATATATATATATATATATATATATATATATATATATATATATATATATGTGTGTGTGTATGTGTGTGTGTATGTATGTATGTATGTATGTATATGCGAAAGTGTATAAGTTCGTAACCTGACATGCAGTTATCAGGTAAATTTGGATCTGAAATTTTCACCAAATAATGTTGGATTTATACAATTAATGTCTATTAACGAGGAAAGTGAACTGACAATAAAGATCTTAAGTTAAAAAATAAATATTTCTGATTAAATAACAGCTTTTTTAAATCATGAAGCAATAGATTTTTCTAATGCCCGTAATTACATATACAGTTAAAAAATTAGGCCCGTTCTCAATAATTTTTAGTTATGCACTTTAAAGTGTCTAAAATCTGATGGAAACCTTCATGGAGTTAAAATCTCGTTTCCTCGTCGTAATCCTCGTTCAAAACCAAGATGATGATGATATTATTATTATCATTTTTATTTTCTTTGATTTCTGGCGTTTACACATTTCTGTCCGGGTTCCGCCCAGGAACCTAAGGTTAGAAATGGCATCATGAAACTTTCAACTGACAAAAAAAAAAAAAAATTACATAGATAAAGCCCTTCATAAAGTGTGGCCTGTACTTGTCAGAACAATTTTTTGTATCTCTTTGAGGCATGAACTAAGGAATCCCTTCAAGTAGTCTACTGGAATCATTTCCAACCAATCCTAGGGATCCAACTACAACAGGGATTGTTGATGTTCCCATATGCCACATTTTTGAGATTTCTATGTCAATGTCCTTGTATTTTTACAGCTTTTGAATATCTTCAAAGATACATTGCAATCAGCAGGGACTGCCATATCAATAAGGAGGCACTTTTTTTGTTTGTGGTCTTTAAAAACAATATCTGGGCGGTTGGCTTTGATTGTTCTGTCAGTGTGTATTGTGTAGTCCCATAGAATTGTAACAGGCCCTATCTCCGTAACCGGGTCTGGGTGGTGTTCATACCAGTTTCTTTCAGTTTCCTTCCCGTAGAAGTTGCAGATTTTCCAGTGCAGATATTGGCCCACTCTGTCATGCCGAGTTTTATATTCAGTGGGTGCTAATATCGTGCAACCTGATACAAGATGATCAATCGTTTCTGGATATTTATCACAGAATCTGCATTTTTGGCTACTATATTTTAGTATATGTGCTTGCTAATTCCTAGTTAAGAAGCATTCGTCCTGTGCAGCAAGGATAAAACCTTCAGTTTCAGCTTTCAACCCTGCACTACGTAGCCACTGATGGGTACGGGTTTTGTCTACGTCAGTTTGTTTGGTACGGGCAGAGTATTGGCCATGAAGTGGTTTATCTTGCCATCGCTTCTCTATCTGGTCAGTTGCATTTGTCTTTGCTGTCTTTTTTTTTTAAGTATTTTGCAGTTTCAGCCGGTGTATTGTGCTGTACTTGCATTTCTGCGTCCATTTGAAACTCATTATTATTATTATTATTATTATTATTATTATTATAGTTTCACCCTGATTACAAAGAGAAATGTCGCAACATTTTTGTCTCTTATATTCTTTTTTATTTAACACGTTTGGATGTTACATTCTTTAACTATGTTTGTTCTCCTTAAAGTTCTGAGAAATTATTTTTCTATTACTGACAAGATTATCATTTATATCAAAACAATTATATTGACTTTCGCATCTAAAGAATACAAAATTCTTAGCGCAGCGTGAAATAAATTTAGAAGCAATAAAAATTGTTTAGAGAAGTCTATCTTAACAGCTTTGATAAAACGTTGTGAAAGTAAGTGATTTACACTTGATATGAAAGAAGCGGTTCGACTTACGGAGAAAGTTTTGCGATCAACACATTTTGTTTTTAGATGTAAAACATATTTAGGATATAGTAGACAAATTAAATATGTGTTCATGTACACAAAAAAAGTATTCATCACTGAAAAGCAATTACGAAAAATTTAAAAATATTTTGCTAAGTGAGGATTCGATCAAAGTTTTCTTCGATTTCCGTTATGTAATTTAATTGAATATCTAATACACTTGATAAAAATGGGTGAAACGTTGCAAGAAAACAATAGAGATGATTGAGAATTAGCGATGTATAATGAAATGAGCAAGTGTTAGTTGGCATTATGAACAAGACATAATTACAATGGCACGGCATGAATGTTGTTAGATAGAAATATCCATACAATATTCAGAATGATTTCAATAAAAACAGCGAACAGATATGAAAGAATGTAAAAGCAAAAAGAAAAGGAAAGTTTTAGGGGGAAAATGAAAGAGTAAAAAAAAAAAAAGAGAGAATAAACGAACAAAATTGAAGTGACATTTCAACATTCTCTACCCACATTTCTCTACGGAAAAAAAAAACAATATGAAAAGAAGAAGAGAGAAGAGAAGAGTTGGAATGAACGGGAAAGAAAGAGAAGGAGAGGTAATGTGGAAGATAGAGAGAGAAAAGGGGTGGCAAATAGGAAATGAAAATCGTAGTGAGTGAGTGAATACTCATTTTCATACAGGGAGAGGAAACAAAATGAAAGATAAAAATATCATGGAAGAATTTTTTTTGCAGAAAGATTCTAAAGATTAACTGATATTAACACGTTTTTGAAGAATGGTAACACTTAAAATGTGAATAATACTAAAGAATTTGTTGTACGTTGATAGGTTAATGCCAGAATTTCTTCGAGCTTTTTGGAAAGGAATTTATTTGTAGAAATGGGTTTTCTATCAATACTCATCAAAGATTTGTATGATATGGTGATGGTTCACGAATTGGAGCTAAATTAATTAAGCGCAAAAACCCCGAGTTCCGTATGCTTTTTCAAATAATGACGAAGTTTCTGAACAGCGTTTTACATTTTAAAATTAAGAGGTGTAAATTTAAATTATAGCTAGAATCAGTAGGTATATTTATAAGAATTCTACAATTAGGAAAAAAACGTACTAAATATATACGTATCTTTCTGTTAAGACATTGTTCGGTGTTCACAATTTTTAACCTGCCCTAGTACAGCTATTCTCTACTAAGGTCCCTTAAAATGTCTTCTTAGGTTCCCATTCCTATCATGAAACTAAAAAGCACACAACAGTTTAGAGTTGAATACCATAAAAATTGAACATCCTCACATAAAAGAAAAACTTTATAAAAATGTTGACGAAATTAAAGAGCAGTCGATTTGAATGCGATTTTTCACTTTTCTATTATTATTTTCTGAATATAATCAAAATCTTTATATCTATTCCGGTTGAAAATAACAATTCTGGCCAAATGTAGTTTATGTAGCAATGATGTCTCCCAATTTTCAAGTTAATCTGCTATTTTATCGCTTCAATTATTCGGGTGTCTTTGTAATGAATTGTAAAAAATAGTAGAGGTGACAAAAAGTAACGAGTGAATGATGCCCTTTAGGTTTTCCCTTTTCACAGCTTTTAATCTAATACCTCCTTAAGATGTGACACCTGAGAGGTCGTATATGGCATTGTGAAATATCTCTGATTTAGCATCAGCTTTTCTTTAGTGAATGTCCCATTCGATGTCGAACTATTGCAATTGACTAGCATTTTTTGGACGACATTTCTTGTCATTTTGCTACAGTTGGTGCCCTTGTTAAGATCGATCATTTAAATAGATAAAAAAACAACATGCACGAGAACCTCCTGTTCGTTACGATCTGAAAGGTTTTTGTTTATTTTTATTAAGCTTACATTAGTTTTGATATAACGATACATATACGAGGCACTCGTTTCCAAAGAACAGTGTCATCACATAATCAGAGGAAACTGTATAGAATATTCATGAATAGACATTATTCATGTGATTACATTTTTACGGTGTAATCATCGCATTCACTATACCCAAGATTCTTCAGGACTTGTACAGGTTTTTCTTAAAAGCATCGCATCACTAACATTTATTGGCTCAACCTCAGCCTAGATTCTAGATTTGGTTCAAATCTAAATTTGACATTGGAACTCTGTGGATGAAGACTTCAGATTATTTTGAAAAGTGGATGTGATCCTGGATGACGGCATAAAAGGAATATTTTGAAAAGAAGATTAAAGCATCCTTAAGCTTAGTAGTCTATTCTACCAATGGTAAATGGCTGGATACTTTCTTGATCGATGCCACAGATATCCCGTTTTTCAATCACAGAATTAGAATCTATGTTTAATAAGTGTGTCTCAGGAGAAGAGATAGTGAAGTTTGTATAAGGCTAGTCAGATTTTATATGGGAAGCTTTCTCTGCGTGCCGAGAAAACCAGCATCAAACATTCGGTCTTTCCTTTCGACTTGAATATCTACCGGTTTGCCATCTAAATATATCAGTATGCAGTCTGAGACACCTGCTTACGAAATGAATCGAATTATCATGAGAAATGGCGTCAAGGTAACATTTAAAAAAAAAACCAAAAGAACAAGGAATATTGAAACAGCAACAGATATGTTTTTGCAAAATCGCATTAATTTCTATTTTCTTTAAATGACTTCTTCCTCATTCTCAGATTATCGTCGTCGTCATCATCATCATCATCACCTTCTCCTTCGTCTTTTTAACTCATGAACTTTTTCGCTTTATTCTTCTTCTAATAACCGTGAGTTTAAAACATGCGAATTCTTTTTCCTGTCCTTCATTCTATCTTGCTTCGCACTACAACTTTCATTCGCTATTTCATTTACTTTCTTCTGTCCATTATTTTTAGTCATGGGATTCTATTAACAAACCAATCCTAAACCTATGATGCCTTTAACCCTCTTCTTTCATTCTTCTTCTTGACCAATTCCATCTTCTTATTCTCATTCCTTTTTCTTTTTCTCATCACTACCACACCATTTTTTTCATTTTTAAAACCTTTCTCATATTTTCTGATATTACTGCCGCCTTCACAGCCATCATTCTCATCTGCCACTTTCATTCGCTCAGTTTCCCGTGAAACAATTTAATTCCATCACATTCCTCATTCATTCAGTTAATTTCATAGTTACCGACCACATGAAACTCACTCTTGTTGAGCAGCGATTTCGCAGAGAGAGAGAGAGAGAGAGAGAGAGAGAGAGAGAGAGAGAGAGAGAGAGAACAGATCGATAACAAAATTGAAACATTTGTTCGAATGCTACAAATTGATCGGCTTTATAATATCAGGATTTTCGCGCTGCTAGGCAACAGCAGATCAAAAATCGATTTCTTCCCCCTCTCTCTCTCTTTCTCTCTCTCTTTCTTTCTCAAATTTTGCATATCTATCTATTACATTTTTTTGCATCTCTTTGTCAAGAAATTTCAAAGAGCGATCAAACGTATTCCCTTTCTTCCTGCGACAGACTAAACTTATTTCCGCTGTCGTAAAATAGCATGCTTTCCACCATTTCTTATTTGCTCTTCTTGCCAACAACGTTCGCCAATTTCGTTAAAATATCAATTCTAGTAAACAGTTGCAATTTAAACTTATTTACATTTCAAAGAAATTTATCTGATAATTCCGTTTGCCTGATTTTGCTCCTGTCGTCATTCAATAACGCCTTCTCACCTTCTCTATATAAAGGAGATCATCCAGATTTTGAGAATAGAGTCGGTTAGTCGGTGCACCTTAACAAGAAGGGCACATAGTTAATGTCTACTCACAAGTTTAAACAATCATTTTCCCCATTTTACCTTTTGCTTATTTCTGTGGAGCGCTTAGGAATTCTTGCACTTTTATGATTCCTCAGTTTTTCTGCTACTTACTTCAATATCCATTTACTATTCAAACCTGTCAAGTAGGTTTCCGAATTTTTCCCGCTTCACTTCTCTCAAATATACCATGTGAGTATTATATTCCCCAAGCATCTTTCCACATAATGTATCCGAAGATGTCAGTTGTCTTTTTCTGATTATTATCCGCAGTTCTTATTCTTAAATCTTTCTCTCTTCTCACATCCTTTCTTTTCAAATGTTATTCCCAACATGGTAGAATCCAATCTCTGGTGCTACTGGTCTATAATTCAAAGGCAACCAAAGTGACCAACAATGGTTTAACTATTATATTTAAATAAGTATAGCGTCAACTGGACTCGCCTCAGATGATGCTGGAATGAATCCTGAGGCCAGGTGCACGGTTGACCTGAGGGATGACCTCATGGCCGGGAATGGAGATCTGCAATTTACTCGATCAGTGTCTGAATCAGACAGATTCACCCCAAATCTTATTACCCCATATACTATAGTATATACTACTATACCATACTGCTATAAAAGTTATAATTTTAACAAAAATAATGCTATTATATATACATTTTGTTACTGTAAAAGCTTATTTTTTACTTGGAATACGTATGAGTGCGTGTGTATTTGTGTGTGTTTGAATAGCAATTTTCCATTTCGACAACGAGTGAATAGGACAAACAATGAATACGTTGATAATTTTTTATGCAGCTTTGTTTTACTACACGGGAGCGGATGGTTGATTCAAGTATATGCAAAAATTTTCAGTTTCGTCTATTGTCTGACCTCCACCAAAAACAAAGTGTAGGGGTGAATTGTCAAAGTGTGGAAGGGCTGCTCAGTAACGGTCAAGTTTTTGTTGTATTTTTGTTCAAGTTGAAATTTGAAATGAATGTACTATTTCTAAAAATGCCAGCATGTAACTGACAAAAGTATTTGCCAACAATACTATAAGAAATAGTACACAGAAAGTACTGTCAAAGGTACTCCAAGAAAATCGTGACCTGTGGACATTTTATTCACAATGATGGCCTAAATGTGTGTGTGTGTGTGGGGGGGGGTTGCTTCAAATTTGATATATTGTGAAAGAGTGATCGGTGTTAGAGATAAAGCATTTCTTGGAAGAGAGTTTGGCCAAAAAATATTGTTGTAATGTGTATATTACTTAGATAAGTTCTGTCACACTTAGAGTAAGTCCAGTTGCAGATTACTATTGTATTTTCTCAGACAACCGCGAAATATTTTGCTGTCTCCCCCAGTCCGACGTTCGGTTCGCACATTTATACATGTGCGGGTGAGACCACCTCGTCACTCGCAGTATAACAAAAATCAACAATGTATTGCATCAATTTCACGCCTTCGGAGCATTATCACTTGTGTCATTTGCTGTCTTGACTTCTTTTTCCATGACATCCCATTTTTTAAAATAAGATAATTACCAAAATTACAGAAAAATATCTTGAATACTAAAGAGTAAATTTATTCAATAAAATCGCCATTGACTTCAACGACAGTCTCCAGACAACTTCAGAATCTCCTGCGTCTCTATTGGACGGTCTCCTTGTGTTAAGTTGGTGAATGCTGATATAATCCTTGCTTTCAGTTTATCTTTGGTGTTAAAAGGAATTTGTTGGTCTCTCGTTCTATTGCGCCCACACATAATAATCAAGGGGGGTGCAATCTGGGGCGTTAGATGGCCAGATGTAAGGGATTATGTGGTCGTAGAAATTGCCTGACAGCTATGACTGGATTCTCTTGCTTGTGTTGTATGGTGCAGAGTCCTGTTGCTAGACATATGGTCTTCCAGCAGCCATCCTCTTGACCCAGAGCAGCACTACCTCTTTAAGGCACTTGATGTAGGAATCCCTGTTGAGATTGTAACCCCGTAGTAAGATAAATGGAGGCATAACGTCGTTATCACTAGTGATCACTGCAAGCACCTTCGTAATCACCATTAGACTCATCCAACTCTTTCCAAATCCTCTGCACTGTCTTCAGATTGACACCCAAACATTCTGAAATGTTTGTGTTGGAGCTTCCGGCGCGAATGCCAAGCAGTACAGCATGCCGTTTCAAAATTTTTGTCGGATTAAATTGCGTCGTGGTTATCTTTTTCTCATAGACGGTGCCCAACTGACCCTACTATACTGTGCAGACGACAAAATCAAAAACAAATAATGCGAGAATTTAAAAATGTAAGATGACGATAATTTGACCACCACACCCTGTATATGCGTGTGTGCGCGTGCACGCGACGGTTAAAATAGGTACCCTTTCCAATAGATGTCTATTTATTAAACAAAGAATTTTAAATTTAACTATTATCAATTTTTGACTATATTTCGCTCATCTTCATGACTATTGCAACGATTAAGATTCCATTATTAAACAAGAGACATCAAATATAAAGAATAAGATTTTGACGAAACACAAACTGGCTTTCCTTTCTTCTCATAAAGACTGCGTTCTAATAACAGGGACTTTACGAAAGCCATACATTACAAAATAACGATGTGATTAAATGCGATGAGAACAATTGAATTTTGTGAAAGCACTATTTGCTGAATATTAATACATATACATATATATATATATATATATATATATATATATATATATATATATATATACACGTTCTAACAATTCCATCTTCATTGTAAAGAGACATAATTTAGATTAATGTAATATTATAGTTTTTAGTAGTATACTCTAAAACTGGCGAAAGTTGTTAGGAAACTATCTACAGAGAAGATAACAATTTCTGATTTGAATGGCTAAAACTGATTGTAGAAAGCAGCTCTGAACTCAAAGAACCAAACCCTCTTCATGTGACGTTTGCAATGTTTCTTTTTTTTCTTTATGCCAAAAGTCTGAAAGTCAGTTTGTCGAAAATTCTTCAAATGCAAAAGGAAAATGAAATGTTGGTTAAGTGCGGTGCAATAATCGGCCGGCAAACTGAGTGAAGTGGTTTTCTCTTGAGTGACGGGCACTGATGAATGGTGTTTTAAATTTGGACATTTCTTCTACAGAGACCCACTGTATGAAACTGTCAGTTTTAATTGAATGTAACGCTTTGATTCGAACAGAACATGTTTTTGTCTTCGAGAGAGGAGACCCAAAAGGAATTATAGGAAAGTCAAGCGCGTCGTTTTGTCTTAAGTCATTGGAATACTTATTTTGGTTTCTGACGTTCGGGTTTGGCATAGATAGATAGATAGATAGATAGATTGATAGATAGATAGATAGATAGATAGATAGATAGATAGATAGATAGATAGATGAATTGACTGAGATAGATAGATAGATAGACAGATAGAGGAATTGACAGAAAGATAGATAGATGAATCGACTGAGATAGACAGATAGATAGATGAAGTGACTGAGATAGATAGATAGATAGATAGATAGATAGATAGATAGATAGATAGATAGATGAAGTGACTGAGCTAGATAGATAGATAGATAGATAGATAGATAGATAGATGAAGTGACTGAGACAGATAGATAGATAGATAGATAGATAGATAGATAGATAGATAGATAGATATGAACACACTAGTAGATTGATAAAAAGAAAGAAAGACTGGACATCAACTTTCAAAATGGTTTGAAGTCTTTATAGAATCCTGTAAGAATTGTTATAGGCTCTCGTCTGTCTCCGTGGGTTTTATGCATATGTTATTATGTATTTGCCTGTTTTTTCTTTACTTCTATTTATTTGCAAGTCCATGGTAATGCATGCTTGTGTGCGTGACTCTAACCTTGAACGTAATCACTACAATAGAACCCTGGTTGTGTACTACTATTCATTTGACCTTGCGTGACATGACAGCTGTCCAATCAGTGTTGAAATCAATAGAAATTGACGATTCAATAGATTCTATAATCAACCAGTTATTGACAATTACGGATGAACTGCTACCAATTAAAGAAGTTCGTAATTGCAAAACTCCGCTCCAATTAAAACGAATTTGGATTCAGTGCTCTTTATTTGTACAATAAATCAATCAGAAATTTTTACAATCATAAAAAAGGAAAGACATTAGCTAGTGAAAGACGCTTAATTATCCGTCAATTAAATATAGATTTGTTTGAAAATCTTCAGCCGGAGCTTTTGTTACTTTGCTTTTCATCAGTCTCTCTCGATTTCAGTTCGTTTAATAATTCGTTTTTTTTTATTTCATTAATCATTAAACAGATCGTAAGTTTATGAAAACCCGACAGAATGTTTTTTACACCTGATAAAGGTCACTGACCTTGTAAGCCGTTGTCATAAAAACAGTCCCTTCGAAACTGCTTTATAAATGCATCCAATTGATGTATCTAGCTAATTCAAGCAAGGAAACTGGTGAAATCTGGGGTCACATGACGTTAAAGGAAGGTTTTGAAACAAATAAAAACCCATAAGTAACCTACAGATTTGAGCAAATGGACGTGAATGGAACAGAGCGAGCGAGATAGATAGATAGATAGAAAGAGAGAGAGAGAGAGAGAGAGAGAGAGAGAGAGAGAGACAGACAGAGAGACAGACAGACAGATAGACAGACAGATACAATTTTTAGGTCGGTAATGAAGAACAGTTTGAACGTTCCTGATTTTTTTTCTAATTGAAGATATGACAGCAATTATTAATTCTGACTTTTAGGGGAAGATGCTGAAAACTTCAACTTTTAACTAAGAGGCATTCCGACCAAATTTCTGATGTTTGGTCATTCGATTAGATATTGGGAAATTGCCTCGGCCGGCAAAATTTTAGCCTATCTTGGTATTTCGTTTAACTTAATTTTCAATTGCTTTCTCATTGGAAGATCAAAACAGTTATGTCATCGGGCGATCAAAAGATGGAAAAGTAATTTAAGGTTCAGATTTGGTATTTACCAACCGCGAAAGTTTTGGCAGAACCATTTCCTAAAACAGCATCAGTAGAGAGTTGATCGTCACGCGGTAAAAGAGATGAGAGTTCGAGTCTTGATTAGAGTTTATTTCTTATTTCAGATCTGCTCTGTTTACTCACGGGAGTAGATCGATGGTCGAATTAAGAAATATCAACTAAACAATGAAAATAAAAGCAAAATATATCAACGTTAATAAAAGTTGATGCTTATTAACAAGATTGGATTTAAGGACATCTTATTTCATAGTTACGCATAGAGTCAATCTGTGATTTTAATGCAAGTTTTTTGAGAGTATTCCAATTAAAATTAAAGAGTGTATCAACAGTTATGAACAATGTCAATAACTTAAGCCGTTGGTCACGATGGTTTTCAATTTCGACTTAGCAGCACTGACGGCTTCCGAGCAAATCCGTTTACCCAATTTCTCTCACAAGGTTTGGGTCAGCCCGTGGTATGGTTTTCAGGAACATACCCACGTTGTCGTATGTAATACTCGCGTTGATTTCTTGCGCTTTCTTGTCTTCTTATATATATATATATATATATATATATATATATATATATATATATATATATATATAATATTATAAATTAATTGATTTAAAATATGGTTTTTCCGCTACATATTTCTACCCATGTTTCAAAAATGGAAGGTCCGAATTTAATTTTGTAATTAAATTAAAGACATTAGTTCCATTTCATCTTCAAGCGAATTTTGGAGTAACTTTTAAAATTACTGGGTTTTTAAACACATCTAAAAATCATAAATCACGTTTCCATGGTTACAGATAAATCTACTTCAACTGGACAAGGGGTGTCTGCGTGTTCATTATGTCTGTATTATTGTATCCGTTATTAGTTACGTTTTGGTAGGGGGTAGGGATGTATTTTTCAATGAAATCTAACATCCGTTAAATGCATGTCGTCTGGATTTTTTAAAATTTTATTGTTAACGGCAAAACTTCTTACGGCATTTTTTCTATTTGTATACTTAAAGATTTTTTTTGGGGGGGGTGTTTAGGCTAGAATGCGTTTTATTTAACTACAATTTGAAAAATATTTTCACTTTTAATTTTTAATATACTATATTTCTTTTTAAAACAAGTAAATGTATTAGAATCCCTTACAGTATGTAGAATTATTTTCACATCAACTATAAGTATGTATATTATTAAGTAACAATTTTTAATTTTTTTTTATTTGTATTTAAATATTATTTAAGTAAACTTTATGCCAATGACACCAAAAATAGCTAATTGATTTCACTGATTTAGTAAACTTTTATTTTTTTATATAAACCTAGTAATATCTTGTCTCTCATGTAAGTAGAAAGGACATGGGTTATTCAATGGCTTACATCTTCAAGCTTTTCATATTAAATTCATTTTACTGTAGGTGTTTTATTGGATTCCTTTAAGTGCTTGTAGTACTTATAGAGAGATCTATATGTTAGAATACGTTTTATTTAATTACAAATTTAAAAGATGTTTAGGTTAGAATTTCTTTTTATTTAACTACAATTTTAAATACAACTTTAAAATATTTTCACTGTTAGTTTTAATAGACTATATTTCTTTTTTTAAAAGAAGTAAATGTATTAGAATTACTTACAGTAAGTAAAATTATTTTTACATATCAAGTACAAGTATGTATATTACGATTGTTAAAATTTTTATATTTAAATATTATTTAAGTAAAATTTATGACAATTACGGTAAAAATAGCTAATTCATTTCTCTGATTTAGTAAACTTTATTTTTATTTTTTTATACTTAGTAATATATAGTTTCACATATCTGTACAAAAGACATGGGACATTCAATGGCCTACATCTTATAGCTTTGCATCATAATTTCATTTTTCTGTAGGTGTTTTATTGGATTCCTTTAAGTGCTGGTAGTACTTTAAGAGAGGTGTTTAGGTTAGATTACGTTTTATTTAACTACAATTTTAAAAGATGTTTAGGTCGGAATTCGTTTTAACTAAAATTTTAAATACAACTTTAATGTATTTTCACTGTTATTTTAATAGACCTTTTTTTGTAAATGTAATAGAATTACTTACAGTATATAAAATTATGTTTTCCTTTAAATATAAGTACGTATATTACCAGGTCGCACTTTTTAAATTTATTTTTAAATATTATTTAAGGAAATTTTTTGACAATGACGGCATAAAATAGCTATTTCATTTCTCTGATTCAGTAAATTTTTGTTTTTTATAAACTTAGTAATATATAGTTTCTCATGTATGCACAAAGGACATGGGTCATTTATTGACCTACATATTCTAGAGTTTCTTATTAATTTCCATTTTACTGTAGGTGTTTTATTTGATTCTTTTAGGTGCCAGAAGTACTTCGAGAGAGATGTTTGATTTTTATATTTATTTAGCCTAAATGAACTTTGATGTTGGTTGAATATTTTTTTGAACTCATGGCTAGTGCAACCTATATATATTTTTATGTTTTCAGGATTTCCAATTGATGAGATATTGCATTGGTATAGTAATGATTCAGTGCAACATTTATTTTGTAGAGGGCAATTTTGAGGGTTTCTACAGTTACATAATTTTTGTTTATTTTCATCAGTTTTTATTTCTATTTTTATTTTTCCATTGTCTAAATTTTTGGGGTTTTGGTATAAGTGTTTATTTAAGATAATAGCATTATGTTTCTTAATAATTTTTTCTAAGTTTTCCGTACAGCTGTAACTCAATTTTAGTGTGTTTTTATTGAAAATAGTACTTAGTTTACTAGTAAATCCTAGTCACTAGGAAAACGCTTGACTATTAATGCGAAGAAATTTTGTCCTAATTTGTTTTTTACCATTTGGTTGTATGGGGGCGTATACCAAGTTATTTTTCTACATCTGTTTTTTCTATGGTTTCCGTTTTCATTTTTTATATAAGTTAGTTTTGGGTTTTTGTAGCCACTCTCTTTTAGAGCCTTATTATAGGAATTGATATGCTCATCGAAAATCTTATCATTTGCTGAATTTGTACTAATTCTTTTACTGATAGATAACGATATATGTTTAATTATAGATGCGGGTGATTTGATTTAGGGTGATTTTGATTTAAGGATTGGTGTTGGGTTTTTTATAAGGTGTGTATGTATTTTTATTTAAAACGTATTCTAACCTAAACACCTCTCTCAAAGTACTACCAACACTTAAAGGAATCCAATAAAACACCTACAGAAAAATGAAATTATGATGCAAAGCTATAAGATGTAGGCCATTGAATGTCCCATGTGCTTTGTACAGATATGTAAAACTATATATTACTAAGGATAAAAAATAAAATAAAAATAAGTTTACTAAATCAGAGAAATGAATTAGCTATTTTTACCGAAATTGTCATGAATTTTACTTAAATAATATTTAAATATAAAAATTTTAACAATCGTAATATACATACATGTACTTGATATGTAAAAATAATTTTACTTACTGTAAGTAATTCTAATACATTTACTTCTTTTAAAAAAGAAATATAGTCTATTAAAACTAGCAGGGAAATATTTTAAAGTTGTATTTAAAATTGTAGTTAAATAAAAAGAAATTCTAACCTAAACATCTTTTAAAATTGTAATTAAATAAAAACGTATTCTAACGTATAGATCTCCCTTTAAGTACTACAAGCACTTAAAGGAATCCAATAAAACACCTACAGTAAAATGAATTTAATATGAAAAGCTAGAAGATGAAAGCCATTGAATAACCCATGTCCTTTGTGAGAAACAAGATATTACTAAGTTTATATAAAAAAATAAAAGTTTACTAAATCAGTGAGATCAATTAGCTATTTTTGGCGTCATTGTCATAAAGTTTACTTAAATAATATTTAAATATAAATAAAAAAAAAATTGTTACCTAATAATATACATACTTATAGTTGATGTGAAAATAATTCTACATACTGTAAGGGATTCTAATACATTTACTTGTTCTTAAAAGAAATATAGTATATTAAAAATTAAAAGTGAAAATATTTTTCAAATTGTAGTTAAATAAAACGCATTCTAGCCTAAACCCCCCCAAATCTTTAAGTATACAAATAGAAAAAATGCCGTAAGAAGTTTTGCCGTTAACAATAAAATTTCAAAAAATCCAGACGACATGCATTTAACGGATGTCAGATTTCACTGAAAAATACATCCCTACCCCTACCAAAACGTAACTAATAACGGATACATCAAAATACAGACATAATGAACACGCAAACACCCCTCGTCTGGTGGAAGTGGATTTCTCTGTAACCATGGAAACGTGAATTATGATTTTTGCTGACTTTAAAACCCAGTAATTTTAAAAGTTACTCCAAAATTCGCTTGAAGATGAAATGGAACTAATGTCTTTAATTTAATTACAAAATTAAATTCGGACCTTCCATTTTTGAAACATGGTTAGAACTGTGTAGTGGAAAACCATATTTTAAATCAATTAATTTATAATATTAATGCTCTGTAAATTTACATTGAGCACTATTTTGTAAAAATAAAATATCTATAAGAACACCGGATTATATATTACTGTTCTTTCTTATATATATATATATTTATATATATATATATATATATATATATATATATATATATATACAAGCACACATACACCCCCACACACATATATATATATATATATATATATATATATATATATATTGTGTATTTAGGCAGCAATCTCTCATTTATATATTAATGACAACATCCAAGGTACTGTAATTAAGCTTTTTATTTAATGTTTTTTGTGTCCTTGTGTTCGAACAAATGTTTTCTTTTCTGGACACAGAGTGTGTAGAACTGTCCAAATGCTCTGTAATTCCGAGCAATTTCGACTCTGCATCACAAGGATGATTTTATTTTTACTTTTTAACTAGATGTATGGGTTGCATGTATATATCTAGAATTATAGGGATGTTTGATTTTTTGAACACAGTACGTTGTGACCGTTTTTTAGGATATGCTTAGATGTTTTAAATTTTTTTCTAGTAGATAATTATCTAATTTATTTATTCGATCAATTGGGGTAGTGAAGATTCATCTTATATGACGGGCATATATATATATATATATATATATATATATATATATATATATATATATATATATATATGCATGCGTGTATGTATGAGTTGTTGAGAATATAAACTAGCATCATTTTAGGCCTGCTTGTATATTTGTCCAGAAATAATATTTGACGGACACATGTAAGTCTGGGTGAAAAAAAAAAAAGAATACAAAACATGGAATTCAAACAAACAAAAATTAATAAATGTATTAAAAAGACATTATAAACTGTTTGATACAATTTTCAGTCCGTGTCTCTGAAGTACTGACATGACTCGTGTCTATCAGTGTGTTGACGTTCCAAAAGACAAAGGGGAAAGAGAAAGTGCTTTTCAAACATCTATCAGGCCCTCATTATTTTCGGTCATCTACCATATCTATCTATCTATCTATCTATCTATCTATATATATATATATATATATATATATATATATATATATATATATATATATATGGACATTTAATAAAATATCACACATACATGCACACACACATATATATTCAAGTAGAAATTACTCGATTCGACAGAGGATATGTATTTTTCATTTTTTATTACATTTCCTATTTTGGATATCAGAATTCATATATTCAGATCAAATTCATAAAGAAACTATTCAAAGTCACTTTGTTGATATGACCTGGCTGTGCGACTGCCTATACGCAAACCTTTAAAGTATAAAAAGCAGTTCTCTAAAATAACCAGTTCTTGTCGGTCGAATTGAATAATACATATTTGAGTGAAATTTTGCTAACTATATATTATAAGCATATACATGTGCACATATATGTATGGGCTGAAGTTGGTGCAACACACACGTATATATATATATATATATATATATATATATATATATATATGCATATTTGTTTTTTATTGGTATTTTAGCCGTGTGTATATACTTGTATGAACAGCTCTTTTTGTGCATGTTTTCATCGAAAGGATTTTATCCAACATACAATTTTGTTGGTAATGAATGTATAGAGTTTAATTTATGACGTCACACCTATAAGAAAAACTCTATAAGGTTTTTTCTTTCTTCTTCTCAAAGAATCGAAAAAGGTTTTCTTTCAAGAATTCAATTAGTTTGTAATCTGAACAAGAAAATGCATAATAAATATATTCATAAATCCTAAGTAAAGAATTGAAGTCCATACTAGACTGAATTCTCAAATGACACGCACGACCATTGGCATGAATGTCTATAGAATATGCTTACAGCTATATTAAAAGCAGACACTAATATATTTTATTGAATCTATATTAAACATTTCCGACATCTTTTTTGTTTTGTTTTCGCCGTGAGTTTCACAATATCCTGTGTAACTTTTAGTTAAATAGGACGATAAATCCAGTATGACTTCTTGATCCCACTTTCCAAGTTTTATCCTTCTTACTTACTATGTCAAGAAGAACAAAGAAAACGGGATTTTAAAGACAAACAAATAGCGAAAAAATTGCTCGGCGACTATCTTGGTTTTGGATTACGAAAAGCTGCTTCTACTGTAACGGATATTGGTACAAACTTCATCTTTTTTAAAGAATGCTTTTTTAATGAAATAAATATTTTACTTTGCATGACGTTAAAAATCTAAATGCACTTATCTGCTTTTGTATTGAAATATATTATTAAACTGTTGTTTAATATCATCGAATTTAATTGTCATCCATGTATTTATTGCCACAATAGAAAAATATTGCCAATTGACATGTTGCACCACTTCTTTTACAATATTAATACTACTACATACTGTATGTGATTTAATGAAAGCAATTCAACTGCAAACGTCCTATTTTCATAGCACAGGTTTGAATAACAATGGCCAAACTGATTCCATGTGTAATTAATAGGTGCCAAACTTATACACAGGCGATTACTACAATAAATACTACAACAAATTGAAGTATTTGAAAATAGCAGTTAAGGTTTATAAGAGTTTTTTCATAACTTATCATCTTTATCCCTAATGCCAATCACTGAGAATGAAGCTATTATTATTATTATTATTATTATTATTATTAGTAGTAGTAGTAGTAGTATTACTATCATATTTTCTTTGATTTCTGGTGTACACTCATTTCTTTCCGGATCCCAACCAGAGACCTATGGTTTGAAATGGCATCATGATATTTTCCACTGAGTATTTTTGAAAAAAAATCACACATATTTTACATAGGCAGAGCCTTTTGTTAGGTGTTGGGTGTACTTATGAGAATTTTTCATTTTTTTTTTTTTTGCATTTCTTTATGGCATGGGCTACCAATGATCCCTTAACTGAGTATATAAGAGCCTTTTCTAATTAAATCCAAGGCACCAACTACAACTGGAATTGTTTGGTTCTCAAAGACACATTACAGTCTACAGGAACTGCAATGTCAGCCAGAAGATTCATTTTATCGTTGTGTTCTCTAATCACTATATCTGGACAATTAGCTTTTATTGGTCTGTCTGTGTGTATTGTAAAGTCCCATAAACTTTTTATAGGTCCTACCGCCGTAACTGGGTCTGGATGTTGTTCATACCAATTTCTTAGTTTCCTTTTCATAAAAATTGCATATTTTCCAATGCAGATATTTGAGTACTTTGTTATGACGGGGGTTCCAACATCGCGCAGCCCGATACAAGATGGTCATTTTTTTCTGGATACTTATTACAGAATCTATATTTTGGGCTAAGTATATGTATTGGGCTTGGTAATTTCTAGTTAGCAATCATTGCTTCTGCGTAGATTTCCTCTTCAAGATCCGTGTATTTTGATAGTTTTGTGACGATCGTCAAATATATTATTATTATTATTATTGTTGTTGTTGTTGTAATTGTGCGCTTGCGTGTCACACTTTCACGTAGTATATACTTCTACTTGCATGAAATACGTATGACTTATTCTTTTCCTCTCTTTCGTTAAACAGACGCATTATACAGAATTTGGGATCTCTGTTCACATTACCATAACAATGGAATCTTAAGTTATTTTGAGATGAGTAAAGGATTTTCGAACGATAAATATTTCACTGTCACATTCTGTGGCATGTTTTCATCTCTCTCTCTCTCTCTCTCTCTATATATATATATATATATATATATATATATATATATATGTGTGTGTGTGTGTGTGTGCGTGCGTGTTTTTGTGTGTTTGCGTGTATATATATATATATATATATATATATATATATTGAGGTATCTATCTTATCCTATATATATATATATATATTCAAAATACTTTGCTTAAAAGTGAAAAGTGATCAACCAGCTTCTGGGCTTCTCCATTATAATTAGAAATTCATCCTGATGTACGAGATACAAACTTCACACCACATTTAGAATCCCTGTAAACATATAACATAGAAGGAAAGGGTAAATAAGACAGTTGTCATAACACAAACTTGCTTTGTAATATTTGTGACATTAACCTCCATCTGTGAATTCTCTATGGAACAAGACTGATGCTTTCATACCTACAGGAAGAGAGATGATGACATTAATCATCCTGTCATTAAGACTTTCCAAAGAGCATCACGATTCACAGGATCTTAGGTCTTAAGTCAACAAACGCCATGTCCTAGTTCAGTGGCAGATAAAAGTCAGGCGAAAATACTTTTCGTTTCTTTTTCTGGTAATAACGAATTCCATTCCTTTGATCAAAGATTCATCTAGGTTGTTTTTTGGTAGTGGGTTGTTGAAAAATTGTGTTGATTATATATATAGACTGAACTCTTTGCAGAGTTATAGGACCTGCAGAGCATTGGAGATGTTAGCACCAATTTCATGAATACCAACAACACCTCCCCATGTTCGCCAGAGAATGGGATGGCAGGAGATGACGATACGAAGCTTTTCATAAAAGTAAATATCTTCTTCTCTGTGGCAAACACAGCTGCAGCATACCAGCTTACAAATGTTGAAGAAGAATTATTTTCAAAATTCAGGTTTAGGGTCATAATACGGTCATTGAACCTTTTAGAAAGACTGTAGAATGTTAGCCTTACTGGATTTAATGATAAAGCCATTCCCTGAAAAAAGATGTTCCTCTTCACTTTTTCCAATCCATTTTCCTACTTCTTTGAACTGAGATATACCGGGGGAAAGATACCAAACTTGTCGACATTATATTTCATTAAGGAAGTTACCACAAGTACTGTTTTCTGTTCCGGAATTGAGTGATTGTCCTGTAGTGTTCATACGTTCAAAGATCCAAGGAGTCATTATTTTTTATCATGAATATTTGGACCACAAAATGCATATCTAGACTACCAAGGAAAAAGATTGAATACTCAGTTTTTTTGGCACATTTAATGTAGCTTTCCCTGATTTGTTAAAACGTTCCTACACACCTACTTTGTCAACATCAGCGGGTTACACAACTACCCCATGATTTGTGCATGAATGACAACTTACTTAGCCACTAGATTACTTAGCCACTAGATTACTTAGCCGCTAGATTACTTAGCCGCTAGATTACCCACATAACGAATTGTTTAAAGTGGCTTAAGTGTATGCAGGAACAACCACACTTTCTTCCGTAACAATGGATTGCTGCAAATACTTGTTAGAAAAACCAATGAACACAGCTTAGTGTGATCCCAAAGGATTACTTTTTACCGCAGCTAACGTGTCCGATCTACCCTAGTATTTTAAATGTGTGGCTGGACAACAAATCTGGCATTTCTACGTTATCTCTCCAACTCTCTTTCTCTCTTATTCTTTCTCTCTATCTTTCTCTTCCTCCATCACCCCCCCCCCACACGCACATATATATTCTTTGCGATATTAATTTTCTTTTTTTCGTTATTATTATTTTTCTATTATTACTCTCTCTCTCTCTCTCTCTCTCTCTCTCTCTCTATCTATCTATCTATCTATCTATCTCTGTGTCTCAACTGATACGCTTTGAAAAAGAGCAGATTTGATAGTTGCTGCATAATTGATAAAGCGTGTCTGTCGTCAAAGTCTCTGAACGTTGTTATATCTTATCTCTATATACTTTCTTTCTTTTCCAACTTACCTAACATCTGTATTGTTTATTAAGATTATGTTTAAATTAGCATATATTATATGCATATAATAAATATCCCTGTTAGTAATAGACGAAATATATATATATATATATATATATATATATATATATATATATATATATATATATATATATATATATATACTAAAGTAATAATGATATCTTAATAGTCAATACATTGAAATATCCACAGGTATAGATAGCTATTATTGTTGTTGTTAATAGTAGTAATAGTGGCGGTAGTAGTAGTAAAGGTAGCAGTAACTCATATCCATTTATAAACACATACTGTATATGATCAAGCATAGAGCAAATTTTATGATCATTTTTGACGCAAAAAATAGTGGGATCGAACTATTTATAATTAATTGTTTTCAAGTGGTTCAAAATCATGCACTATACTGGGTACGTCCACTAAATTTTCGATACTTAAGGTTTAAAATGAGCTTTTGAAAATGAAATAGCATTCTTGAAGATTTCATTTTAGCTTCAATTAAAAGTTAAATGATTAAATTTACTATTTCAAGTAAGTAACATATTCTATATATTTCAAATAGAAATTATATAGATCGGAATCTCAACTTTTTAGACGATTTCAGAACATTTTATTAAAAGCGGCCATTTTCTTAATTTTATGAAATTTGTAAACAAAAGAAAATTATCGGTTTTAAAAAAAACTTCCAAAATAAATAATATATTTGTGAGACGAATCAGAGTAAAATCAGCAAATTTAAAGTTAAATTACTCTGATTTGAAATAAATATTACTTATTTATAGCATAAATAAGTAATACACAAGCCCGTCCTCTTTTTCTTTTAGCTTTAATGACGTATCGATAGTTACGAGGAGATAACAGCTAGTATGGATGACCGGAATTGACATAAATTTACGAAATCTTAGTGAATACATTTTTTTTTATTTTTAATTACTTAGTAATTTTTACAAATTAACATATTTTCAGCAATTATTTAATATTTTATTGACTTTTAGTTACGTATCAAGATGCTTTATGAAATTTCGGTTTTGCCACTAGGTTCTTAAATTTACTAACTTAAACAAAAAATACTTAATTGAAGTATGAACAAAACTAATATAAATACATAAAATAAATTTATTTAGTGAAATAGTAATTAAAGAAGTAAAACTTACTTTGAGATTTTGAAGGGATTATTTGCAAAAACGTTAATGATGAAACAGAACTGAATAATGAAATTGAAAGATTTGCATAGGCGCCAGACGATTCTTAAATCACGTGAACCTTTAAAGGATAATATCATTTATAGCTTACCATAGTTAGAAATTGGGAACGTCTATACACGAAAATTTAAAAGAATTTAAAAAAAAAAATATTTGGATACAAACGACTGTTATAAGCTTTTCAGTTTTTGATTCGTAAATATACATTTTACTTAAAACTATCACTAAATCGCCGCCTTAGAGCAATGCAGAATTTTAAAAGATTTTTTTAATATTATAAATTATTTAATTAATCTTTTTAAACAATGAAAACAATTCTTGCGAAAATTAATTATTCATTGAGGAAAAAAAATTCTTATTAAGACTATAGTGTTCTTAATAAATCTTATTCATCAAAGCAATTAAAAGCTTTTCTAATTAAATCATGTAATAGTTTTATTGCATTTTTATTTTACAATTCAAAGCAGATTTTTGTTGGAACGGTTAAAAAAAATATGATTTATTTTCCAAGGAGACCTGCTTTTAGCTAATAAAATAATCCCCGCATTGAAAATTGAATTTCTTGTAATTTCAAGAAATTAAGTAAATATGTAAAAAAAAAAAATATTTTCTTAATAGATTTTCAAAAAAAAAAAAAAAGAAAGTTAAATTCATTTCGGAATATGCCATGAAAGGGTCAATAAAATCCGATAATTATTTGATTTTTGCATGGATTTCCAACTCACTATGTCTTCGACGGAAAAAAAAAGCGCCAAAAAAATAATCGTTATCATTACGTTTGCCGCTGACGTAAACAAAACAGGATTTTTACCAAAATTTCGAAGGTGCTAGAAGGGATTAAAATATTTCAAAAAATAATAAAAAGATACTTTACGCTTACATCTTAATAATGATATAAACATTTTGATAACAAAACTTTGTTTTTATTTCGTTTGGGACCTTTTTTCATCATGCTATGCTAATTTTCTCACGAAAAAGTGGAGGTACCTATACGAAATTTTATTTTTTTGGAGGGGGTTAAGAAACATGCATTTTCAGTAACTGTCATCTACTTGGTAGGACTATATTCTCACGCTATCTTTGGCGAATCATAACGTTACAGGTAAACCGACCTCCCGTAGCCCAGATTCTTTCTATTTCTACATCAACAGCAGAACGTCATTCAATATAAGTGCCGCTTGAAATCTGCAAATACCTTGTATAAATGATTTTTTTTCCCTTTCTCCAATTTGCGTTCATCTTCGTTCGCATATGTTGACATCGTTTGTCTGATATGTATATCTATCTATACTATCTATGTCCCTGATTGTCTTTCTCTGTTTATTTATAATATTAGTGAAACATCTTCCTTAATATTTGTTTTTCAAGAAAATGTCTTTTGAAATGTTTTTTTTATATTTCTTCGAGATTAATTTTCTCTCTTTTACCTTTTGGCCTTTCGAAACAGCCTTGCTCGTTTCTCGCAAAATTGGAACTAAAAGACAATGTATGTTGTTGTCTCTGCCAGAACACAATATGTTTTTGAAGACCAGAAAGAGAATATTTCACAAGAATCTATTTTAATTATTTCTCATTCATTCTAATACTTGTTCCTACGTTCACATCTCATCAAGCAAAGAGAAGCTCTTACGATACTGTGAAAAAGGGCGGGAATAAGACCCTTATAAATGTGACATTGCCGTCAATGGCGTGAATATTTAATTGTATTAAAGAAATAAAAGGAAGGAGAACATTATCAAAACAATTACCACGGTGCAAAAGATCACTTTATTGACACAAGTTATCAAGTGAGTTCAATAATGCATATAAATTTGCTTGACGGTTGGACAGATTGGAGAGTTACATTAGATTTAAAACGTCATCTCACCGCCCAAGCATCATGAGATTGTAACGTCGTTGTAACTTTTGTTTTTTTAACAAAGTTAATTTTATTGAATTAATGAAATATATCGGTTTGGATTTATGCACGCAAACTAGAAAAATGAATATCTGCGAGAAGAATATAAGTGACATAGATAGCAAATAAATTTTAATGCCAAAGTGGAATATTGATAAAAATCGAACAGAGGTTATATCAGGCGAATCTGGCATTCTTATACTGTGAGGGAAAGTCATCAATATATCAAGAGATGATGGGAATGGTGTCATAGTTTATTTTAATGAAATCTATACGACAATCCCTAATTCTTTCACACCGTTTGTATCTTGACACCGATTTAAAAAATATATACATAGAAATGCTGTTTTTCTTACTATTAAGCATAATATCGCAATAGTTTTGGTGAAAGGGAATGATGCATGTATATTAAGTCCTTTTTTTTGGTTATTATTGTATTTTTCACAATTAGCCTTCATTCATTTCTGTGATAAAATGACATTCTAACAGACTCACATTAAGAATTGTCACAAAATGAAAGAAGGAATTAATGAAAGTTCTTTATCAATGAGGTAAATGACGTCAGTGTCTTTATCATTTTCTCTCTTTTAATCTGTCTTTAAGAAAGAGTTCAATGGGCCGCCATGTTTTATTCGAAAATGAGTGCATCCGTTAACAGACATCATATTCATTTTAGTGTATGTCGTTGTGAATTTCATTTTTTTACTCTATTTTGATTCAGGTTTTCAGTTTATGAAAGCATTTCATTATAGTAGATAACGGTGATTTCAATAGCAATAACAATGACAACAAGCAGGCTGAGAAAATAGGAAATAATTAGTCTGATGATGATTTTCGACATAATTAGATCCGTAATAAAACTATGATGATTGTGATAATGACGATGCCTATCATCATCTTTATGTTATACACTTAATAAAGTCGAGAGATAATAATCAAGTCTCCCTCAACCATTCGCTAATGTTATAATGGCTCAGACTAAGATGATCTTAATAAAAATAAAAGCACTTGAAATATTTAGAAAGAATCTGGTTCAAACCATTTGCCACGTGAGGAGGGATGAATTAGATCTTCTATGATTGCCCCTTCCTTATGGCCGTGTATTAATTTTAGTCAAAAAGAATGTATTAACTACAAAAGTTTGACCACCCCTCAGATCAATCGCTGGAGAAGTGAATTATCTCCTCACTGAGTACATCTATTAGCTGAACCTTGGCTGAGACGTTTTCTTAATTTAAAGCCGGTCAGTAGACCCTGTTCAATTACTTGATCTTCCCTATCTTTAGCTTTGTACTGATCCAAATATAAATAAGATCATTAACGTTTTCATCGCCAATTATTACATTCAGATGATGTTTTCTTATTTTCTTCCAAGATTCTTTGACACCACTCTCTTTCTCCTCTTGATTTTCTTTTTCACTACTTTTTCTTTTTCCCTCTTTCTAACATAGCTTCAACTTCTCATTCTTTTCCATCTTCTCCTCCCCTTCCTTCTTCTCATACTCACTTGCTTCACCTAATCTACATTCAGCTTTTCTCTTTCGCTTCCTTTCCTCCTCCTCCTCCTTTCTTTAATTGTCATTTCCCTTCTGCTTCTCTATATTACTGCTATTTGTTTTTCATTCATCAATCTCCGCTTTCTATCATCTCATCCCCTTTCTTTATTCTTTCTTTCTTTCATTCATTTTCTTATTTTCATTATCACTCTCCCTAATGCGTATTTATTTTGTCTTCATTCAACAGAAAAACAAGAAATAGTTTTTGAACTTTAACGTCGAAAATGCAATATGTGTTTAGTTATTTCATATATTCATTTCGATCCCCGACTAATGGCTTCGATTTGGGATAAAGTGACAGTAATTTTGCTAGCTCCACCATGACACTCATTTTTTTGCATGATTTCAATTCTTCCTATAATAATAATAATAATAATAATAATAATAATAATAATAATAATAACAAGGACAACAACACCCACTGAATATAAAACACGGCACGACAGAGTGGGGCAATATTTGCACTGGAAAATATGCATCTTTTACAAAAAAGAAACTGCAAGAAAGTGGTATGAACACCAACCAGACTAGGTTACAGACATAGGACCTGTAACAATTTTATGGGAATTTATAATACACACAGACAGGACACTCAAAGCTTATTGCCTAGACAGCAAAGATCACAAAAACAGAGTGTGCTTTCTTATTGACATGGCAGTGCCTGCAGACTGTAATTTATCCTTGAAGATACGATAATCTTCAAGTAGAAATCTCAAAAATGTGACACATGAGGACTTCAATAATTGCAACTGTAGTTGAAAGCCTCGGTTTGATTGAAAAAAAAAGTTCCAATAGGCTCATTGAATGGGGATCCTTGGTAGGCCATGTCTTAAAGAAATACAAATGATTAAACTCAGAAGTACAGCGCACAACTTACGAAGGGCTTTTATGTAAAGTATGTGTGCTCTTAGGTTACATCTGTTTTTTTAATAAATACTCAGTGAAAATGTCATGATGCCATTTCTGATTGGGACACGAAGGGAAATGAATATACGAAAAATCAAAAGAAATAATAATAATAATAATAATAATAATAATTATTATTATTATTTGTTGTGGCGATTATAATTGCACCTATTGTAGAATTTTGGAACATAAAATGCACAAAAGCTATTTAGCAGTTATAATTGTAGTAGCAGTAGTAGTGATGGAGATTTGATTGTGTCGAATCTGCAGGTTTTTAATATTGTTGGATAAACAATGATAATAAAACTTAAAAGCAAGAAATAAAATACAAAATAATAATAATAATAATAATAATAATAATAATAATAATAATAATAATAATGTCATTATTACTATGCAATCTTTATTATACATTTCATAACAATTATCCTTGTGATTGTTATGGTTATTTGCAGTCGTCTTTTCTTTCCCAGTTTTTCATAAGAATTCCCTTTCTATTTGTTTTTCTCTCAAATAATTTTCATTAAAATTAGCCACCTTATTGCTATTGTTTTTTTCTGTAAATTACATTGCCCTAAAGGGGATATAACTCAATATTGAACGGAAGTAATTGAACGCTGTCGGGTCCTGAATTGCCTTCCTTTCCGAGAAATCCCATTCGGAATTGACTTAATTCATTTAAAAGGTACACACTTCTGATTATATTATTCTTAAATTATTTCTTTCGTGAAGGATTTCGGTGTTTAGGACATATTCTTTACGTGCCATATCTATACTTAAAATCATTAAACATAAATCATTGCCCATCATTTCACAATAAATTATCTTTTAAGATTTGTTGTTTGTATTTTTATTTTTCTAAACTTGCTGTTTAAATTGTACGCTGAAAGGATGAAAAGATAATAAAATGTATATTTACAAATTGAAACAAGGAAGACATTTGCCAAACCTTTCAATGTGTTTTTATGTGAACATGCTCAAATATATACGAATGTTGACATTTGCAAAGCTTGAAGTAATTATAAATAGAATGTGTTTTCTTAGTATGAAATACTGACTTTAAAACGCAAAAATGACACTGGGCAATTTTGATGTAGTCATTCTTATTGCTGTGAATATCTCAGCCACAGTTCAGGTGACAGACGAAGTTTGTAGATATTTATAGCTAAAAATCTAAAATGAAAATCTCAAAATCCAAACTTGAATTTGAATTCGAATGGTGCGAGAACGCCAAGGTACTTATGTTGGGAAGAATCAATGACTATTATTAAATCAACCGTGTAATAGTCCTTCAAAGAACAAATTTAATTCATCAATGAAGTCTTTAACGTATACATTGTCTTGTAATGGGCCATGTGTCATTGAGGACAAAAAAAACTTGATTGAATTAATCCAGTGACTTGAAACAAAGAGCTGTAAGTTCAATACCTGGCTATAGCAGTGGTGAACAAAAACGTGGGCGAGTTGAGTTAAAGGGAAATAACTGATACTGATATATCCGGAAGAGGCATGGCACATGGAAGAAGAACAATCTACCCCAGTGGACGAAATAAAAGATTCAGTTCGAAATTCCGATCTCCTGAATAAGGCCAGAGTGTACAGCGTACAACAGCCGAAACGACGTAAATATGGGAACAGAGATGAGGACAATGATTTGAACAATGTAAATAGTATAAATAATTACAATAACTCATCTCATATATATATATATATATATATATATATATATATATATATATATTAGCAATTTTGAAGGATACCCTTGTGGCGAAAACTACCAAATAATCGCCATAAATATTTAGGTATGACGTTGGTGTTACTTCAGAAGATGGTTCTCATTCACATCTACACCAAGTCTCTGAAGTTTTTGTTAACTTTGAGAAAAAATAAAGAAACACAAGGAATATTTGCATGTCAGCCAATGTAAATATATTTCCATTTTCAATGTCGTGTATTTCATTAAATATTTCTTCGACGAATTCGATGCAGGCTACAATTTTTCTGAAATTGTTTAATTTCCTCTTGAACCATTGTCTCCCCGTGTACCTTCATAACACTCAATATATTTCTGAATTACCATCTTAACACGATCTGGAGCACACGTGAGGCCCACAACTCACCTATAATACCACCCCTATCATCGAGATAATATCACTCCCCTGACGTCTTAACTTAGGTTTCCGCTAGTTGCCGACAAAAACTATTAAAATGGCACATTGAAGGTTACTCAATTTTCATAGATGAAAAAAGGAAACGGTTTAAAAATCTGTCATTATAGATTACATTTCCCATTTAATTTTCCTAATGGATGATTTTAAAGGAAGATTAGTGTTTATCACTTGATTACGGACCCAACAATATTGAAATGCTTAATACATCTTTGTTGTCATAACGCTTAAAAATATCATAGCTTCACAAAAGATGTTTGGATAATATAACATCTCTTTCGTTACTGGGTATAGATCAGAGATATAATTCCCTCAATTTGTTTGTATAAAAGCTTATCTTCCGCATGAAAGTAATGTCATCCTCTTTGGGTGATCCAGTACTATGTGAGTATAGTTATGCTAGACTAAAATCAGGGAAGAACATAATGTCGATCGTAACGTGGTTCTTGTAAGTATTTGCTCTTTCCTCAATAACCACTCACTATTGTAATCACCGTGTAACACTCAAATGAACCTCAAAAATATCTAAATCCATCAAATTAAAAAGCCGAATTGGTAGAGTCCTGTGACAGATTGGCTTTCGTTTTTTTTTTTTTAAATTCTTTTCTACAAAATCAAGTGTTGTAAAACATTTAGTTCTGTTAGCCATTGCTGGAGAGTTTGATGAAAGGGTCCCATAAAAACTGGTTTTGTCCAATAACAAATTAACATTTATATAAATATAAACAACATCGAATATCTAATATAGAGCTTGGACATTACATGATATTTAGATCGATTGTGATCGATCAAAGAAGACTTATGCCAGATTATTTCAAGCTGAATAATCCATATAAGGAAATCTAAAGTTAGTATTAGCCATATTCTTGTTGTTCGAAACTTGAATTCTTTTGTTCAATTCTCACGATTCAAGGAAGCGTTCCTTTTTATTGAAATTGTTATCTTTTATAACTGTAATTAACAACCTTTTATTTCATCCCTTTACGTGTCGGCATGAGCGTTCGTTCATGCCATTTAAATCTACCGATTTAATTATCGATATTTTAGGTGCATTTGACGATCGGAATTCTGAGATAGGTTTAAGGACGCTCCGGGCAAGTAAATTAATAGCTGTATCGATTAGGCGCAGTGAACCAGCGACTTTTACGATTGATATTGATCGCTAGGCTAACTTAAAACCTGACAATAAAGATCAACTCAAAGTTGATTCGTGACTCGATCAACAAAGTATCGATTTCTTTTTTGAAACTTGAAACAATTCTTTGCCGTGCTGTCCAAAAATCTATTACAATTTTTTTTTTTATTAAAGATCTAATTAAACATTTTTAATTGAATTAGAATTCAGTTGTATAATCAGTTATAAGATATTCAGGCATTGAATTAATCTAATGGAAACCTAAAAACACTTAACTTACGCAATATGAAGATGTTTTTGTATGTTAAATTATTATTTTTTGAAAATGAAAAATAATGTTGACTTTTCGAGGAAATATTGTTTGATGTAAAATCTATAATAAATTTCTACAAGAACAGGTTTAGTGTCAATAATAGTAAAAAGAGAAAAGCAATTCCTTATTGTGGGCATTAACCAATTTTATTTTCATGAATTCACGTAAAGCAATCTAAACCAACGATAATTAAAGAGTTTAACAGACATTTTTAAAAGGTCTTTCATACCAAATTATCAAGAAAAGGATTGGTGTTGGTCAGTAATTAAGGTAAGCGAGTGTAATATTTCTTAAATATTTTACTTGTAAAAACAAGAAGAAAAGGATTATCACTTGTCAGGAATTAAGCTAAGTATTTTTGAAAGAAAGAGAGTTAATGAAAATTCAACTATTTAAAATATTTCTCCCCCAAAAGTAGATGCTAAGCTTAAATTATCCAAAGCAGGGTATGTCCAGAGAATGGCAGTCATAATAATGCCGAGTAACTTAATGTAAAAAAGAGTGTATTAAACTAATAATATCATTGAAAAAAAAAAAAAAAAAAGAGTGTATTAAACTAATAATATCATTGACTGAGTTTATTTAAAATTCCATTACTGGCATATATATATATATATATATATAAGTGGAAAAATATCTTGAAATACTAAACGGTAAGTTTATATAATAAAATAGCCATTGGCTTCAACCACAGCTTCCAGACAAATTTGAATTCTCCTGCCACTCTTCTGGATGATCTCTTTGTTTAAGTTGGTGAATGCTGCCATAATCCTTGCCTTCAGTTGATCTTTGGTTTTGTTGGTCTCTCGCTCAACTGAGCACCACGCATAATAATCAAGGGAGCTGAAGACTGGGGAGTTAGGTGTCCAGATGTAAGGGATGATGTTGTCACAGAAAGTGACTGACAGCATGACTGGTTTCTCCTGCTTGTGTGGCATGGTGCAGAGTCCTGTTACCAGACATACGTTCCTCCAGCAGCCATCCTCTTGACCCAGGTCAACACTACCTCCTCAAGGTACTTGATGTAGACCTCCATATTAAGTCTGAGGTCCTCAACAACAAATTCAGAACGATCAGAGTGAATATTCCGAGCTACCGTACATTCGTAATCACCATTAGACTCATCCAAACTTTCCGAATCCTCTGCACACTCCTCAGATTGAAACCCAAACACTCTGAAATGTTCGTACTGGAGCTTCCGTGCAGTATAGCGTGCCGTTTCCATATGTCTGGTGCAGTGAAATGAGCCATAGTGCTCAAATGAGCCATGGTGCTCAAATGAGCCTACTTTACTGTGCAGTCGACATAATCAAAAACAAATAACGCGCATGCGCGAAATTAAAATAAAAATCGTGACAATTCATCCATCGCAACCTATATATATATATATATATATATATATATATATATATATATATATATATATAATTTTGAAGGATACCCTTGTGGCGAAATATATATATATATTAAATCAAATAAACACAAGAAACTGGGAAGAACCAGTATCTTCTACTCCCATTTGTATTAATCTCGCAGCGATACTCAGTTCGCAATATATTTATCGGTGTAATGGTACAAGATCGCATTGTAACGTGAAACTGACTATGTAGTGTTGATTCCTAGGTCCACACTGCATATATGTAAAAAGAGCCCATCTCCGATATTGAACACTCTTTCACTACAAATATAATCAATTTTAGACAATACACACACAGGATATGTATATGTTTGTGTGAGTGACTGTGCGAGTGTCTGAGTCTGTGTATGAGATATTCTTTATAGTACCTGTTCGGATTTCCTAACTTCCCTCAGTTGAACTATGTGTGAGTGTGAAGGTGAGTATGCGTAAATATGCACTTTAACATTTGAATTTAGAAACACAGTGACATACAGACTAACATATATTCCTATGTAGAATGCAGGCGAGCTGTCGTTATTCTCGGGCAGGCAAAGAGTAAAGACTCTTATAAGAAAAGCTCCCGATGGCTTAGCCGCCCAAATTCATATTGATGTCTAGATAAGAACGAACAAGAATCCGTTGTTATGGCTTTTAGTTTAGCACAAATTTTCTTAATTCTGGATTAATTATGTATATGTTACGCGCGCACACACACACACACACACACACACACTTTCTCTCTGTCTCTCACTCTGTCACTCTCACACACAGATAGAGAAAAGCGGTAATAGTCATTAAATTTGAAGATTTAAGGTTTATTTTGGCTGTATATAACAATTGTAAGTCCAAAAAACTTGCGTTTTAAAGGTAATTACCAATTCAATGAGATTAATCTTGATTTCCAGCAACAGACTTTTCTTTGAAAGTCTTTTAAAATAATTAGACTTTAATCCTTGGAAAGTCTTCAAGCGAGTGTCACTCACAGGGTCAGCTGCAAAGCATTTGAAAAACAATCACACCATTCCCTTGCAGATCATTTTCTCCATCTAATTTTTACAAAATTCACAACAATCTTTCAATAGTCATTTTACTTTCTTATTTTCTTTCATTCAATTTATCCATTTATCTAAAGAACATGTCAAAAACAGCCGATCATGCAATTTCGAAATCAACTTCATCAAAACCAAAATCTGCTCGCTATAATATATTGATTTGATGCATCACATAATTCAGACTAAATCTGTCACTTCAATTTTCAGCAGCCAGGGTCCCATAGCTAGAGGGTCGTTGGTGCTCTTATGAATTAAAACCTTACAGAGTTTAGGCAAGTGTAATAATTTCCACTTCAATTTGGAGTAATGAACTCATTTATACTCAGTTTCTCTCATGTTCTTGTAAAACCTAACCTTATACAGTTGGGATATTTCTTAAGTTTAGCACATAGCTAGGATGCTTCCTTTGACGAACCAGCCAAGAAAAAAGAACCTGCTTGCACTACCTTCTGAACATTAACATTCGAAATGCTTAGTTTGTATTTTTCGTCGAGTTCAGCCACCACAAAGATACATATACATATTTAATCAGCATAACCATACCTTTATTTTCCTTATGTAACGTTATTGTGGATCATTTGAATTTGCCATGTACATAACAAGATTCGGAGACTCTCTCCTACAAGGTGGGGTGTCTATGGTCGTTGTCTCGAATAATTTTCTATCCCTATCTGTTACATATTTGAAATTATAAAATAGCTTCCTTCATTATTCATCTTCCCCGGCATTCTAAACCAAACATTGTGTAATGGAAATGTCATATATTCATCTCATAGCAAAGAATAAAGAAACTACACACTTGCTTTACACGAAACTCTTCTATTGAGTTCATATCAGTTAAAGTGAAAAAAAACTTTTTCCTAAATTATGAAAAAAATATTGGTTTTAAAATATGGAAACAACTATCAATGCCAAAATCATGATTTGCGCAAAACTTCTTGTAAAAAGATTCGGCACAATTCGAAAGAAACAATCATAATGTTCCAATGACGAACTACAGTAGAAAAAAGAAGGAAAGGGTTATTGGAAAGACTGAAAAAGAAGGAAAGGGTTATTGGAAAGACTGAAAAGTAAGGAAAGGATTATTAAAAAACTGAAAAAGAAGGAAAGGGTTATGGCAAAGATTGAAAAAGAAGGAGAGCGTTATTGGAAAAACTGAAAAGGAAGGAAAAGTTTATTGGAAAAACTGAAAAAGAAGGAACTGGTTATTGGAAATACTGAAAAGGAAGGAACGAGTTATGTCAAAGACAGAAAAAGAAGGAAAGGGTTATTGGAAAGACTGAAAAGGAAGGAAAGAGATATGGCAAAGACTGAAAAATAGGAAAGGGTTATTTGAAAGACTGAAAAAGAAGGAAAGGGTTATTGGAAAAACTGAAAAAGTGGAAAGTGTTATTGGAAAGACTGAACAAGAAGGAAAGGATTATTTAAAAGACTGAAAAAGAAGGAAAGTGTTATTGGAAAGACTGAAAAGGAAGGAAAGAGTTATTTGAAAGACTGAAAAAGTGGAAAGGGTTATTTGAAAGACTGAAAAAGAAGGAAAGGATAATTGGAAAAACTGAAAAGGATGGAACGGGTTATTGGAAAGACTGAAAAAGAAGGAAAGGTTTATTGGAAAAACTGAAAAGGAAGGAAAGAGTTATGGCAAAGACTGAAAAGGAAGGAAAGAGTTATAGGAAAGACTGAAAAAGAAGGAAAGGGTTCTGGGAAAGTCAGAAAAGGAAGGAAAGAGTTATGACAAAGACTAAAAAAGGAGGAAAGGGTTATTGGAAAAACTGAAAAAGAAGGAAAGGGTTAAGGCAAAGATAGAAAAAGAAGGAGAGCGTTATTGGAAAAACTGAAAAAGAAGGGAAAGGTTATTGGAAAAACTGAAAAGGAAGTAAAAGTTTATTGGAAAAACTGAAAAGGAAGGAAAGGGTTAATGGAAAGACTGAAAAGGAAGGAAAGCGTTATTGCAAAGACTGAAAAAGAAGGAAATGGTTATTTGAAAGACTGAAAAGGAAGGAAAGAGTTATTGGAAAAACTGAAAAGGAAGGAAAGAGTCATTTGAAAGACTGAAAAGAAGGGAAAGGGTTATTGAAAAAAACTGAAAAGAAGGAAAGGTTTATTGGAAAAAGACTGAAAAAAGCAGGAAAAAGGGAAAGGAATTGGAAAAATTGAAAAGGAAGGAAAGGGTTATGGGAAAAAGACTGAAAAGAAGGAAAGGGTTATGGGAAAAGACTGAAAAGGAAGGAAAGCGTTATTTGAAAGACAAAAAAAGGAAAGGGGAAAGGATTATTGGAAAAAAACTGAAAAGGAAGGAAAGGTTATTGGCAAAGATTGAAAAGAAGGAAAGAGTTATAGGAAAGACTGAAAAAGAAGGAAATGGTTATGGCAAAGACTGAAAAAGAAGGAAAGGGTTATTGGAAAGATTGAAAAGGAAGGAAAGAGTGGAAAAATTGACAAAGACAGAAAGAAAAAGGAAAAGGAAGGAAAGGGTTATTGGAAAGACTTATTGAAAAGAAAAGGAAAGGGTTATTGGAAAGACTGAAAAGAAGGAAAGGGTTATTGGAAAGACTGAAAAAGAAGGAAAGGGTTGGAAAGGAAAAAAAACTGAAAAGGAAGGAAAGGGTTATTGAAAGACTGAAAAGAAGGAAAGAGTTATTGGAAAGACTGAAAAGAAGGAAAGGGTTATGGCAAAGACTGAAATAGAAGGAAAGGGTTATTGGAAAGACTGAAAAAAGAAGGAAAGGGTTATTGGAAAACTGAAAAAGAAGGAAAAAGGTTATTGAAAAAACTGAAAAGGAAGGAAAAGGTTATTGAAAACTGAAAAAGAAAGAAAGGCTAGGGAAAAAAAAGGAAAGGAAGGAAAAGACTGAAAAGAAGGAAAAGACTGGAAAAACTGAAAAAGAAGGAAAGCGAAAGACTTGGAAAAAGAAAAAGACTGAAAAAAGAAGGAAAGGGTTATTGGAAAGACTGAAAAAAGAAGGAAAGGGTTATTGGAAAACTGAAAAGAAGGAAAGGGTTATTTGAAAAAGACTGAAAGGAAGGAAAGGGTTATTAAAAGACTGAAAAAAGAAGAAAAGGGTTATTTGAAAGACTGAAAAGAAGGAAAGCGTTAAGGGGAAAAACTGAAAAGAAGGAAAGGGTTATTGAAAAGACTGGAAAAGAAGGAAAGGGTTATTGGAAAGACTGAAAAAGAAGGAAAGGGTTATTGGCAAAGACTGAAAAAGAAGGAAAGGGTTATTGGAAAACTGAAAAAAGGAAGGAAAAACTGTTATGGAAAGACTGAAAAAAAAGGAAAGGGTTATTGGAAAGACTGAAAAAGAAGGAAAAGTTTTGAAAAACTGAAAAGAAGGAAAGTGTTATTGGAAAGATTGAAAAAGAAGGAAAGGATTAGGGCAAAACTGAAAAGAAGGAAAGGGTTATTAGAAAAGACTGAAAAAGGAAGGAAAGAGTTATTTGAAAGACAAAAAGAAGGAAAGGATGGAAAGACAGAAAAGAAGAAAGGATACTGAAAAGAAGGAAAAGGGTTAAGGAAAACTGAAAAAGAAGGAAATATTGGAAAAAGACTGAAATGGAAGGAAAAAAGGAAATGAAAAATGGAAAGACTGAAAAGAAAGAAAGGGTTATTTAAAAAAACTGAAAAAGAAGGAAAGGGTTATTGAAAAGACTGAAAAGGAAGAAAGGAAAGGGTTATTGGAAAGACTGAAAAAGAAGGAAAAGAAAGTTATTGGAAAGACTGAAAGGAAGGAAAGGAGTTATTGGAAAAGACTGAAAAGAAGGAAATTGTTATTGGAAAGACTGAAAAAAAGAAGGAAAAGGAAAGAAAGAAAATTGAAAGAAAAAGGAGGAAAGGTTATTGGAAAGACTGAAAAGAAGGAAAGGGTTTTTGAAAGACTGAAAAGAAGGAAAAAGTTTATTAAAAAACTGAAAAAGAAGGAAAGGGTTTATTGGAAAACTGAAAAAAAGAAGGAAAGGACAGAAAAAGAATATTGGAAAAACAGAAAAGAAGGAAAGGGTTAGAATTGAAAAGGAAGGAAAGGGCTGGCAAAGACTGAAAAGAAGGAAAGGGTTATTTGAAAGACTGAAATGAAGGAAAAGGGTTATTGGAAAAACTGAAAAAGAAGGAAAAAGAAAGGAAAGGGGTTATTGGAAAGACTGAAAAAAGGAAAGGAAAGAATTATGGCAAAGAGAAAAAGCCTGGAACAAAAGAAGAAAAAAAGGAAAGGGTTATTGGAAAAACTGAAAAGGAAAGGAAAGGAAAAATTGAAAAGAAGGAAAATTTGAAAGACTGAAAAAGAAGGAAAGGATTATTTGAAAGACTGAAAAAGAAGGAAAGGTTATTGGAAAGACTGAAAAAGAAGGAAAAAAGTGAAAAGTGGAAAGGGTCAGAAAAAGAAGGAAAGGGTTATTTAAAGATTGAAAAGAAGGAAAAAAACTGAAGGAAGGAGTTATTGGAAAGACTGAAAAGAAGGAACTGGTTATGGAAAAACAGTTAAGAAAAAGAAGGAAAGGGTTATTGGAAAGACTGAAAAAGAAGGAAAGGATTATGGGAAAGACTGAAAAGGAAGGAAAGGGTTATTGGAAAGACTGAAAAAGAAGGAAAAGATTGGAAAACTGAAAAGAAGGAAAGGGTTATTGGAAAAGACTGAAAAGAAGGAAAGGTTTATTGGAAATTGTCTGAAAAAGGAATTGGAAAAGAAAGTTATGGGAAAGACTGAAAAAAGAAGGAAAGGGTTATTTGAAAGAAGGAAAAGAAGGGAAAAGGTTATTGAAAAAAACTGAAAAGGAAGGAAAGGTTTATTGGAAAAACTGAAAAGAACGAAAAGGGTTATTGGAAAACTGAAAAGGAAGGAAAGAGTTATGGAAAAGACTGAAAAAGAAGGAAAGGGTTATTGGAAAGAAAGGAAAGGAAAGGGTGGACAAAGACTGAAAAGAAAAAAGAAAGGAAAGAAGGTTATTGGAAAGACTGAAAAAAAGGAAAGGGCAAAATTTGAAAAGAAGGAAAAAGAAGAAAAGGAATTTATTGGAAAGAAGGAAAAGAAGGAAAGGTTATTGGAAAAACTGAAAAGAAGGAAAAGTTTGGCAAAAAGAAGGGAAAGGGAAGGAAAGGTTATTTGAAAGACTGAAAAGAAGGAAAATTGGCAAAAACTGAAAAAAGGAAAGGAATTGAAAGACTGGGTTATTGGAAAACTGAAGAAGAAGGAAAGGGTTATTGGAAAAACTGAAAAAGAAGGAAAGGGTTATGGAAAAGACAGAAAAAGTGGGAAAGATTTATTTGAAAGACTGAAAAATAAGGAAAGGGTTATTGGAAAAACTGAAAAGGAAGGAAAGGGTTATTGGAAAAACTGAAAAAGAAGGAAAGGGTTATTGAAAAGACTGAAAAAGAAGGAAAGGGTTTTTGGGAAAGAGGAAAAGGAAAAGAAGGAAAAAAAGGGTTATTGGAAAGACTGAAAAGAAGGAAAGGTTATTGGAAAGACTGAAAAAAAAGGAAAGAATTTGAAAAGACTGAAAAAAAGAAGGAAAGGGTTATTGGAAAGACTGAAAAGAAGGAAAGATTGAAAAACTGAAAAGAAGGAAAAGGTTATTGGAAAAACTGAAAAGAAGGAAAGATATTGGAAAAAAGACTGAAAAAGAAGGAAAGGGTTATTGGAAAAGACTGAAAAAGAAAAGGAAAGGGTTATTGGAAAAACTGAAAAGAAGGAAAAAGGTTTGGAAAAACTGAAAAAGAGGAAAATTGAAAGACTGAAAAGGAAAGGGTTATTTGCAAAAAGACTGGAAAGAAGGGAGGTTTTGGAAAGACTGAAAAGGAAGGAAAGGGAAAAGACTGAAAAGAAGGAAAGGGTTATTGAAAAATTGAAAAAGGGAAAGGTTATTGGAAAAACTGAAAAAGAAGGAAAGGGTTATTGGAAAGACTGAAAAAGAAGGAAAGAGTTATGGCAAAGACTGAAAAAGAAGGAAAGGGTTATTGGAAAGACTGAAAAGGAAGGAAAGGGTTATTGGAAAGACTGAAAAAGAAGGAAAGGTTATTGGAAAACTGAAAAGAAAAAACGTTGAAAAAACTGAAAAGAAGGAAAGGGTTATTGGAAAGACTGAAAAAGAAGAAAGGTTATTGAAAAGACTGAAAAAAAGAAGGAAGGATTATTGGAAAGACTGAAAAAAAGAAGGAAAGGGTTATTGAAAAAACTGAAAAAGAAGGAAAGGTCTAAATACTGAAAAGAAGGACTGAAAAAGAAGGAAAGGAAAGACTGAAAAAAAAAAGAAGGAAAGTATTACATGGAAAACTGAAAAGAAGGAAAGGGTTATTGAAAAGACTGAAAAGAAGGAAAAGTTATTGGAAAACTGAAATTGGAAGAAAGGGTTATTGGAAAGAAGAAAAGGAAGGAAAAAGTTATTGGAAAACTGAAAAGAAGGAAAGGGTTATTGGAAAAATGAAAAAGAAAAGAAGGAAAGGGTTATTGGAAAGACTGAAAAGAAGGGAAAGGGTTATTGGAAGACTGAAAAAGAAGGAACGTTATTATTTGAAAAGGAAGGAAAAGAAGGAAAAAAGAAAAACTGAAAAGGAAGGAAAGGTTATTGGAAGACTGAAAAGAAGGAAAGGTTATTGAAAAACTGAAAAGGAAGGAAAAGATTGGAAAAAAAGGAAAGGGTTATTGGAAAAACTGAAAAGGAAGGAAAGGGTTATTGGAAGGGACTGAAAAGAAGGAAAGGGGGCAAAGACTGAAAAGAAGGAAAAGGTTTTGGAAAGATTGAAAAAGAAGGGAAAAATTTTGGCAAAGACTGAAAAAGAAGGAAAGTGTTATTGGAAAGACTGAAAAGGAAGGAAAGGGTTATTGGAAAGACTGGAAAAGAAGGAAGGAAAACTGAAAAAGAAGGTTATTGAAAGACTGAAAAAGAAGGAAAAGTTATGGCAAAAGACTGAAAAAGAAGGAAAGGATTATTTGAAAGACTGAAAAGAAGGAAAAGGGTTATTGGAAAACTGAAAAGGAAGGAAAGAGTTGAAAGAATGGAAAAGACTGAAAAGAAGGAAAGAGTTATTGAAAAACTGAAAAAAGAAGGAAAGGGTTATTGGAAAGACTGAAAAGAAGGGAAAAGTTATTGAAAAACTGAAAAGAAGGAAAGGGTTATTGAAAAGACTGAAAAGAAAGGGAAAGGATGAAAAAGAAAAAACTGAAAAGAAGGAAAGGAAAAGACGGAAAGACTGAAAAGAAGGAAAGGGTTATTGGAAAAGACTGAAAAGAAGGAAAGGGTTATTTGAAAGACTGAAAAGAAGGAAAGGGTTATGGCAAAAAGACTGAAAAGAAAAAGCGTTATTGAAGGAAAGAAGGAAAGGTTTATTGGAAAGACTGAAAAGAAGGAAAGGGTTATTGGCAAAGACTGAAAAGAAGGAAAGGGTTAAAAACTGAAAAGAAGGAAAGGGTTATGGAAAAGACTGAAAAGGAAGGAAAGGGTTATTTGAAAAAGACTGGGAAAAAGAAGGAAAGGGTTATTTGAAAGACTGGAAAGAAGGAAAGGGTTGAAAAAGAAAAGAGGGAAAGGTTATTGGAAAGACTGAAAAGGAAGGAAAGAGTTATGGCAAAGATTGAAAAAGAAGGAAAGGGTTATTGGAAAGACTGAAAAAGAAGGAAAGGGAAAAATTGAAAAGAAGGAAAGGGTTATTGAAAGACTGAAAAAGAAGGAAAGGGTTATTGGAAAGACTGAAAAGAGGGAAAGGGTTATTGGAAAAGAGAGTTATTTGAAAACTGAAAAGAAGGAAAGGGTTATTGGAAAAACTGGAAAAGAAGGGAAAGAAAGACTGAAAGAAGGAAAAAAGACTGAAAAGAAGGAAAGGTTATTGAAAAAACTGAAAAGAAGGAAAGGGTTATTGGAAAAGACTGAAAAGGAAGGAAAATTGGAAAAACTGAAAAGAAGGAAAGGGTTATTGGAAAAGACTGAAAAGAAGGAAAGGGTTATTGGAAAAACTGAAAAAGAAGGAAAGGGTTATTGGAAAAGACTGAAAAGAAGGAAAGGGTTAAGTGAAAAAGATTGAAAAGAAGGAAAGGATTATTGGGAAAGACTGAAAAGAAGGAAAGGGTTATGGGAAAGACTGAAAAGGAAGGAAAGGTTATTGGGCAAAACTGAAAAAGAAGGAAAGGGTTATGGAAAGACTGAAAAGAAGGAAAGGGTTATTGGAAAAACTGAAAAAGAAGGAAAGGGTTATGGAAAAAGACTGAAAAGGAAGGAAAGGGTTATTTGAAAGACTGAAAAGAGGAAAGGGTTATTTGAAAGACTGAAAAAAAGATGGAAAAACTGAAAAAGAAGGAAAGGGTTATTAGAAAAACTGAAAAGAATGAAAGTGTTATTGGAAAGACTGAAAAAGAAGGAAAGTGTTATTGGAAAGACTAGGAAAAAGAAAAAGGGTTATTGGAAAAAACTGAAAAAGAAGGAAAAAGTTTATTGGAAAGACTGAAAAAGAAGGAAAGGGTTATTGGAAAACTGAAAAGAAGGAAACTGGTTAGAAGGCAAAGACTGAAAAGGAAAAAATTATTGAAAATTGAAAAGAAGGAAAGGGTTATTGGAAAGACTGAAAAAGAAGGGAGATGGCAAAGACCGAAAAGAGGAAAAAGAAAAGAAGGAAAGGGTTATGGGAAAGACTGAAAAGGAAGGAAAGGGTTATTGCAAAGACTGAAAAGAAGGAAAGGGTTATTGGAAAGACTGAAAAGAAGAAAAAGGGTTATTTGAAAAGACTGAAAAGAAGGAAAGGGTTATTGAAAAAACTGAAAAGAAGGGAAAGGATTATTTGAAAAGAAGGAAAAAGTTATGTCAAAGGAAAGGGAAGGAAAAAAAAGACTGAAAAGGAAGGAAAGGGTTATTGAAAGACTGAAAAAAGAAGGAAAGAGGTTATGGAAAAGACTGAAAAGAAGGAAAGGGTTAAGGAAAACTGAAAAGAAGGAAAGGTTATTGGAAAGGGTTATTGGAAAAACTGAAAAAGAAGGAAAGGGTTATTGGAAAAACTGAAAAAGAAGGGAAAGAAGGTTTATTGGAAAGACTGAAAAAGAAGGAAAGGGTTATTGGAAAGACTGAAAAAGAAGGAAAGGAAGGAAGTTATGGGAAAGACTGAAAAAGAAGGAAAGGGTTATTGAAAAGACTGAAAAAAGAAGGAAAGGGTTATTGAAAACTGAAAAGGAAGGAAAGGGTTATTGGAAAACTGAAAAGAAGGAAAGGGTTATTGAAAAACTGAAAAAGAAGGAAAGGTTATTTGAAAAGACTGAAAAGAAGGAAAGGGTTATTGGAAAGACTGAAAAGGAAGGAAAGAGTTATGGCAAAGACTGAAAAGAAGGAAAGGGTTATTTGAAAGACTGAAAAGAAGGAAAGGGTTATTGGAAAAACTGAAAAAGAAGGAAAGGGTTATTTGAAAGACTGAAAAAGAAGGAAAGGGTTATTGGAAAGACTGAAAAAGAAGGGAAAGTTTATTGGAAAAACTGAAAAAGAAGGAAATGGTTATTGGAAAAACTGAAAAAGAAGGAAAGGGTTATTGAAAGACTGAAAAAAGGAAGGAAAAGGGTTAAGGGAAAGACTGAAAAAGAAGGAAAAGGGTTATTGAAAAAAAACTGCAAAAAAAAGAAGGAAAGGGTTATTGGAAAGACTGAAAAGAAGGAAAGGGTTATTGGAAAAACTGAAAAAGGAAAAGGATTGGAAAGACTGAAAAGAAGGAAAAAGAAAGAAAAAGAAGGAAAGGGTTAGGAAAGACTGAAAAAAGAAGGAAAGGGTTATTGGAAAAACTGAAAAAGAAGGAAAAGGGTTATTTGAAAAAACTGAAAAAGAAGGAAAGGGTTATTGGAAAAACTGAAAAAAGGAAAGAAAGAATTATTGAAAAGAAAAAGTTTGAAAAGAAAAAGAGGAAAGGGTTATTGAAAAACTGAAAAGAAGGAAAAGAAGTTATGGGAAAGACTGAAAAGAAGGAAAGGAAAATTGAAAAGAACTGGAAAAAGGAAAGAAGGAAATTGGAAAGACTGAAAAAGAAGGAAAGGGTTATTGGAAAGACTGAAAAGAAGGAAAGGTTCATTGAAAGACTGAAAAAGAAGGAAAGGGTTATGGGAAAGACTGAAAAGAAGGAAAGGGTTATTTGAAAGACTGAAAAAAGAAGGAAAGGTTATTGGAAAGACTGAAAAGGAAGGAAAAGGGTTATTGGAAAGACTGAAAAAGAAGGAAAGGGTTATTGGAAAGACTGAAAAGAAGGAAAGGGTTATTGGAAAGACTGAAAAAGAAGGAAAGGGTTATTGGAAAGACTGAAAAAGAAGGAAAGAGTTATTTGAAAGACTGAAAAGAAGGAAAGGGTTATTGGAAAGACTGAAAAAGAAGGAAAGGGTTATTGGAAAGACTGAAAAAGAAGGAAAGGGTTATTGGAAAGACTGAAAAGAAGGAAAGGGTTATGGCAAAGACTGAAAAAGAAGGAAAGGGTTATTTGAAAGACTGAAAAGAAGGAAAGGGTTATTGGAAAAACTGAAAAGAAGGAAAGGGTTATTGGAAAGACTGAAAAAGAAGGAAAGGGTTATTGGAAAACTGAAAAAGAAGGAAAGAGTTATGGCAAAGACTGAAAAGGAAGGAAAGGTTATTGGAAAGACTGAAAAGGAAGGAAAGAGTTATGGCAAAGACTGAAAAAGAAGGAAAGGGTTATTTGAAAGACTGAAAAGAAGGAAAGGGTTAAGGCAAAGACTGAAAAAGAAAAAGAAAAAAAGGGAAAGGTTATTGGAAAAGACTGAAAAGAAGGAAAGGGTTTGGGAAAGACTGAAAAGAAGGAAACGGTTATTGGAAAAAGACTGAAAAGAAGGAAAGGAAAGAAGGGAAAGACTGAAAAGGAAGGAAAGGGTTATGGCAAAGACTGAAAAAGAAGGAAAGGGATTGGAAAATTGAAAAAGAAGGAAAGGGTTATTGGAAAGACTGAAAAAGAAGGAAAGGGATTTGGAAAGACTGAAAAGAAGGAAAGAAGGATATTGGAAAGACAGAAAAAGAAAAGGAAAGGGTTATGGGAAAGACTGAAAAGGAAGGAAAGGGTTATTGAAAAAGACTGAAAATGAAGAAAAGAGTTATTGGAAAGATTGGAAAAGAAGGAAAGGGTTATTGGAAAAGACTGAAAAAGAAGGAAAGTGTTATAGGAATTACTGAAAGGGAAGGAAAGGGAAAAAAGGAAAACTGAAAAAGAAGGAAAGGGTTATTGGAAAGACTGAAAAAGAAGGAAAAGGGTTATTGAAAAACTGAAAAGAAGGAAAAATTATTGGAAAACTGAAAAAAAGAAGGAGGGTTATTGGGAAGACTGAAAAAAGGAAAGACAAAGACTGAAAAGAAGGAAAGGGTTATTGGAAAAACTGAAAAAGAAGGAAAGGTTATTGGAAAAGACTGAAAAGAAGGAAAGGGTTATTGGAAAGACTGAAAAGAAGAAAAGGGTTATTTGGAAAGACTGAAAAAGAAGGAAAGGGTTATGGGAAAGACTGAAAAAAGGAAAGGAAAGGAAAGACTGAAAAAAGAAGGAAAAGGGTTATTGGAAAAACTGAAAAGAAGGAAAGGGTTATTGGAAAACTGAAAAGAAGGAAAGGATTATTGAAAAACTGAAAAAGAAGGAAAGGGTTATTGGAAAAGACTGAAAAAAGAAGGAAAAGGGTTATTGGCAAAAACTGAAAAGAAGGAAGGGTTATTGGAATGACTGAAAAGGAAGGAAAAGTTTATTGAAAAACTGAAAAGAAGGAAAGGTTTATGGAAAAACTGAAAAAGAAGGAAAGGGTTATGGGAAAGACTGAAAAAGAAGGAAAGGGTTATTGGAAAGACTGAAAAAGAAGGAAAGAGTTATTGGAAAGACTGAAAAAGATGGAAAAGGGTTAATGGAAAAACTGAAAAAGAAGGAAAGGGTTATTTAAAAAGACTGAAAAAGAAGGAAAGGTTATGGGAAAGACTGAAAAGAAGGAAAGGTTTATTGGAAAAACTGAAAAAGAAGGAAAGGGTTATTGGAAAGACTGAAAGGAAGGAAAGGGTTATTGGAAAACTGAAAAAGAGGAAAGGTTTATGGAAAAAACTGAAAAAGAAGGAAAGGGTTATTTGAAAAAGACTGAAAAGGAAGGAAAGGAAGGAAAGTTATGGCAAAGACTGAAAAGAAGGAAAGGGTTATTGGAAAGACTGAAAAAGGAAGGAAAAGGGAAATTGGAAAGACTGAAAAAGATGGGAAAGGTTATGGGAAAGACTGAAAAGAAGGAAAGGGTTATTTGAAAGACTGAAAAAGAAGGAAAGGGGTTGGAAAGACTTGGAAGGAAAGGATTAAAAAAAAAGAGGAAAGGATTGTTGGAAAGACTGAAAAAGAAGGAAAAGGTTATTGGAAAGATTGAAAAGAAAAAAAGAAAAGGGTTATTGGAAAAACTGAAAAAGAAGGAAAGGGTTATTGGAAAGACTGAAAAAGAAGGAAAGGGTTATTGAAAAGACTGAAAAAGAAGGAAAGGGTTATTGGAAAAACTGAAAAAGAAGGAAAGGTTTATTGGAAAGACTGAAAAGGAAGGAAAGAGTTATTTGAAAGACTGAAAAGAAAGAAAGGGTTATTGGAAAAACTGAAAAAGTGGAAAGGGTTATTTGAAAGACTGAAAAAGAAGGAAAGGATTATTTGAAAGACTGAAAAGAAGGAAAGGGTTATTACAAAAGACTGAAAAGAAGGAAAGGGATTGAAAGACTGAAAAGAAGGAAAGGGTTATTGGAAAAGAAAAAGATTGGAAAAACTGAAAAAGAAGGAAAGAGTTATTGAAAAAAGACTGAAAAGGATGGAAAAGGAAAAGATTGAAATTGGAAAGACTGAAAAGAAGGAAAAGGATTATTGGAAAGACTGAAAAGAAGGAAAGGGGTTGGAAAAAGTTGAAAAGAAGAAAAGATTTGAAAACAGAAAAAGGAAAGGGAAGGAAAGGTTATTGGAAAAGACTGAAAAGAAGGAAAGGGTTATTGGAAAGACTGAAAAAGAAGGAAAGGGTTATTGGAAAAGACTGAAAAGAAGGAAAGGGTTGGGGAATTGAAAAGGGAAGGAAAGAGTTAATGGAAAGAAAGAAGGAAAGGGTTAGGTTGGAAAGACTGAAAAGAAGGGAAGGGTTATTGGAAAGACTGAAAAGAAGGAAAGGTTATTGGAAAGACTGAAAAGAAGGAAAGGGTTATTTTAAAGACTGAAAAAGAAGGAAAGGGTTATTGGAAAAACTGAAAAAAGAAGGAAAGGGTTATGGGAAAGACAGAAAAGAAGGAAAGGATTATTTGAAAGACTGAAAAAAGGAAAAGGTTATTGGGAAAAGGGAAAAGGAAGGAAAAGTTATGGCAAAAGACTGAAAAAGAAGGAAAGGGTTATTTGAAAGACTGAAAAAGAAGGAAAGGGTTATTGGAAAGACTGAAAAAAAGAAGGAAAGGGATGGAAAAGACTGAAAAAGAAGAAAAGGGTTATTGGAAAACTGAAAAGGAAGGAAAGGGTTAGAAAGACTGAAAAAAGGAAAGGGTTATTTGAAAGACTAAAAAGAAGGAAATTATTGAAAAAACTGAAAAGGAAGGAAAAGGTTATGGCAAAGACTGAAAAGAAGGAAAAGGGTTATTGAAAAGACTGAAAAATCGGAAGGAAAAGGGTTATTTGGAAAGACTGAAAAGAAGGAAAGGAGTTTATTGGAAAAACTGAAAAAGAAGGAAAGGGATTATTGGAAATGAACTGAAAAAGAAAGGAAAGGGTTATTGGAAAAAACTGAAAAAAGAAGGAAAGGGTTATTGGAAAAACTGAAAAGGAAGGAAAGGTTTATTGGAAAAAGACTGAAAAGGAAGGAAAGGGATTTGATATGGAAAGAAGGAAAATTGAAAAATTGAAAAAGGAAAGGTTATTGGAAAGACTGAAAAGGAAGGAAAGGGTTATTTGAAAGACTGAAAAAAAGAAGGAAAGGTTTATTGAAAAAAAAAAAAGACTGAAAAAAAAGGAAAAATTGAAAAAAAGGCAAAAGATGGAAAAGAAAAGAAGAATGGGTTATTGGAATGACTGAAAAAGAAGGAAAGGGTTATTGGAAAGACTGAAAAAGGAAGGAAAGGGTTATTGGAAAGACTGAAAAGGAAGGAAAGGGTTATTGGAAAGACTGAAAAGGAAGGAAAGGGTTATTGCAAAGACTGAAAAAGATGGAAAGGGTTATTGGAAAGACTGAAAAGATAGGAAGGAAAAGGTTAAAATTGGAAAACAAAAGACTGAAAAGAAGGAAAGGGGTTATTGGAAAGACTGAAAAAGAAGGAAAGTTTATTGGAAAAACTGAAAAAGAAGGAAAGGGCTATTGAAAAAAAAAAACTGAAAAAAAAAGAAGAAAAAAAGGGTTATGGCAAAGACTGAAAAAGAAGGAAAGGGTTATTGGAAAGACTGAAAAGGAAGGAAAGGGTTATTGAAAAGACTGAAAAGGAAGGAGAAAAAAGATTGAAAAAAAAGAACAGAAAAAGGGTTATTGGAAAACTGAAAAAAGGAAGGAAAGGGTTATTTGAAAGACTGAAAAGAAAGGAAAGGGTTATTGGAAAAGACTGAAAAAGAAGGAAAGGTTTATTGGAAAGACTGAAAAAGAAGGAAAGAGTTATGCGAAAAGGACTGAAAAAGAAGGAAAGGGTTATTGGAAAACTGAAAAAGGAAGGAAAGGGTTATTGGAAAGACTGAAAAAAAGAAGGAAAGGGTTATTGCAAAAGACTGAAAAGATGGTGAAAAGGAAAAGGAAAAGACTGAAAAAAAGAAGGAAAAGGTTATTTGAAAAACTGAAAAAAAAGAAGGAAAAAAGGGTTATTTATTAAAAGACTGAAAAAAGAAGGAAAGGATTATTTGAAAGACTGAAAAAGAAGGAAAGGTTATTGGAAAGACTGAAAAGAAGGAAAGGGTTATGGAAAACTGAAAAGAAGGAAAGGGTTATTGGAAAACTGAAAAGGAAGGAAAGGTTTATTGAAAAGACTGAAAAGAAGGGAAAGGATTTTTTGAAAGACTGAAAAAGAAGGAAAGGTTATTCGAAAACTGAAAAAGAAGTAAAGGGTTATTGGAAGACTGAAAAAGAAGGAAAGGGTTATTGGAAAGACTGAAAAAGAAGGAAAAGTGTGAAAAGAAGGAAAGGTTTTGGAAAGACTGAAAAGAAGGAAAAGGTTATTTAAAAACTGAAAAAAAGAAGGAAAGGGTTATTGGAAAGACTGAAAAAAGGAAGGAAAGGGTTATTGGACTGGAAAAACTGAAAAAGACTGAAAAAAGGAATTAGGTTATTGGAAAGACTGAAAAAGAAGAAAAGGGTTATGGGAAAGAAGAAAGGGAAGGAAAGGTTATTTGAAAGACTGAAAAAAAGAAGGAAAAAGGGTTATTGGAAAGACTGAAAAGGAAGGAAAGGGTTATTGGAAAGACTGAAAAGAAGGAAAGGGTTATTGGAAAAAAACTGAAAAAAAGGAAAGGGTTATTGGAAAGGACTGAAAAGAAGGAAAGGGTTATTGGAAAAACTGAAAAGGAAGGAAAGGGTTATTGGAAAGACTGAAAAAGAAGGAAAGTGTTATTGGAATTACTGAAAAGGAAGGAAAGAGTTTTGGCAAACATTGAAAAAGAGGGAAAGGATTATTTGAAAGACTGAAAAAGAAGGAAAAGGTTATTGGAAAGACTGAAAAAGAAGGAAAAAAAGGAAAAGGGTTATTGGAAAACTGAAAAAGAAGGAAAGGGTTATTGGAAAGACTGAAAAAGAAGGAAAGGGTTATTTGAAAGACTGAAAAAGAAGGAAAGGGTTATGGCAAAGACTGAAAAAGAAGGAAAGGGTTATTGGAAAAACTGAAAAGAAGGAAAGGGTTATGGAAAAGACTGAAAAAGAAGGAAAGGATTATTTGAAAGACTGAAAAAGAAGGAAAGGGTTATTGGGAAAGACTGAAAAAGAAGGAAAGGGTTATTGGAAAAACTGAAAAAGAAGGAAATGGTTATTGGCAAAGACTGAAAAAGAAGGAAAGGGTTATTTGAAAGACTGAAAAGAAAAGGTTTAAGGAAAGACTGAAAAGAAGGAAAGGTTATTGGAAAAGACTGAAAAGAAGGAAAGGGTTATTGGAAAACTGAAAATGGAAAAGACTGAAAAAGGGTTATTGAAAAAACTGAAAAAGAATGGAAAGGGTTATTGAAAGACTGAAAAAGAAAGGAATTGGAAAGACTGAAAAGGAGGGAAGGTTTTGGTTTGAAAAAGAAGGAAAGGGTTATTGGAAAGACTGAAAAAAGAAGGAAAGGGTTATTGGAAAACTGAAAAAGGAAGGAAAGGGTTATTGGAAAGACTGAAAAAGAAGGAAAAGGGTTATTGAAAAGACTGAAAAAGAAGGAAAAGGGTTATTTGAAAGACTGAAAAAGAAAGAAAGGGTTATTGGAAAAACTGAAAAAAAAGAAGGAAAAAAGGAAATTAAAAAAGACTGAAAGAAAAAAAGAAGGAAAGGGTTATTGGAAAGACTGAAAAAGAAGGAAAGGGTTATTGGAAAGACTGAAAAGGAAGGAAAGGGTTATTGGAAAACTGAAAAAAGAAGGAAAGGGTTATTTGAAAACTGAAAAGAAGGAAAGGGTTATTGGAAAGACTGAAAAAGAAGGAAAGGGTTATGGGAAAAGACTGAAAAAAGAAGAAAAAGGGTTATTGGAAAGACTGAAAAAGAAGGAAAGGGTTATTGGAAAACTGAAAAAGAAGAAAAAGGGTTATTGGAAAAACTGAAAAAGAAGGAAAGGGTTATTGGAAGGAAAAGAAAGACTGAAAAAGAAAAGGAAAGGGTTATTGGAAAGACTGAAAAGAAGAAAAGGGAAGAAAAAGAAAAGAAGGAAAAAGATTGAAAATTGAAAAGAAGGAAAGTGTTATTGGAAAGACTGAAAAAGAAGGAAAGTGTTATTGGAAAGACTGAAAAGGAAGAAAAGGTTAGGGAAAAACTGAAAAAAAGACTATTAGGAAAAAAAGAAAGGAAAGGGTTATGGAAAAAAACTGAAGGAAAAGAAGGAAAAAGAAGAAAAAGAGGTTTGGAAAGACTGAAAAAGAAGGAAAGGGTTATTGGAAAGACTGAAAAAGAAGGAAAGGGTTATTGGAAAGACTGAAAAAGAAGGAAAGAGTTATTGCAAAGACTGAAAAGAAGGAAAGGGTTATTGGAAAGACTGAAAAGGAAGGAAAGGGTTATTGGAAAGACTGAAAAAGAAGGAAAGGGTTATTGGAAAACTGAAAAAGAAGGGAAAGGTTATTGGAAAAACTGAAAAGGAAGGAAAGGTTATTGGAAAGACTGAAAAAGAAGGAAAGGGTTATTGGAAAAACTGAAAAAGAAGGAAAGGGTTATTGAATTAAAAAAAGGAAAACTGAAAAAAGGAAGGAAAGGGTGAAAAAGAAGGAAAGACTGAAAAAGAAGGAAAGGGTTATTGCAAAGACAGAAAAGGAAGGAAAGGGTTATTGGAAAGACTGAAAAGAAGGAAAATTGGAAAAACTGAAAAGAAGGAAAGGGGCAAAGACTGAAAAAGAAGGAAAGGGTTATTTGAAAGACTGAAAAGAAGGAAAGGGTTATTGGAAAACTGAAAAAGAAGGAAAAGTGTTATTGGAAAGACTGAAAAGGAAGGAAAGGGTTATTGGAAAGACTGAAAAAAAGGAAGGAAAAGGTTATTGGGAAAACTGAAAAAAAGAAGGAAAGGGTTATGGGAAAGACTGAAAAGGAAGGAAAGGGTTATTGGAAAGACTGAAAAAAGAAGGAAAGGGTTATGGCAAAAGACTGAAAAAGGAAGGAAAAAGGTTTATTTGAAAGACTGAAAAAAAGGAAATGAAAAGAAGGAAAGGGTTATTGGAAAAACTGAAAAAGAAGGAATGGGTTATTTGAAAGACTGAAAAGGAAAGGAAAGGGAAAAGGGGAAAACTGAAAACTGAAAAAAGGGTTATGGCAAAAGACTGAAAAAGAAGGAAAAAGATGAAAAAATTGAAAAGAAGGGAAATGGTTATTTGGAAAAAAGAAGGAAAGGGTTATTGGAAAAACTGAAAAAGAAGGGAAAGATTATTGGAAAAACTGAAAAGGAAGGAAAGGTTTATTGGAAAGACTGAAAAAGAAGGAAAGGGTTATTGGAAAGACTGAAAAAGAAGGAAAGGGTTATTGGAAAACTGAAAAGAAGGAAAGGGTTATGGCAAAGACTGAAAAAGAAGGAAAGGGTTATTGGAAAGACTGAAAAAGAAGGAAAGGGTTATTGGAAAAACTGAAAAAGAAGGAAAGGTTATTTGAAAGACTGAAAAAGAAGCAAAGGTTTATTGGAAAGACTGAAAAGTAAGGAAAGGGTTATTGGGAAGACTGAAAAGGAAGGAAACAGGGCAAATACTGAAAAAGAAGGAAAGGGTTATTAGAAAAACTGAAAAGGAAGGAAAGGTTATTGGAAAGACTGAAAAAGAAGGAAAGGGTTATTGGAAAGACTGAAAAGAAGGAAAGGGTTATTGGAAAGACTGAAAAGAAGGGAAAGGGTTATTGGAAAACTGAAAAGAAGGAAAGGGTTAGGGGAAAGACTGAAAAAGGAAGGAAAGGGTTATGGCAAAGACTGAAAAAGAAGAAAAGGGTTATTGGAAAGACTGAAAAGAAGGAAAAGGTTATTTGAAAGATTGAAAAAAGGAAAGGGTTATTGGAAAAAACTGAAAAAGAAGGAAAGGGTTATTGGAAAACTGAAAAAGAAGAAAAAGAGTCATTTTAAAGACTGAAAAGAAGGAAAGGGTTATTGGAAAACTGAAAAAGAAGGAAAGGGTTATTGGAAAGACTGAAAAGGAAGGAAAGAGTTATGGCAAAGACTGAAAAAGAAGGAAAGGGTTATTGGAAAAACTGAAAAGGAAGGAAAGGGTTATTGGAAAACTGAAAAGAATGTAAGAGTTAAAAGAAAAGGAAGGAAAGGGTTATTGGAAAGACTGAAAAGACTGAAAAAAAAAAATGATGAAAAAGGGTCATTGGAAAGACTGAAAAAGAAGGAAAGGGTTATTTGAAAGACTGAAAAGAAGGAAAGGGTTAGGGCAAAGACTGAAAAAGAAGGAAGGGGTTATGGCAAAGACTGAAAAAGTAGGAAAGGATTAATTGAAAGAAGGAAAGGGTTATTGGAAAATCTGAAAAAGAAGGGAAAGGTTATTGGAAAAACTGAAAAGGAAGGAAAAGTTTATTGGAAAAACTGAAAAAGAAGGAAAGGGTTATTGGAAAACTGAAAAGGAAGGAAAGGGTTATTGGAAAGACTGAAAAGGAAGGAAAGTGTTATGGCAAAGACTGAAAAAGAAGGAAAGGGTTATGGAAAGACTGAAAAAGAAGGAAAGGTTTATTGGAAAGACTGAAAAAGAAGGAAAGGGTTATTGGAAAGACTGAAAAAGAAAAAAAGAGTCATTTATAGACTGAAAAGAAGGAAAGGGTTATTGGAAAAACTGAAAAAGAAGGAAAGGGTTATTTGAAAGACAGAAAAAGAAGGTCAGAGTTATGGCAAAGACTGAAAAAGTAGGAAAGGGCTATTGGAAAAACTGAAAAAGAAGGAATGGGTTATTGGAAAGACAGAAAAGGAAGGAAAGGGTTATTGGAAAGACTGAAAAGGGAGGAAAGGGTTATTGGAAAAACTGAAATAGGAGGAAGGTTTATGGCAAAGACTGAAAAAGAAGGAAAGGGTTATTGGAAAGTCTGAAAAGGAAGGAAAGAGTTATGGCAAAGAGAGAAAAAGGAGGAAAGGGTTATAGGAAAGACTGAAAAGGAAGGAAAGTGTTATTGGAAAGATTTAAAAGAAAGGAAATGGTTATTGGAAAGACTGAAAAGAAGGAAAGGGCTTTTGGAAAAACTGAAAAAGAAGGAAAAGTTTATGGCAAAGACTGAAAAAAGGAAAGTGTTATTTGAATGACTGAAAAGAAGGAAAGGGTTATTGGAAAAACTGAAAAAGAAGGAAAGGGTTATGGCAAAGACTGAAAAGGAAGTAAAGGGTTATTGGAAAGACTGAAAAGGAAGGAAAGGGTTATTGGAATGACTGAAAAGAAGGAAAGGGTTATTGGAAAGACTGAAAAAGTAGGAAAGTGTTATTGGAAAAACTGAAAAAGTGGAAAGGGTTATTTGAAAGACTGAAAAGGAAGGAAAGAGTTATGGCAAAGACTGAAAAAGAAGGACAGGATTATAGGAAAAACTGAAAAGGAAGGTAAGGGTTATTGGATGACTGAAAATGAAGGAAAGTGTTATTGCAAAGACTGAAAAGAAGGAAAGGGTTATGGAAAAGACTGAAAAGAAGGAAAGGGTTATGGAAAAGACTGAAAAAAAGGTATGGGTTATTGGAAAAACTGAAAAAGAAGGAAAGGGTTATGGAAAAGACTGAAAAAGGGGGAAAGGATTATTTGAAAGACTGAAAAAGAAGGAAAGTGTTATGGCAAAGACTGAAAAAGAAGGAAAGGATTATTTGAAAGAGTGAAAAAGAAGGTAAGGTTTATTGGAAAAACTGAAAAAGTGGAAAGGGTTATTTGAAAGACTGAAAAGAAGGAAAACGTTATTGGAAAGACTGAAAAGAAGGAAAGTGTTATTGGAAAGACTGAAAAGAAGGAAAGTGTTATTGGAAAACTGAAAAAATGGAAAGTGTTATTTGAAAGACTGAAAAAGAAGGAAAGGGTTATGGCAAAGACTGAAAAAGAGGGAAAGGATTATTTGAAAGACTGAAAAGAAGTAAAGGGTTATTGGAAAGAGTGAAAAGGAAGGAAAGATTTATTGGAAAGACTGAAAAGGAAGGAAAGGATTATTGGAAAGACTGAAAAGAAGGAAAGTGTTATTGGAAAGACTGAAAAGAAGGAAAGTGTTATTGGAAAGACTGAAAAGAAGAAAAGTGTTATTTGAAAGACTGAAAAAGAAGGAAAGGGTTATGGCAAAGACTGAAAAAGAGGGAAAGGATTATTTGAAAGACTGAAAAAAAGGAAATGTTTATTGGAAAGACTGAAAAGGAAGGAAAGAGTTTTGGCAAAGACTGAAAAAGAAGGAAAGTGTTATTGGAAAGACTGAAAAAAAAGAAATGGTTATTGGAAAAACTGAAAAGGCTTATTTGAAAGACTGAAAAGAAGGAAAGGGTTATCGGAAAGACAGATAAAGAAGGAAAGGATTATTTGAAAGAATGAAAAAGAAGGAAAGGGTTATGGCAAAATTGAAAAAGAAGGAAAGGGTTATTGGAAAAACTGAAACAGAAGGAAAGGGTTATGGAAAAAATTAAAAAAGTGGGAAAGGATTATTTGAATGACTGAAAAAGAAGGAAAGGTTTATTGGAAAGACTGAAAAAAAAGGAAAGGGTTATTTGAAAGACTGAAAAAGAAGGAAATGATTATTCAAAGACTGAAAAAGAAGGAAAGGTTTATTGGAGAAACTGAAAAAGAAGGAAACGGTTATGGAAAAGACTGAAAAAGTGGGATAGGATTATTTGAAATTTTGAAAAAGAAGGAAAGGGTTATTGGAAAAACTGAAAAAGAAGGAAAGGGTTATTGGAAAAACTGAAAAAGGAATGAAAGGATTATTTGAAAAACTGAAAAGGAAGGAATGGGTTATTGGAAAGACTGAAAAAGAAGGAAAGTTTTATTGGAAAAACTGCAAAAGAAGGAAAGGGTTCTGGCAAAGACTGAAAAAGAATGAAAGGGTTATTTGAAAGACTGAAAAAGAAGGAAAGGGTTATTGGAAAAACTGAAAAAGAAGGAATGTGTTATTGGAATGACTGAAAAGGAAGGAAAGAGTTATGTCATAGACTGAAAAAGAAGGAAAGCGTTATTGGAAAGACTGAAATAGGAGGAAAGATGTTGAAGGTTGGATAAGCATGGAATAATAATAATACAACACAAAATGTGCGTAAACAATATGTATTTAAACAAGGAAAAGGTGCACAATATTTACAGTTAGTTTTGGTATATTCTTGGGAAGACTGTTCCTGTAGAAATGGGTTGACTTCATCGCAGTCGGGCAGAGACTCTGTATTGGATCTCTTCTTACTTCCTCCATCGTTTTTCCGGTACCAACCCATATTTATATGGTCGATACTCCACTATGTAAATTAGGTGGATCGTACCACAACACCTTCCTCCCAAACCTTGGAATCCTTTTTGGATTTCCAATTGGCTTCCTATATGTGTTGATGTTTATTGCTATTTCTTTGTAGATCCATTTTCTTAATTTTAATATTTTTTCCGTTTTGGATTGACGTCCAATGGGTCCGTGAACTTCCGTTTCCTACCGGATCTTCTTTGTTCAGGAGTATTCTGTGGAGGTTCTACCTGAAACATATCATCCATTATATCAATGGGATATTCGTCTTCATCCGGTATACACTCTTAATGCTCTATACCGTAATCTTTTTTAAGTTGGTTTTGGTGACTTTTATGAGTATTCTTCGGCCCTTTAATTATGTAAATCAGGTCACCGATTCTCTTGTCCACTATGCCTCGTTCCCAGAACTCAACTTTGTTTTTATAGCCCTTGAAAAACACCTTCTCTCCGGGAGTGTATCTTTTTCTCGCTGTATACATGGTATTTTTTACTCTATTTTTTTCCTGGCAAAAGCTTGTCAAACACTGACTTAACTTTCCTAGCGAACATTAGTTCAGCTGGTGGTTCTCTCGTTTGGCGTGATTCTGTATACTTGTAAGAATTGCTGAAGCGCCTTTTCCGTTGGAACTCCTGAGGCTTTCTTCAGAGCTCGCTTTAAAGTATCGACAAATCTTTCTGCGAGTCCATTGGACCTCGGATGATACGGAGGCGTCGTTATGTGGTTAATTTGATATAACTCAAAAATTCCTTAAATTCTTCAGAAGTGAATTGTGTACCATTGTCACTCACAATACACTCTGGCACACCGAACCGTGCAAATAGTTCATGCACAAAAAGTTGTTGTGGTATTGGACGTAGGCTTTTTACAGCGTAGTACTTCCGGCCATTTTGTAAAACTATCTACCACTATTAAGTAGTAAACATCTTCTACTGGACCAGCGAAATCAATGTGTGATCTTGTCCACGGATGATCCGTTTTGGGCCATGTTTTGTGTACTGTAGGTGGTGCCTTAGCTGCTAACGCACACCCCTTACATCGATGAACCATGTTTTCGATATCCACATCCATTCCAATACACAAAGCTTCGCATTAAGCTTTTTGTTCTATTAACCCCGGTGACCCATATGAATGTCCCGAAGTATTCTTTTTTTGAAACTTTTTTGGTATTACTACTCTCTCACCATATAATAAAACCCGTCACCTATTGAATAAATCTCCTGCACTTTTTTGGTCATTTGCTACCATTTTGTTTTTTTAATTTCTAAATGAAATCATCGCTTTCAGCTTCTATTTAATTTAATTTAGCGTAACCGGTAGTTCTCTACAATGTTGTTTACCATGCTTTTCACCCTCATAATCTGCTCTGATATTTGCAATAATTGATTCTTCGAATCTTTCTTCTTGACTCGGTACTAGTCTTGATAAACTATCCGCATGAATTATCTTTTTGGATGATAGGTGCTTTATGTGAAAATCATAATTGAGAAGAATGGTTCCCCATCTTAACAGACGATTTGCTGTATAAACGGGTAACCCTTTCTTTTGAACCAAAAATAGTGATCAGTGGGTTTATGATCCGTTTCAAGGATAAAATGTCTGCCGTGGATGTACCTGTGAAATTTTTGTATGGCAAAAATGATACCAGTGCCTCTTTTTCTATCTGAGAGTAACTTTTTCTCCTGGGAGCAAAGTTCTCGAAGCGTGTGCAATTGGTTTTCTAGAACCATCTGGCATTATGTGTTGAATACACGCTCCTATCCCGTATGAACTAGCGTCACTTGCCACTAAAATATCCAGTTTTGATTGTAATGGGTTAAAAAAGAGGTCGGACGTAAGCATTTTCTTTATTTCATCAAAGGCTTTCTGACATTCTACTGTCCATTCCCATGCCTTGTCTTTTTTTATCAGTTCATTCAACGGAGCTCTTAAATTGTACATTCCCTTAATGAACGCTTGATAATAATTTGCAAGCCCTAGAAAACTTTGTAGCACCGCCACATTAGTGGGCCTCGGCATGTCTCTAATCGCAATGGACCTTTCTGGATCTGGACATCTGCCATTTTTGTTGATTATGTGCCCTAAATACTTAATTTCCTCCAAACCAAATTCGCACTTTGACTCTTTGACTTTAAATCCACAGTCCTGAATCTTTTTAAATACTTGATTGAGATGCTCTGGATGTTCGTCGACCGTTTCGCTCCTTACTATGATGTCGTCTAAGTAAGCGCACGCAAAGTCTAAATCATTCAGCATGACGTCCATAGCTTGTTGAAAAATAGCTGGTGTTTCCAAAAGGAAGCCTGTTGTACTTGAATAACCCTCTATGCGTGTTTATCCCTAGTAACTTCGAACATTCCTCTTCGACGGGAATTTGGAGATAGGCATCTGATAAGTCGATTTTTGAAAATATAAATCCACCATTTAGCTTGTTAAAAATGTCCTACGGACTCGGTAACGGGTAATGGTAGTCCTTAATTACCGAGTTCAACCCTGTCAAAAAATCAACGCAGACTCTGACTTGGTTTGATTTCTTTTTTATGCACACAATCGGCGCAGCCCATGAATTAGATTCTACTTTCGAAATTATTCCCATTTTTTCCAACCTATCAAGTTCTTCGTTAATTTTCTCTACACTTGCGAAAGGCACATTACGTTTCTTTTTAAAAATTGGCATAGTATTTTCCTTTAATTCGAATTTGGCTTCAAACTTGTTACATCTTCCAAGACCAGGGTGAAAGTTTCCGGAAACTTTTTCTTTAATTCCTCTTTAATGTCCTGTCTTGTTTGCGTATTACTTTCTACTTTTCTGCAGAAAGAGTTTAACGGTTTATCCCACAATTCGAATGTTTCAATAAAATCTGTACTCCATTTTTCAGAATGAAAACTTATTTTTTTAACTATCCCGTTCAATTTCATGGGAAGTACAACCTCGCCTTCGAATTTAATTTCCTTTCCAGTCACTGTTCGAGCGCGTTTCGTTGACTTCATTATTGTAGGCATTTTTAAAATTTTCCATGTTTTATAGTTCATTATTGTTAAATCTGAACCTGAATCGAGTTGAAATTTGATATTCTTTTTTAAATATTTCAGTCGTCACATACTTCCTCAAATATCTATCTGATTTGATATTTGAATTTGTTTGTCTAATTCGGCTATTGACTTTTTTTTTCGTTTTACAACACGACCCTTTGTGACCATTCTGTGGCACACGAAACATTTTTTATTTCTATATGGGCAATTTACCTCCCAGCGTCTTTCGTTGCACAGTCTACAATTAAATGGTGGAACCTTTTTTTTTTCCTCTTTCTTTTCATTTAATTTTTCTTGTCTATTTTTAAAATACGCCGAATTTTTACTCCAATTTTTTTCTGATGGGCAATTTGACTTTCTTTACTTTTTTAATATAAGCAATACCAGCTTCTTCAATTTTTTGAGACTCTTTCTTTAAACTTACGGCCCGCTGACACTCCTCTGCTAACTTTTGCAGGGTAAGGTTTTGTTCAGATTCGAGTTTGACAAAACTCTACGTCTTATTTCGGCACTCTTACTGGATACCAAAACACTTAAACACATTAAACACTTGAATTCTTCAACCGTAATCTCTGCCAATCTGAAATTGTCACAATGTCTATTCACTATAGATGCATAAGTTAAGTAATCCTGATAGTCGGATTTAGCGACATTCATGCATAACCATCGCTTATGCCAAAACGACATATTTGCTCCAAACAACTCTTTTAGTAATTTCACTCTTTCCGAGAATTCCAATTCATTTGTTCTTCTCGGTAGAATAAAATCTACAAATTTGCTATGTTCCGCTGTACCTAGCTTTCTTAGTAGTAGACTGACTTTTCTTGAATTCGACCAGATTTCACAGTCTGTGTAGAAAATATCTTCATATCGTTTAAAGTACGCTACAAACGTTTTTCCTTCGTCTGGCACATAGTTGAAAGTTTCCAACGAATTAAATATGATATTATTAGAATATGAAGAGTTACCTTCATTTGCCTGATTGTTGTTTAATTTCTCCAGTGTTAACTTTTGAATTTCCAAAACCTTGACATGCATTTCTTCCTGTTCCCTTTGACGTTGCTGACTCAACTCCTCTTGCTTCTCTTGCTGTGCTAATTGTTGTTCTCTTAATAAGGCAAACTGTTCACTTTGTTGTTGCAGACTCAACTGCTGGGCTTTAAACAATTCAGCTATGACTTTGGATAATTCCTCCATCTTTAGCTGATAGTGTTCATGCAACAAAGAATATACTTTTAAATTGTGTATCCACGAATATAATATAAGCAGACAAAAAAAATCGAAACAACTTACGCCTTTTTTAATTTTATGTTTTGCTTTATAAAATATTGTTGAGCAACCAAACAAAAAAAAAAATAAACAAATTTTTTTTTTACAAGTTCGTTACCTTTCAAAATCGACACGTTGTATTTGTGCTCCTTTTAATTCCATGCATGATTTTTTAGTCGGTCAGCATTTTTTTTTTTAATTCGCCGTTATTCGTTTACGCCACCTTCCAGATTTTTCTGAGTGAACGTTCCTTTATGCTTAGTCGTCCTTTAACGAGTTTTAACTGTCCAGAACTTCAGAATACTTTTCCGTTCCATTAGATGTTCGACTTTTAATTAATGATTTTTTTTTCTTCAGCCTGGGTTCTTCAAACTTGTCCTAATTGTTGAAGGCTATCAATTATTAATTCGTTTTTTTTCCGTAACGTAAAGTTCTTTATACCTCGTCGCCATTCTTGAAGCTTGGATAAGCATGGAATAATAATAATACAACACAAAATGTACGTAAACAAGGAAAAGGTACACAATATTTACAGTTAGTTTTGGTATATTCTTGGGAAGACTGTTCCTGCATAATGGGTTGACTTAATCGCAGTCGGGCAGAGTCTCTGGATTGGATCTCTTCTTACTTCCTAATATTTATTTGTAATTAAAATACAAAATAAGGCACAAGGCCAAAAAGGGGGATGGGGGAATGACGGTCTTCTTCTGTCTTTAATCTAAAACTTAGCTAGTCACAGACACTGACCCAAACATGCCAACAATAATCCAATCACCAAAACATCACATTCACTCCTACCTTTCTTACTACGTCCACCATAATACCTCAGTTTCTCTATGAAGTCCTAACTAGTCCCCTTATTTACAGATATTGTTCATGGGGGGAGGGTCATAAAATAACAACTTTTAAAATCCCCAAATGAATATTACAAAGTGAATTAATTATTTACAATAAACTAAACAAAATTGAGTTAGTAATAACCCCCCCCAACTATGAATGTGGCAGAAATATCAGTTAACCGGACGAAATCGATGCGGGACTAAGAAAATAAGGACACATTCAAACCAACAAGCGTTCACACAAACACTCACTCATTCATACACAACAACAAATACGAAAACACACACACGAAACGAAAGGCGCGCCGCATCCACCAGAAAACTGACATCACTAACCACCTAACGAGGGAGGGGATGGGGAATTAAACAAAAGTAAAAAATAGGGACAGAAATAAAAGGGACCAATGAGCTTACATACCCTAGCTAAGTTAACCGGGAAAAAAAAGGGGAAACTAAAAATTCAAAAACGAAAGCCTAGTCTAGCCTAATATCTGGGTGGGTTTCCTATGTTCAACCCTGTTAGGACAAAATTCTGTACCTAACCGACATCCAAATGCCACTCTAGGTCAGCCCCTTTCACTCTACACATTCGCGCAAGATTTACCCACCTTTTGCCGAATTCTGATGATGGGAGCCGCCGCCTTTCTGTCCTAATCTTGACTTTAAGCTGATGCTTAAAGTACAAGATCAATTGGGAAGAGGTGAACTTTCGCCTTCATAGAAGGCCTTTTGTCGCGTCGTCCAAATCACGACTCGCATAACCCTAGTAAGCAACAGAACACATAGTGTTCAGCCTTCGTCAATTGCGGCACCACATTGCTACAAACAGAACTGGCTTCCAGGGCAAAAACTTTCCCTGCAGCATGCGAACCATGAGGCCTTCAACAAACTTGCATTAACGGCACTACCGTCTTGCACTGAAAAAGGCGTGACCAATGGTCTCGACTTCCCCAGTACAGCGACGGCAGTTTGGATATTTCTCCAAGCCTGCTGAACAAAGTCTTTTGCCGACCCAGAGGGCCCTACGAATCATCAGCCAGGTGAGTGATGCCTCATCGTTAGTGAGACATTTCAACCCAGGCGCCCAAGGCCATATCAAGCGAGCCTCCTGCTTCGTAAGACCGAGCTCGTCGATCAGAGTATCTCGAACGGACCCCCTAACTAACAATCGATATAATGCCTTACGAAACAACGCTTGGGCGTCGGAGAGGCCATCCGACGTCCGCAAGAGGAGTTTCAAAGCACGACGACATTCACGGTAGAAGGAGCACTCGACACGAGGAGTACGGCCGGCCTCCTCCTCGCACGAGTGCACACTTCTCAGGGATGGGAAATGTTTTCGGACATCTTCTTTCCAAAAGGTGCCCACCTCATCCAAACCACGACACATTCGGTCTAGAAAGGTAATGCGAATCATATATTGACGAATCTCAATGCTAGGCATACCCAGACCGCCCTCAGAGGGATGAAGGCAACAGATCTCGCGAGATGCCATATGGGCCTTGCCTCTCCACAAGAAAGAGAACAAAGCCTGGACTAATGACATTAGTCGGGCATACGGGAGTGGAAGCACAGAAAGACGGTAGAGGAGGATCGGATAGATGTGTAAAAACACATACTTCCGCCCTTCCCTTCAGGGAAAGTCCCCTCCGAGACCACAGATTACCCGCGGCCTCGGCCTGCCCTTGTACCTCCGACCAATTCATTTCCAACTGGAGATCAGGACCGAACCAGACGCCGAGTATCTTGATCGGCCCATCCGTCCAGAGGAAAGGTCCGGGAAGAGAAACTACCTTCCATGCACCCAACCGCAAGCCCACAGACTTATCGCGGTTGATCTTGGCCCCTGTCACCATCTCATACCCACTGATCTGCTTACTGACTTCGTTAATCTCGGCTCTGCTCGACACAAGAACCGAAACGTCGTCAGCATAGGCAGAATACCTGGCCGAGGTGGAAGCACCAGGCAGCGAAATTCCGCGTAGGACTGGATTCGCCTTTAACTTGCGAAGGAATGGCTCCAAGGCAAGAACGTAAAGCAGAGGCGATAGCGGACAACCTTGACGAATGGTGCGAGACAATACGAAAGGCTTCGATCTTACACCATTCACTTCCACCAGCGCACCGGGGTCGCATACAAGAGTCGGATCCAGGAGCGAAAGTCGGCTCCGAAACCAGCCCGCCTCCAGAAATCGATGGACGAAGGCCTTGGACTGATCTAAATTGAAACTGTCGATGGTCAAGCGTACCCTATCGAATAGGCCTTGCACAAGTCTGTTCAGGGCCAATCAAACCAGACAGGACAAGCTGCAAACGGTTGGCTAAGATCTTCGCCAAAATCTTTAAGTCAGTGTTTAACATCGTTAAAGGGCGAAAGTTCCCTAACCCATGTCGACTTGTTCACGCAAACTTGATCAAGCGTCAGCTAAAATATGCGTTCCAGCGAACTGCGCAGTAAGCAGAGGAAACCATCTAATTGGACTTAAGGACTGAAAAGGAAGGAAAGGGTTATCCACTTCAGCTGCCGAGAGGCAGGAAAGACTGAAAAAAAAGAAGGAAAGGGTTATTTGAAAGACTGAAAAAGAAGGAAAGAGTTATTGGAAAGACTGAAAAGGAAGGAAAGAGTTATGGTAAAGAGTGAAAAAGAAGGAAAGGGTTATCCGAAAGACTGAAAAGGAAGGAAAGAGTTATTTGAAAGACTGAAAAGGAAGGAAAGGGTTATGGCAAAGACTGAAAAAGAAGGAAAGGGTTATTTGAAAGACTGAAAAAGAAGGAAAGGGTTATTTGAAAAACTGAAAAAGAAGGAAAGGGTTGTTTGAAAAACTGAAAAAGATTGAAAGAGTTATTGGAAAGACTGAAAAAGAAGGAAAGGGTTATTGGAAAGACTGACATAAAAATAGCATAACAGAAAGCATTTCAAACCGCGTCAAGCATGATTAATCTAATTAGAAAAGAAAAAAAATTGATTGCTATTTCAAAAATCTTTCTACTCAGAGATACAGAGACAAATGGGGCTTTAGAGAATTTAAAGGAAAAGATTAATGTGACATTTTTCTTTCGAAACATGCGAACTTCCCTTGGCTATTGTAAACATCATGCACTAAGCTATGATAACCAATAATTGAAGATGAAAGAAATACAAAAATATGAATGAGCATAAGATTTGTTCTTTATCTTTTATTCAATGAAGCACAACTATTTAAGATGTTGCAGTTTTACGATAGACCGCAAACTTTTTCAACAATGACATGTTAAGTATAACGTCTTTTTTCTGTAAATAAATTTTATAGTTTTTATTTCATTTTGATTTTAGTATCGTTTCATCACAACTAGTGAGACCCTCATTCTTCAGTCATCAGTAAACAGTTCAGATCGGAAATACCAGTTGGAAAGAACAAACTTGGAGAAAAAATCGAACATTTACCTTTGATAGTTATTTATTATTATTATCATCATCATCATTCGATTTCTATGGACACGGGAAGTACTAGCGTTACATAGACAAAGTTCTCCTTAGTTGGATTACTAAGACAAGTACAAATCAATGTGTTGTTTTGAGAAGATCAAATATTCTTGTTTTATTTAGATTCATTCTTTGATAGTTTTTCAAACCTTTGATAGCCATATCAATTTATTTTTAATGTTATTATTGGATTATAATTATTGGTGACATCTTTATTTCTGTAACCGGCGCTGGCCGATTATTAGTGTTTATTATTATTCCTCCTCCTTTGATTGCTGGTGTATATTTGGGGCAAGTATAGAACATCCTGAGATTTTCTATTTATGTATTTGTCCAAACCAGAGGCCTAAGTTGATATTTCTTCTTAACATTTCTTGAAGGGAAAAATCCAGATCTATGATCCCAACATTTTTACACTGGATAAAAAGCCATTCGTAAAATGTATTATTATTATTATTATTTTACAATTATTATTATTAAGTATACAATGTTTTTTCAGATTCTTCAAATTTTTGGAAAACTACCAGAAAAAGATCCCTTCAATGTACAATTTTTTGTCTATCGGAACATTTTTCCATCAATCCGAGGACTCCAATTACAACTGGAATTGTTGATGTCCTCATGTGAACACATTTTTGAGATTTCGATTTCAAGGTCCTTGTACTTTGAAATGTTTTTGAATATCTTCAAAGATACATTAATGTCTGCAAGGAGACATTTTTATTTTTGTGGTCTTTGGTCACGATGATGTCTGGGCGATTAGCTTGGGTCGTCCTCTCTCTGTGTATTGCAAAGATACAAGATTATAACATCAACAGCAACAACAATAATACTCTCACGAGGTCAGCCCACACCTTACGAAGGGATTTATCTATGTAAAATATGTGTAATTTCTTTTTGTAAATTGCTCAATGGAAAATATCATGATGTCATTTCGAAACTTAGGTCTCTGGTCGGGACCCGAAAAGTAAAGAGTACACACCAGAAATCAAAGGAAATAAAATAACAATAGAATCACTTTCTGATGTACGATAACTGCTCTTCTGTTTGAATTGCTAATGACAACACTTGAAGATGATCATATCTAACCTTCTAAACGCATTGCTTACCTAATGACCGCTCAGTGCAGGTATATTTGATTTGTTTTGTTTTTACATAACACTAGTATTAATATCTTGAATATCTTAATAATGTTTTACTGAAATTGCTTTTACCTTAATTTAAGTTGGTTATTTTTGTTTATCTCGGCTCCGCAGGCTGTAACACTTTATTTCCAATCGCTGCTGTTTACTCATAACTGTAGATGTATGGTCCAAATATTTCCGATGCAGAAATAAAAATGAACGAAATACTAGTTTGAATAAACGACAATTCTAATGGAGTTTCTTGTCATCTAAGATGCGTTAATTGACCTTTAATATCTATTTAATTTTAAGAATTTGTTTGAAAAAAAAAATTACATTTTGATGATATATATTATTTTCTCCTTGAAATTCAAAGATCCTATCCATATTCTTGTAATGTAAGCATTCAAAGACGGTGAATATATGTATTACCTACTATTTTGATCTCACGATTTTTATGCATAAAAAACTCTTTTGGCAATGGATATTTTTAATTCATGCCACTCATAATTTATCAGAATCTGATATTTCGAACACTAATTGATACTGATCAATTCTTTTACAAAGAAATAAATCTATAGGACTAATATCCTATAGCGGTTAAACTAATTGCCTAACGTAGATAGAATGATTCAAATCAGTTCTGTCTAAAATCGTAAAAACGACAGGATATCCAATTGAACCATTTGTAAAAAGAATTAAACCTCAGATTATTGCGTCAACATCTGCCGAGAAAAAAATCATTCCTTAGAAATAAGCAATGCGCCATCCACTCTTATCGGAAATCAGTTGAATATGTATTACTTCAATTGAAATAAAAGAAAATACCATTCATATCATTACTGTGAAGATTTAATTAGGTAATCTTTTGGAATCTATAAAAGCTGATTTTAAGAAGTGCTTACAGAGTAGTAAAAAGTAATTGCAGGTTTTTCTATGAGGCAATTCTTAAGAAAATAGTAAAAGGAGCCTGAAATTAGTTCATATTCAATGTAAGAAAACAATACTTAAGTGTGATTTTTTTCTATCCTGGTTTTGAAACAGATCTTCCAAACAATAAAGTAAGCACATTTGGGAGCTTAAATTGATATCATAATTATCTGATTTCTATACCTGTGTAAGTGGGTAAAAAGACACGTTGTAATGCATTTCTTATTAGCGCAACACCTCTCTCCCCCCACAAAAAAATGGATCCCCCATAGAGAAGTGTAAAATGCATTTTTAAATCCTTTAGTAGATATTTAATAAATAGAGTGAGGATTTAACCCACTACACAGAATAACGATTCACGAAAATGTCGTGCCAATTATTATTGCCGAGATCTGAGATATTTATAAGGTTTAACTTCGTTTAACACAAAGTGACGTGGTAACCTAAGAAGATCAAACTCACTACACTGACGATGATTAACTACTTAAACATTTTAGTATGTCAACATCCTATGTGGTTTAACTTCATCCAGATCCATAACGTTGGCACACCACCCCCTAGTGAGGATCGAAGTCATTACTAACGCAAATCTTGACTTGATTGCTAATATTCGCATTATGGCTGAATAAATGGGGGAATCAGGAAGAAGAAGAGCAGTCAGACATATTGCACAGGAATTTGGTTTCGTTTTGGGCCATCAGTTTTATTTTCTTGCACAGGAATTGAGAAACTCTGGCTTAAATTGGCACACACAGTTATCGAGATATCCCAAGATGCCTTCCGCAAGTCAGAATTGAAAATACTAAGGGCTGTAAGCTTTGATGTTCGTGTGGTGTTTTTTTTAACGGCCCGGAATTGGATATCGGAGAGAATTCCAGCTGGGTTCGGTATATATAAGTGCAAATACACTTTGAACGGTATGAAATCACCTTATCTCTCGTCTATGAGTAAATTCCTATGATTTGTATCCATAAATCATTATCATCTCCGCAAAAATCGAAAATAATTTCTGGCAAAATATCTAAAAATAAATAAATCTTTAAATAACCTGCAAAATGTTGATAAGGCGTACGAATAAACAAAACATTTGAGTAATGATTGTAGTCTCCAAATTTTCTATCTTAATAATTTCCTCTTTTTTGCAATGTTAATAATCTACTTTTTTTTTAAAGGACAATACACAGCAAAATATGAAATAATGAAAACGTGCATTTATATTAGAATTGAGTAAGGAGAATCTTAACACGAAACAATTGATTCTTTATCTCGTATCAAGTTTCCTTTCTCAGTTTATCTCGTAACTCGTTTTTCTCCTGATTAATAGCAAAGTTAAAATCCTCAATATATTTAGTATCGCCAATATTTTTTGTAGTTTCGTTCAATTTCGCAAACCAATCGATGAAATTTGAATAGGCTGATTTGTTTAGAAATATACTTTGAAAAAACCCTATTTTTTTTAATTTAATTTAATTTAATTTTGTAGGACTTCATGAGAATTAAGAAAATTCTTAGGATTTCTTACTCTTGGGCGTTCAACATACAACAGGCCAAGCGTAAATATTTCTTTCTTGAGCATTATTCCAACTTTTTGAAGCGTTTGGCCTTGTGATTTGTATATAGTTCTTGCATACGAGGGACAAACTGGAAACTGAATTTTGTATATATAAAAACTCAAGGAAAAGGTTTATAAAAAACATTATTGCATTTTTATTAAATAAGTATTTGTTATTTTAATCATCAAATTGTTTTAAATTGTAGTGAGAGTATTTTCTATGTTAAATAATAAAACTTTTAATTTTTCAAAAAAAAAAAAAATGTATGAAAATTTCTTGTACGCACCTTAGTAAAAACAGATGTACTTATTTTCCCCTTACCTGTTAGCATTTCTCCCCCAAATTTGGTTTTGATCGGTCAATGTATGGCTATTTTAGAGGGTGTGATGGACGGACGGGCTAATAGAAACCATAAAATTTTATATGTAGATTGCTTTTGTTTTGCCATGTCGCTGAAATATTACTTTCTTTTTGATTTTTAATTATATAAGCGATTATTCTATAATCACTGATCAATCGGGAATGTAATAAGAGTCGGTTGATTAAAAGTAACACACAGTCATGTAACCTTGGATTATTAATTCTTGAATTTTTCAACGACAACAGTGATATACCCAGGAAATGAAGAGTGAGTTTATCCAGTCCTGCAATACCCTATTTTATATTCTGTTGTCGAAATTATTTCATTTTTCAGAATTCCACTCGTATCTGTCATTCTGTAAATGTTCGAATCTATCCCGTACTCTATTGATGAAAGCTACTAATTAATTATTCCGATTTAAGATATATATTAATGTAGGGATTTGCTCTTTTTCTTTCGCTTCACTCTTCAATTTGTTGAAATAACTTCAGTTGTTACCTTCTGACGATCAGATCTACCTCCTGTATAATTTGTCTGAATTCACCAAACCTTAAAATGTTTGCTTTTTCTATCTGAGAATTCTGATTTATGAACTTGTTTTCATTGTCAAATCAAAGTCGCTTCCTGGTGTAAATGTCAATGTGTCAGTTTTTGATTTCATTTATTTAATGCTTTTCATTTTCATTTTTGTCCTCGTGTGTATGACAGTTTCGTGATTTATATTTTGGTTTTGAAATCTTTTTGTGCTAACACACTATGTTTTTCTTATAAATGAGTGCGTTTTTCTTTTAAAATGTTTTCCCGTAACTATTCTCACGTCATTTTAAAAATACTTCCTCACTTGTTCGTCTCCTGGTTTCTCTGGGAAATTTCTTTTTGTCACAGATTTGGTTGCTTATTTTGAAATTTTCTAATCGTCCATTTGTCGTTTCCGGTAGTCATGATTGGCTATCTTTACTCTGTTTGTATAAATGTTAATACATTATACTTTTCTCACAAAGAATGACATACGTTGCCTACTTTTTATGTAGATTAACTGAATGAAATGGAAGACAGAATTCTTAAACTGCGCCAGTCTTTCAATTAGGGATTGCTTACCTATATTGAACATAAGAATTCACGTCAATGCAAATGTTTCGTCCTTGAACTCTCAATATTGGCCACCTACCAACCGGTAGAGTAATGGATAGCGGCTCGGGCTGAGGAATCGGAGAGCCAAGTTCGAAATCCAGTCAGATCCATTACATTCACTTACGTGCTAATACCCTTGGGAAAGGCATGAAACCATTTTCTTCTCCCACCAGCTACAGGAAAATAGAAGGACAGACCGCGTTCCATAGCAACCGGTCTACCGCAGAAGGAAATGGCAACCTACTGCGGGAAAAAATCTGCCTGGTTAGTCATGTATCGAAAGATAAATGATCGCCTAAGCCTGTATCTTTCTGATTTCGTTTCCTACATTAAAGACTGTTAATTTAAACTAACACTCTACAATGTGTATTAAGGAATATATGACCAAACAGACAACATCACTTCAGGGATAAAAAATTATGTTCGTCCCTAAATTGTCTTTTTTTTTTTTTATTTCATTGTTTCTCTAATATGAATTAATATCAATTTCCGCCTTCCGCCCTAACTTTCATTGCAGACGTTGATTTTATTCTGTATAATTAATGAGTTGATTGTGTGCAACTCTTCGTGTTCTTATCTGTTCTTACAGTTCCGTCTCAATCCATTTTGTATCACGTTACACAGAAAACATGACAACGAAGGAAGCGTAAGCAGCAATTTCCGCGAACGTATAACAAATCATGAGTTCGTGAAGATGAAGTGGTTGACAGAGAACAAATTATCAGGTCTCAATGACTTGAGTTGAAAAAAAAAATTTGGCAAGCAAATAGACTATTTTTCTACTGCGAATTTGTATTTCTCAAGATTAGCATATATTAACTTCGGATTAACTAACAGAGACATTAACAGACTAAAAAAACTAATACAGTCATATTGACTCACTAGGTACATCGTTGTGATGACGTGAAAGATAACCTTTTAACCATCAGATCTGCTCTTTATACATTATTAGTATCTGTCACCGACAGGTAAACATGTCGTCAATCTCATCTGTGCTTATGATCAGCACGCGTGGGTAAATTCGTCTTACATGCAGATATATAGACACCTATACCCAAAATAGAGACTCTCTTTTGTTCACATATAAATGTAGTGTTTACATTCGGGTGAGGGACCCGAGGCCACACTTACCCACTGATTACTATTAATAGTCCGTATTTGTATAAGACATATTATTATGAGTGAGACAAGCGTTGGGCTCCTTATTTTTTTAATATTAGTATGGGACTCTACACCAGACTTTAATTTACTCTATATTTCCGCTTTGTTTACATGAGAATGATTTGTAGAATTACCAAAACTCAGTTTTTTTCCTACTAAATATATTATATTAATTCTTCCCTTGAATTTTCTCTGGAAATTCTTTTTGTTGTTATCAAACTCAAAAAGTAGGCTTCACGTTTACTATTGGATTGACAGTGTTGAAATGATTGCAGTGAAAGAACATATAGGTTTAGTTCCCGCTTGCAAGTTGTTTTCTGCGTCTATAAAGAATTGTGTAATAAAAATATACTTGACACTCAGCAGTCAAGTAAACTCTTGAATCTGAAGTCTTCCACAACTCAGAAAACAACGATTTGACCTTCGACATCAAGGCATCTATACACAGATAATTATTTTGTATGGACTGGGAAATGGACAAAAATTTAATCCAAAATAGTGGTTATAAGCTTTTTCGCTCTTACGTCATATCGATGGATATTGTAAGCAGCTGAAATGGCGTAAAGCTAACTTTCGAGAAGCGGCTATTATGTCTGTTTTGTTCTTAAATAAATAAATGAAGGAAATTGCAAATCAATAAGAAGAATTGTCAGATGTAAATCTTATACTGAACTGCACGTGCCTCGAAGCAATCGTTGGCTATAAGCTTTTTGTAGGCTTCTGGCAATTACTGATGTTAAAATAGATAGCACTTGTGCACAGGTTTTCTAGTCGTTTCATCAGCCTCAAGGGATATAGGAGGTTCTTTAAATCTGGTCAGCTGTGAATGCTTTTGAACAAATACTTGTAGCATGCCACCGACTCCTTTCTGTAGAAGTTTGAAAATGCCTGACACCTGGGTAAGTAACTAATTGGTACGAGTCGGGAGAATAAACAACAAATAAAGAATAAGACAAATTAAAGATCTAACCTTTTCCTTTACAGGAATATGTGTCTTGGCTAATTTCCTTTGACATATACGCCGATCTGTCGCCGAGCGAATTTCTGGGCGGCTTGCACAACGAGGGATATGTGTATCGCGAATGGGAGTCTATTTTATCCAGTTGGTGACCCTGGTAACCTCTCGATGAAACTCGATCGCTTTAACCAGAATCAGGGTTTCTATCACTGCAGGCCTAAATATTATCATGCCTTTGGTGCTCGACATTTGCCCTTTCTTCCTGTCAAGTTGCGCATATTTGTCAACAAGCTTTCGAATCAAATTTCCTATTGGCACATAAGACAAGAATTCTGATGTGTGGCTAGCGAACAATGGCGGAGGTTCTCATTATTTAACAACAAACTGAATAAAAATACGTAGCGAATAGTAGAAAATAAATGAGGAAAGCTAAGCTCGGAATTAAACAAAGAATTGGAAGATTGCGTTGCGTGAATCGCCCACTTATCATTTAGGTGTGCTATTATGTACGTTTTTCGTCTATGAATTGTTCTATTATAAACGCCCAAGTCTTTTTCCTTATATACATTTTTAATTAAAATGCCCACCTGAAAAGTTTTCGGTTGGGCAGTTTTCGGCCAAAAGTCTTGAAATTCATATTGATGAAACTGGCATGAACTATATATACCTGGGAATGCTTAATTCTGTTTCAGAACAATGTATGTGTAAAGTAAAAAAAAAAAAAATGTGCAGCTGACATTCATATAGTTAAGAATCAAACAAATCTTCTAATTAGAAATCAATGCACTCCTAACAGACTTAATGTTCTTTTTTATTTATTTCCTCCTAGATTCTCTGATGTCGATTATTTCATCTTTGATCTTGAATCTCTCGCCTGGGAATTTAATTTCAATTATCGTTTATTATTTTCTGCAGTGCAAAAGAATGATTTCCTTGGCGTTCGAGTTAACGACTCATATTTACCACTGCACTCGATCGATGACCAATTATTTTAAAGCGTAACGTGATACTACGCCATCGATTAAGTTTACTTCGATAAAATCGCCTTTTCTATGTATCAGAATGTTGCGCATGACTAATAGTGGGGATTAATCCATAACTGCCTCCACATGACATTGAGCCTCATAAATATAATTCGACTAATTGATACAATAATTACAATTGCGACACGTTTGGTCTCCTAAATGGAAAAAGCGTTGCTGTTTTTAATGATCTGTTGATAAATAACACAGTTTAAAAGTCTTAACTCGGTAATCTGTTAATATATAAGGTTATTCAAAAAGAATCATTATGCAAAAAAAGTAAATAAAAAAAGTAAAAGTAATATAAAACTCGAGCCAAATCACAAGTATTTTAATCACAATCAACTTTTATTTCCTGTCTTATAAGTGTTTAATGGGGCCACCACCTGCAGCACGGTAAGAGAATTCCTCCCCGACGAGTATCAGCATATCACAATCCATTAAATTGATTGCTGTTGTTATTCAATGTTTAAGGTCATCGAGGTTAGTGAGTAAGGGTGGAACATAAACACGATCTTAAACGTATCCCCACATGAAAAAATCACACACGGTAAAGTTTGAGGATCTCACAGGCCAAGCACAAACAGCAAGGTCTTGGTAAGTGCCTGAACGAGATATAGTCTATAAGGTTTCAAATGTAGACGTCTTCTTAGCCCACTCCAAATAGTGGATCGAGAGATCGCAAGCTCACAGCTCGCTCGATTTGTGGACTTCCGTGGACTCCTCTCAAACGCAGCACAGATTCTCGCCACTTGTTCCTCCGAAACTCGTGGTCGTCTTGGTCTTTTTCTTTTACACAGACACCCACTTTCTTGAAACTGTTTAAACCACTTTCGAATGTTCTTAGGAGAGGGCGGGATTAATTTCGAATTGCCTTCAAAAAGCATGCTGCACCGTGTCAATCGCCATTCCGGGAGTACAACAAACAATTGAACGTTTCCGGAGATACGGCGTGACTACAGCGCCCCCTGTGGCAGCCATTCAAAACTTAGAAAACTCCTCTTTCAAATGTTCACTGACTCTTTCCACTACGATGCTTGAGAACTGAAGAAATCTTCTAAATAATCCTGTAGAATCTTTTGTTAACTATCCAAGGTTTTGACAGTCTCAAGTGTGTATCGAATAGTGCACATTATCATCTAACATTTGTAGGAACTTTATGAATATAACCTTTGTTTCCTCTGTGAAAGTTAAATAACTTCTTAATGAAGAATCAATACTGCCTCAGCTTTAAAACAGTTGTACCGTTTAGTATATGCAAATGTCAGTTAGTATGATATAGAGTTAATAATCAATTTTAGAAAGGAAAAAATATTTGTTGTTTAAATTTAAACGTTGTTTTCAAAATACCCTCTTTCTGCAGTAAGTCAAGAGACTGCCACGCAAATATCAAGTAACATATTGATTTCATTCAAGGATAATTGCCTCATAATTACAGAACATTTGTTTTAATTAAAAGTATTCAAATATCTTCCAGGTATTTATTTTTTCACATCTTTAATGACATAATTTAGATATTATTTTACGCGTTATTTTACATCACAACGATATGGATCGATGAATTCTTCGACTAATGGAGAAAACAACAGGATAAAGGAGCTGAAATAGTTTCCGACGAGATGAAAACATAAAATGGATTAAAACTACTACTACTACTACTAATAATAATAATAATTAAAAAGGCTTTCTATACAATTCTGAAAAAATAAGCAAAGTAGCAAAACAATGATAGTAGAGAGCATTCATTGGTCAAAATTTGTTGTTGTTCTGTTTGTTGTTGTTCTCAGTTTCCAGTAGCAACCCTGTCAAACAATCGAAACTGTCATCCAACACAAACTACATTTTTTAAATCTTTTCACTCCAAGCAAAACAATGAAGGAAGTAAAACGAGAAAACTTACTGCGTGAAATAAACTGAGGAAAATATTGAGGTAAAAGAGACGGAGAGGACATTAAAAAAATAGCATCGAAGGAGACAGAAGATGGCGGTTGACGTTGCATTTAAACTTTTGAAGTTGACAGAAAAGTAAGATGAGATGAGAAGTGCGGAAGAAGAAACCATTAGCATAGAACTTACGGTTACAATTAGCAAATTTCAATAATAAATGATGTGATCTAGGTGTCAATCTACTCATGCTCTTTAAATTCCTGAAATTCATAAACCCAAGAAGAAATCTGATCAGAACCATTACCATGAAAATTTCCAGCCAGATGTTACAGCAAAATTCTATACAGGGACGGATATGGGGTGTTATGCCCTTAAAAGATTTCGGAGCCCCCATACAACCGTAAGTTAAGTATGCTAGCATAGAGTAGTGAAAATAAAGGATATCAACCGAAAATGTGCATCGTGAACATAACACGGCCGTCGTCTTTTCCACGCTGATCAGTACTGGCGCCAGTCAACTGACGGTTACCTGTTGACCGCTTCGTTTCTTCATCCACACTATCCCACGTTGTGATTGATTGATCCCCAGTGTAGTGAAGATTGAACTTTCCGTCCGCACTGAGTCGAGTTGGCGGAACCGTGCTATGAAAACCAAAGGACAACGATACCTCCGCTGGTGGAAGTACAAATTATAATAAATCACAAAAGAAAGTCGCTGAATTAAGTTTCATTTGGTTTTATATACATGTTCATACACAACATTAACCCTTCCCGTGGAATCTACTGACAAGAAATCTTCTGTACTAAACTTGGGTGCGGGATAGCCATTCCCATGAGAGATGTTATGTCGTTGGGACTTCCAGTTATTAATTCGCCAAGTCAGCAATTTTCTCTTCTCAGCTCGATGTCAGCAATATTCTGCTTGGTAATTCTCTTTGATTTCAGGTCACGTGTCTTTTTTTCCGGTGTCTTTCGGCATCTCCTGCACATCGCCAGTCTCGACCACCCCAGGGTCGCTCCTTTCCCCAACTCTCTCTGCTTCAAGTAGCGTACAGTTTATATGCATCTCGCATAAGAGTGACCATGCCTTCAGATTCAATAATATTCCTTTTCCTCAATTTTGGAGTGACAAAACCTGACCCTCGATAATAGGTTCACTATTTAAAACAATAAACTTCATTTTTACATTCCTCCTACCCAACAATTATTGTTTACGCTATAAATTTTTGTATATAAAAATTTATTCCACATCAAAAAAGAATTCACTCTGCTTTTAGAAATCCTTTCTCAAAAACATAATTGCTGTCAATAAATTTATTTCAAGCCAACCGTTTCTTCTGGTTGTTGATGTACCAAAATCCTAGCCTTGACAAATACTTTTGTTTATTTTCAAAACAAACCCCAATTTATTTACATTTCCGTAATGACTCAAATATTACATGAAACGATCGGTTATTCTTATTGTTGTAGAGTGGTTTCACAGTGGAGGCTTGTATTTGTACTATGTCGGTCCTAAAATAGGCTCGACGTACAAAACGTTAGGAACTTGATATAATAGGTAATGACACAGAGAAATCTAGTGGTGGTCGCTGATACTTTTAGTATCCGACTAACGGTCGTCCGACATCGACTGACTAAACAACTCGCTGAGCGACTTCCTCAGCGCCTCCTACTACTCCTACTTATTATAGGTGGGAGAGTCTATTAACAATAGAATAGGTGTGTTCCACTATAACACTTATCAAACCAAAACATTTAACAAATATCTATGAAATCTCATTTTCGAAAACAACCGATTTCAAATCCCATTGTTTTACATTTTAACTTTTAAATAATTTTCTGTGCAGTCAAGAAAATAATGCTTCATAATTATTTTCCCGACCTCATATCGGAATCTTTTCACTTCAATAATGTTCACATTGCAGTCATTCTAATCCTCTAATTCTATCCGGAGTTTTCAGATGAACCCTTTTCTTAATCCCTTGTCGCATTCCTTCCAACTACTAATCGTAACATTTTAATACTGACACGTTGTAACTGTGACGGTTACACACCTGGCCCAGTGTCGGATCCTTTGGTTACGGCGCCAACGGTGACGTCGCTCCTCCTGGTCGCTCCTCCTGGGTCCAAGCGTGCCGCTCCAACCCTTTGGTCAGATGATCACCAGCCTCGCCTTTCCCGACTCGCTTCCAATACCTGGTCACTAAAGCAACTATACCGATCTCCGGTCTGTCTACCCACGCTGTGTTTAGATCTTAGACAGACGGGACCAGCAGGGATCAGGGCCATTGAGTCCGACGGGGGTGGCAAAACACAAATAAAATAAAAACTCACGACACCAAACAAAATTGCTGATAAAAAGGGTAACAACCTTTTATATCTTAAAGTCCGTTACATAAAAACAAAAGTGTTCTCATTTCCCGACCCGCTCTGTGGACTATGGCACCAAGCTTCTATCACACAATAGAAAAATGTCGAATTACCTACTTTCTAGAATCATGTATGTATGTCGGAGTGTGGTTCAGTTCGACACTGGGGCTAATTTCTAATTCGCAGTTGATTCTTCTCTAAACTTGAGTTGTATTTCTTCTTCTTCGTCTGCTTGGGCTGGTAGTTTTCCTGTTTCAACTTGGTGGAAGAATTCTTGTTTCAACTTAGCCGCAACTCTCTGTCGTCTGAGGTGGTCTCTTCTCACTGCCGTCCGGATGAACTTTAACTTCTCATCGACTTTTCTTGTCTGCAGCTCCAATTCTTCTCAGGCTTTCAGGCAATCTTCTTTTCATCTACTTGGGCTGGAAGTTCTTCTTGTCTGAGGGTTCTTTTCTCGCTGCCGTCCGGGGATGAACTGATTTTTGTCGATTGGGGCCCTGCTTTTATTGACGCCGCAACAAACTGGGGTGGGTCTGTCGGCGTCAGGGTTTTCTCGATAATTCCAAAACTGCATTAATTCTGTCTTCTCCATTATCGCTATTGTTTTCGCCCCTACTTCCTCGCAGTACCTTTGGTGGGGCGGCGCACATCCATCTCTCTTAGTCTCTCGTATGTCAGGTGACCGCTTTTCAACCAATCGTTCCTGATCGAGCATTTCTTTCCCTTTTCTTCCGCAGGTCACGTGATCGTATTCGACCAATTGTTATTGGTCGAACATCCTCCCCTCTGTTTGCGGGCGTGGTTACATCGTTCTTGTTTAAAAAAAACAAAATCAATTTTTCCCTTTTTGCACGTACGCAAAATGACAATCTTTTGGCTTTCTCTCACCTGGACTTTGTCAAACAGCCCGCTGCTAATTAGTCTTGACTTTAGAAAGGATCTTTTTTCCGCCTTCTTGGCGCCCTCTGTGAGCCAAAAGCAATTGTCCCTCTTTTACCTCTTTGTTTTCCTGATAGTCGAAAATCTTAATTATCTACATTGAAATGTCTCTACTTTATTAACGTGGGTGTCCAATTCTTAACAGGTCAAGATCTGTATATCGTTCCACCGGTAACTCCCCTCAACCCAAAAAACACTTTTCTCTGTTTAAAATTTCATTTCTATTGTTCTAAACCAAATTGATAAGGAGTCTCTCCACGCAAAAAGTCGGTCAGATGCTTTGACGATATCTGGTCTACATCAGCGGCCCGTTTTGATATCATGTCTTTTTCCTTTTCTTTCTTCTTATTATTTATAATTCTATTCTTCCAATTGTCTTTCGAAAATCGGCCAAGACGCTGACCTAAATCTCTTTCTGACTCCTATCTCCACCCTCAATTGGGTCATGCGTCATACATTCTCTTTTTTTTTTTTCTTCCTTCCTTCCTTTTTTCCTTTCTTCCTTCTTCTTTCCTTAGGATCGTCTAGTAACTCTTAGTGAATTATTTTCAACTCAGTTATTTTCCGTTTTAAAAAAAAATTAACAACCTGTTTAATAAACTGAGTAAGAAAAAATTAAATCATATTTCTATGAATATTTGTAATGCAAGGTGCCACATAACGCTGTAAACAAATATAAAATCAACCGAAGGTAGATACGACTATCGAGAGAGGTTTACCATCAGTTCCAACCCAGAACAACATTAACCAAGAAGGAACCTATTGCAGGTCACTGTCAAATGAGCCACAACCACAATCTACAAGTGTTCAAGAAACCAGCGTGTTATATAATCATATAAACATATGGCTAGAATAATGCCAAACGAATATGAAGGTAGTCCACCCTTGTTCACAAAAATTAAATCCCATTAATTAGTAACACTAACTTATTCAAGAGAGTAGATGTGATGTATTGAGTAAATAAAACCTCATTATCTCCCTTAAATGATACCTTTATTAATCAATCAGAATGTCAATAAAGTTTCGCTGCGGATCAGTTGTCTCACCGTTTATAATGGCGCCCCGTTGATTCAATTGTTAATCGTGTTCGACATTTCTTTAGATGTGTTCAACAACACCATATAATTACACTTTCTGTGGTTGCCCCTTCCCTTGATGACCTAAGCACACGCTTATTTTGTTTAATGTTTAATATAGCCTTGATTCGATGCACAACGAATGGCAGACTTATAGAAGTGCAAGATGGATTCTGGCGAGAATAAATTGCCTATCACGACACAATGAATCAACTTTCCTAGCAGCAGATTTAGCAACTGATTCAATAGAATCATTCCACTTCATGTCAGTGGAATACATTAAGCTGAGAAGTTGGGATGAGTTACTCTTTTGGTCCATGCTAATGAAGAAGGAACACAAGATGTCTTATACGAATAAAGGAGAACAGTTTGCTTTTCGATTTGTTAAAATTAACAAGGCATTTCTTGCCCCAGTTAACAAAAGACTGAATGTCATTTTCGATATTATCTGCCAATTTGACTTTAGCGAACCTATCAAACTAGCTCTTAAGACAGGAGCCAATTCTTGTGCCAATCTCATTCAAGAACAGAAGACATCGGGAGCTGATAAAAACTAAGAACAAATTTAGTTCAAGTATAAAACCATTGTCGAGTTGAACCTATCGATATATGGAAGGAAACTTTACAAAATAATGTCCGATGAAATTAAACATTTCTCAGCCTGATTCAGTGTCTTTTTTAGTTTCACGATATCAGGTTTCAAAATGAACAATGACACACAGAGATCATTTCTTGTCGCGATATCAATTTGGTTTATGGATTTTGTCAAAGATTTTGTCAATATTTGTTTACGGATTTTTGTCTCTTTGCTTCTTGGAACTTAACATGATCACCCTAGTGCGTTATCTCCCCCCCACTCCCGCCACTTTCACAATTATCAGTGAATCGCCTTTTTTACGTGCCACATTTCTCGTTGAGTATTTGTAGGGAAAATAGCGTGTCCCCATCTCACAGAACGTAACAGTGTTATGTCTGGCTTTCTTTATTTTTATTTTTGCTGTGTGCATTTCAGGAAAAATCCAAAGAGAAACGTCTATCGGATAAGAAATATGAATCGAAAATAACATCAATTCAGAGAAAAATATTCACTTGATAAAAATTCCTTAAGGGATAGATATATATATATATTTAAGCAACCGTTGTTTAAACAGTTTCAAGATGGTTATTTTGAATTATCAGGAAAGCAAAAACTTCTTTAAATAATATTGCCCGAGGGAATTATGAAGAAAAACTAAAATTCTTATCGTACACGGTAAGCATATCGGAAATAGAGTTACACGTATAGACTTTGCTTTTCTACACCATTTCAATCATTATTCTTAACGCTAAAAACATGACCATACATTAACCACGACATGGCTGCCGTGATTGATCTAATTTAAAACTATATATATATATATATATATATATATATATATATATATATATATATATATATATATATATATATATATGTGTATGTGTATGTGTATGTGTGTGTGTGTGTGTGTGTGTGTGTGTGTGTGTGTATATTGCTCAGTTAAATATCGAAAACGAATAAGCCGAGCAGAAATATTAATACGATGTTCATATCAGGGATATTGGATCAGGTAAACAGTGACATTTTGTTCAATCTGTTAGCATAGATATTTAAAAAATCAAAATAAATGAAGACTTTTTCATCTGATTTTCTGCATCTTTAAAGATTTTATTATATTGTTTTCATGAATAATATTTTGCATGATTTATAATTCTAGGAAATCTATCAGTTTTCAATCATATTGAAAAAAATAATAATTTCTAAAGTAATATTGGCAACAAAAATTAAAACTTTTCTGTCTGCCAAATCTTGATTGCGAGAAAGTACGAGATTTCCCTATTAATTCATGAGAGTTGTGCTTTTAAAAACACCGCCACCAAATGGAAGATTTTCAATCTCCAATTAGTTTTAAAAAATTGAATTTATACCTATCTTATTATGAAAGATGAGGCATTTTCAGAAGGTAAGCAATAATAATCTAATGTATACTTTCAATGCGTCAATGAATGAATAATTGATCGATTTTAACATATATAAATATTGCCATCAAAGTTGAAGAAAGCGCTGCCACTTGATCTTTTGTGTATTTATTACTAGGAAAACTTATCGGTTTAAAAAAATGAAATGTACTTTTAAAAATGACATTTTACCAACTTCATTCTTTTGCTACCTCGTAACAGTAGAGCTGATTCAAAATAAATATATGTAACTCTATTAGTCTATTTCTAGCAATTATTAACTTTTAATTTTCAATTCCTGATATCATAGAGGAGCATGAAAAATAGACAAATTTAGCATTTGTACTCCGGCTGTATATAAGATTAAAAATTAGGCTGTCAACCTTTTATCCGTACTTGGATATTTACAGATATTGTCAATTTAAATTTGACCATTTCTACAAAAGGGTAGATATAAAAACTGAAAAGAATTCAGTCAGAGAGAATAAAAAAAGAAGAAAAAGAGCGGTAGACTGGTATGGAGACAGAAATATATTGATATACATATTCTCAGTGCTCCCTCGTATACAATCATTATTGTTATAAACAATTATTTAGCACTTTATTAGCATATATTCTGTTCACCTTTATATAAATTATGTTATATAATTTCACGTATATTAACGTAACATTGTATATATATATATATATATATATATATATATATATATATATATATACACATGTATATTATTCGACTCTCCCGTCGAATTCGACGTAAGAGGGTCAAGCAGCTTAGTTTCCAAGAACCGACAGCCAGACACCAGAACATGAGATTTGATTATAGTGGTGAAGACTTGTGCAGAACCATCCACACATTTTGAAGGACTAAATAAAGAGACCTGGTGCATTACGTGCCACAAGGTTCCCAAACAATCCTCAGCAGGTTTGAATTCAGAGTGGTCCATCTCCTAGACCAGTTGCCATCCAAGGCTATAGAATCCAGTCTGTTCTGCTATTTACCCATAGATGGAGCAGAAGAGAATTCATATCTTTCCCAAGGGTATTAGCATGTAAGTGATTGAAATGGATTCGACATAGGAAAACTGTAATAGTTGCCAACGCGTTTTGTCCAATGGGGACTTTTTCAAGGAAAAAACGAAATGAATTTATTAAACAAAGTAACAAAACAAAATATCCTTAGCAACTAGAAGAATTTAATTAACGCTGTTTTCATACTGTTGACTGAAAAATACGTCAATTACTGTCACGTGTGGAGATATTGTTTTTGTTTTTTATTTCTGTGTTGACGGATTCAACCATTTTCTTTTGATTTCTTGATACTGATGTGTACGTTTGTTTGGAAGAGTAGTAATTCTGTTAAGAAATGTGAAATAGGGAAAAAGCCTGGGCGTAGATTAATAATTGGGTAATATTCTATGGTTTAGTTCGACATTCCAACCACTGAAGAAGGCCGGGGCGTACAACAGCCGAAACGTTGTAATAAATATGGCGACAAAGATGAGGACAATAGTCCGAATAATGTAAATAGTGTGATTACAGATAATCTGTACTGCGATCAACTGTGTCGTTTGGAAACAGCTTGAATCAAAAGCGACCTTTCTTAGTGAACAGTAAGTGTGCCATCACAGCTCGGATGACTAAAATCTTTTGGAAGTGCGTGGCTGGTAAATATTGATTCATCTATCATATTCTCCTTACCTTACTCCTTCTGATTATCACTTGTTTCAGGGACTACAGAATCATTTGGAAGGTCTTAGGTTGACATCAAGAGAAGAAGTTGAAAATAAGTTGGATTTATATTTTGCTTCATTTATAAGCTTGTTAATGGATGGAATGATGTTCTAGAAAGAATTTCAGGATCATGGGATTTTTCATTTTTAATATGGACCTTGAAATCGGACATGAATTTTGCACCAACCTGATATATGAACGTATATCGACGTTTCATTTTATGAATATTTTTTAATAATATGATTGTTATATTTTTGTCGATGGTGAAAAGCAAATGAAAAAGATTGATTAACCAAGTAGTAATGGTATTGATCTGTTACAAGCGCTGCTACTTACAAACATTAGTGGTCAGTCTTTCTATTCATACGGAAACCAACATGAGCGTCCGAACGCACGACCTCCCCCCCCCCTTTGATCATCGACCAGAACCGTAGTTACGCTTTTTGGCGCGTTATCGATTGGTACAAAAAAAAAATGATTGCTCTTTTGTCTTTCTTTCATTTTTTCTACTCGTTATTTTTGTTCCTTTCATTTTCCTTTTCATTCACCGAGGAATTGATTTGGGCCTGGTTTTTCCACTCCTAAATTTTTATTTTATACGTTTGTTTCTTGTTTTCCTTTTCCTTCACTTTTTTTTTAATATATATATACATGCATGCATATATGCATGCATATATATATATATATATATATATATATATATATATATATATATATATATATATATGTGTGTGTGTGTGTGTGTGTGTGTGTGTGTGTGTGTGTGTGTGTGTGGGTGTGTAAGCTCTATATAAACACAAAGTTTGTAGAACTTGACTAAAAAGTATATACATTATTCCCCCACCGGATTCTACCGTCTCTTCCAATCAGTAAAGCTGTCGGAAATTGCCTTAAAAACGAAGGAAAGTCTGGAAGAACAAAATGCGTTATATGGACCCCATTACAAAAAGATCCCCATGAAGTATGGATTGGCTACCACAAGTGGACACTAGTGTCTGTGATCTAGGGAGACATGGTAACATAAGTTCTACCAGAATCACTCCCTTTCAGCCAACGCCGCCGTGTACACACATATACATAGAAATATGTGTGTGTACGTGTTTTCTTGTATGCATGCGTGTGTTAAAAATTTCTCGGACATGTAGTTAGGAAAGAGGGATTTGATAATTTGACACTTACAGTACATATTGAAGGGAAGTCGAGAAAAGAGAGCAACGAATAAAATGCCTAATGAGATTGCGTAAATGGTTAGCAGAAAGAGGATTAGAAGAGATAGTAAAAAACAATCTCACTAAGCGCTACAAAAGACTGCACGTTGTGGAGAGTCATGACAGCCTTTTTTTTTTGTTTTTAATCTGAATAAATGTCTTATTTTTGTTATTAATAACTAAATTTTGCCTGTCATTTAAAAAAGTATGTTTCCTTTTCCTTCCTTCCTTCCTTCCTTCCTTCCTTTCATTCATTCTTGCTTCCCCTATTAAAATTCTTTCCGCTCTTTTCATTTGATGACTTTTTTTTTTCGTTTTTCCTCCCTATAATTAAAATATAGAGCGTAAGAAACGTTATTAAATATCACAAATATTATGATGCACTTTTGCAGAAATTCGTGCTACGTGCATCCAATTTATCTAGGAACATACATTCGAGTTCTCTTCTGAAGCGATGACCTTCGAAACTAGACTGCTAAATATGGTACCAATGGCGGTGCTTTTATTTATGAGTGTAGATAATCGCGATTAAAAAGTAAACAAATTTGAGCGAATAACATAACGGGATCAGTGTTGCAAATTACCAAATCGATTTATAAAAATTCTACCAAAATTACATGCTAACAGATGATTCGGCGAGACATGATGCAAATGTTTTCTGTTTATTTTCGAATTACAAAAGGTCTGGCTTATCTGGACCTTAAGAAATTGGCGTATTTTTATTTATTTTATTTTTTTTTAATTTATAACCAAAGTAAAAAGAAAGAGAAGACAGACTAATGTAGCAGTCTCTCTATAACCAGATTCATATCTACTACATGTTCATCCCTCCCAGTCTATTCCTCTCTCTATCTTTCTCTCTATCTCTCTACCTACCTACCTACCTATCTATCTATCTATCTATCTATCTATCTATCTATCTATATCGGAAATCTAAATCTATCTGTTATCTATCTATATCGGAAAACTAAATGAGCGAGTAAAAAAAAATAAAAAATTAAAATTAAGAATGCAATTGCATAAAATAAAATATATTATGATAGCCGAAATAAAATGACAAAACACTGTTTATAAAACATGAATAAACAAAACTTTAATTAAACAGTAACGAGTAACTCATCAAGGTGGGGATCAATTTAAAGCCAAAAATAAAAATGCAAGATGGCCAAAGGCGGGTGGAAAGTTTTACAGTTCCAAAAAAATGTGCGCACAGATAGAAAGGGACTCACTGTGGATATTTTAAGTTGTAAGAAGATTATGCATATTTTAATGTACAGGTTCTGATAAAAATGTTCGGTAAACATTTAATTTGAAAATGTTCTGGATAGTCGATAGAAATAACATGTAGAAAATGATAATAACTTGTAAAAATGTTTTTGTTCAGTAGGATGAAATGTTCTGACTGCTGTGTGGGGCATCGAGGAATGGTCTTTAGAATGATAAGAGAAAACGAAAATATTTGCAAAGGTAATATTTCCTGCCTGTAAATCATTTAAGTCACCAAATTGCCGACGACAGTGTCGTGTGTTTTTTTTTGTGTTTCAATTTGTTCTTTCAGTAGGACATTGAATTAGGCCCTGTCGAAAAAATACGCCATTTTGCATACGAACTTTTTGCTCCAGTGGAAAACGGGAGAAAACCTTAGAGGGTGCAGTCGACATTGTTGAAATTATTCGGCCCGCATATTTAAGGGCACGGAATAAAATTTTCCAGTCCTTCGAGAGGTCGCGCGCACCCACGCACGATGTAAAAAAAAGGAAATGAATGGACAAACATAAAATGAAGCAATTTACTGTTGCTTCACCAAAAATAAAGCGGCATGACAAGGTGTGGAATTCAGGATAAACAAAACAAATTACGACAAAAAAAGACTAAGGAACATGTTTCGATAGTTTTAGTCTAAATAAATTAGAAAATGATAATAACTTGTATAAGGCTTCAGTAGGATGAAGAAATCGCGAGGAAGGTTATGATAAGAAAAACAAGAATGCTTCCTGAAATCATTTCCAAATTGCATGTTTTTTTTTTGTGTTTCACTTCTTTCGGCATTGAATGCAAAATATCCACCTTTCGTTACTTTATATTTTTTCTTCGTCATATGAAAAAAAAGATGAAGGACAAACAATGAAGAAGAGAGCGGCAGAGGGAAACATTAACTTTCTATTTTTTTAAATTACATGCTGAACAGATTTAGAGTGTATTCAACTTGTTTCTGGTACAAATAGGCAGCAAAAATTTAAATAGTGTTTCAAATAAGCTGTGGAATAATAAAAAAAAAAGTATGAATAAAAAGGCCAAGAAACTCTAAGATGATTACAATCGGAAGAATAAAATCTTGTAGTTGGAGACAAAGTCCAATGTTAGTGAACACAGTGAGTCATTCAATATTCACGATATGAACACACGCAATACAGTAAATTAGCATCAGATAAAAGAAACGGAATCCCGCTGTGTGGCCGGGACAACCGAATCAACTCCACTGGGGGTCAGTAGTTAATTTTAGCAAATTTTAAAATATAGAGTTGCTTTTAGGATAAACAACTTCTTCCGAATTCCAGTTCGGCAATTTCTCACATATGACTTTATGCCGTACTCAGCTAATTTGCGAGAATATAATTTAAAAATATTTTAGCTTGCTTTGAATGGTTTAAAAAGGTTTGCCTTAAAAATATAGGCCAATATCTAGTGTCACAATCGTGCTGTTAACTATTCATCTTAACACTGACAGGTTTTACTTTCTGAGAGATGGAACTTTAATCCTAAGTCTACAGGTTTTATTTGCGCTAATGCCAAAGTAGCAGCGAATTTACGTAGGCACGTGCAATAAAAGAGTATAGGGACTCAGGAATCTCACACTGTTTACGTATATATATATATATATATATATATATATATATATATATATATATATATATATGTGTGTGTGTGTGTGTGTGTG